>CM047583.1:24324247-24341708 GCA_026184515.1 Peronosclerospora sorghi
TATATACCATGCAATTAGCGGATCATAACTTGCGTTATGAACCGCAGAGGATCCCGAAGGAGCCTTGGGAGGTGATTGAGACTTTTCCTCCTTTATGTCATCAGGATACCTCACCAGGTCCTGATCAGCATTTACTTTCTTCTTCAGACATGACGACGGCGAACTGCCTTCCATCGTCACAACCACCTCCTCCTTTTCCACTAATCTTCAAGTCTGCTTCCAATTCCGTTTTCACGTCCGCATCAGCGCCATCTTGCGTAGAATAGCGGTGATATACCGTGTCACCCAAAGATCCGGGCACGCGCACCATTGTGGTGGAGAGGCTGATCAGAGTTTTTGAGGTTCTATCTGGCGTTCCCACAGCGCCCGGACTGCCGACTAACGAAGGGGTTCCTCCGGTTGTCTTGTTACTGGCCTATGTCTTGCTCAACTTGTGTACCCGACGGATTGGGCGTGGGTCGCTCTTCAGGTGACCGGGACGTAGATCCGCGTAGTTCCGATGCAAGATTGGGATAAACTCGTAGTAGATCGACAGGTGTCGATAAGGTGTGATCAGGCTTGATCAGGTGTGATCAGGTGTGATCAGGTGCAAAACGTCGATGATCAGGACCGTTGATTGATGTTCTTGTGATGAATTGACGAGATATCAGATGATCACAGGTCGATGATCGATGATAAGGGCCAATAAGCGATAATCGCAGGTTCCAGATAGATTCATCTGATCCAGCACGAGTTGGCGCTATTGCAAGCAGATGATCACAGGTCTCAGGTTGCAGATCGTCGATCTTGTTGTGATCAGCGAAGGGGTACTTGATCAGGCAGCGGAAGTCTTCACCACCCGATCGCCGATCCTCTTAAGCCTAGTCTGCTAATGGAAACCCCAATATACTATGTATTCCTGGCTTAGACCTAAGAGGAAGGTGTCGATATGCCCTTTTTATGTGCGGGATGATCGACGAATTTCCCAGAAATCCACCTAGAGTTCCCAAGGGGCGCTTAGAGCAGCCGAACTTCTAGGGGAAGGAAGTAGACCAATGGGGGAAGAGGTGAGAGCGCACTACTCGATCACTTTCCCAAAAAAACCTTTACAAAACTACCGCTGGCACAGCGGGCAAGGTCGCGGGTCGAGTTCTTCTACACTCTACGCCTGCCGGTGGGCCAAAAATTCGCTAGGTGCTCCCGCCCGGGACGTAGAGGTGCATGTAAACTGAAGGGAGGCGCTAGGTGCCGTCCCTGTAGGGGGCCTTAGTAGTTGGACGCAAAAGGAGAACTTTATTAGTGCTTATAGCCTAAAAATCTACCAATTACATAATATCAACCAATCAGAATTACCCATTCCAATGTACTCCGTTGACCAGCCAACCTGATTTTTCTGTCCTCCGTCGCTAACCGTTAGGTACCCGTACTAGTGCCGCTTCTAATCAGATGTCCCGTCCATGTACCCACAGTCACACCCACAGTCACACCCACAATTGTACACCAATTTTACGGTACACTTTGCCACACCGCCACTGCGGCAAGAACGGCCACTGGATCGCGGAGTGCCCGCTGCGGAACCACGAGAACATTATCAACGGTGATCGTCGGCGGCAAGTGCAAGCGCACCTTGCGCGCGACGACACACGTGTGATCGAGAGTGACAGCGACTTGCTGTTTATGGCTGAAGGTGGTGCTGTCGGTGCCAGCGCAAGCTTGGTGCAAGACCCGAGTGGTGTGTGGCTGATTGAATCTGGAGCAACTCAACACATGACGCACTCCAAATCGTGCTTTACCAAGTACCGCTCGATCAAGCCTGTGAAAGTGCACCTCGCGGACGACGGCACTGTCGAAGCTATCGGATGCGGTGACGTCGAGATGGTCATGCCGACTGTCCAAAGACCTCGCAAGGGCATACTCACGGCCGTGTGGTTTGTGCCGGGACTAAGTCGAAACCTCTTCTCGGTGGCACGGTTCGCGAAGGATGTCCGCCCGATCACTTTCGACAAGAACAAGTGCGTAGCGACTCTGAAGGGGTTCAATTGGACCATCGGCAAGAGCTTTAGCAATGGTCTGTTCAAGCTCAGTATGACTCCAGTCAACGGCGGCGACAGTAGTGCGAACGAACACGCACTTGCTACATCTGGAACAAGCTCGCTGTCGAAGTCGTACCTTTGGCACCTTCGACTCGGCCATATTGGCCATGCCGGACTCGACATGATCGTGAAGAACAAGCTCGGCACCGGCATTGACATCGCGGCTGCGAGCAAGTGGGAGCTATGTAACGGGTGCGAGATTGGAAAGCAGACACGCGCTTTGTTCCAAGACTCGACTTCTGCGCGCGCAAACGGTCTACTCGACATGGCGCACAGCGACGTGTGCGGTCCCAAGCAAACGTCGAAGTTCAGCGGCAAGCGGTTATTCGTGACATTCATCGACGACAAGTCGCGGTACTGCGTTGTGTTCCTCATGAAGCACAAGTCTGAAGTCATCGACAAGTTTGTGCAGTTCGTCAAGTGGGCCGAGACCCAGACTGGTGGACGTGTCAAGGTGCTTCGATGCGATAACGGAGGTTAATACAAGTCGGCGAAGATGGCCAAGATCTTCGCCGATCGAGGTATCGTGCGGCGGTACACACCGCCGTACACGCCGCAGCTCAACGGTGTGGCGGAACGCATGAATCGCAAACTGGTGGAGTGCGCGCGGTTCATGATTGAGCACGCCAAGATGTCTAAGCCGTACTGGGGTGAAGCCGTGATGACGTTTTTGCGTTCTTGCGGAACCGCTGCCCAAGTCGATCAAATGCCGACAGCATGTCGCCGTATGAGGTGTGGAACGCAAAGATAAGCTTCTTGCGAACATGAAGACGTTTGGATGCCACGCGTTTGTGCACGTGCCAAGTCCAAAGCGGCTCAAGCTCGATACTCGTGCGATTCGCTGTCGGTTCATCGGCTATTCGGAGCACAAGTAAGCGTATCGGTTCGAAGACATCGAGACCGGTCGAGTGTTCCTGTTCCGGGACGCCAAGTTCATGGAAGACGAGTTCGACGATGGTCGTCGATTCTGTGCTCAAGGTGCGGAGATCGACTTCATCGACGAAGACGACACCGACGAGAATTACAAATAGTACGAATAGTCTGGCGTTGGCGACGCAGACATGGAAAAAGGTGCTGAAGACGGTGTGTCTGGCAGTAGAGATCATCCTGCGCAGCCACAGCAGACGACTACCAGCACAGAGTACAGCAGCGGTGCGAAGCGTAATGTACGCTCGCAGTCGCTCGAGAACATGACAAAGACCCCGCGTCCGAAGAGATAGATCAACTCAGAGACAGTGGGAGTCGATCAAATGAGCGGCGCGTCCGCGAACACGACGGCCGAATCGACGACTCGGCCTACCTTGCTTGAAGATCTGTCGGCGCTTCACGCTGCTCACGTCGTGGCTTCAGTGGTAGAAGTTCCGACTACGTTTGAGTCGGAGATGAAATACATCGACGCGAGCAAGTGGCGCGACGCGTGCGACTCGAAGTTCCAGTCGTTGGTCAAGAACGACACTTGGAATATTGTGCAACTTCCGAAGGGACGCAAGGCAATCGGCCGCAAGTGGATATTCAAGGTCAAGGAGAATGAAAACGGCAAAGTCGAGCTGCACAAGTCTCGGCTAGTCGCAAAGGGCTTTGCACAAAAGTTTGGCATCGGCTACGACGAGAAGTTCTCGCCAGTCGCCAAGTTCACGTCTATTCGAGTAGTGCTCGAACTCGCAGCCAAGTACGGTCTTCAGCTGCACCAGATGGACGTCAAGACCGCGTTCGTGAACGGCGATCTCGATGAAGACATCTACATGGAGCATCCGGAGGGCTACGTCAATGAGAGACAATCGGTCGACTTTGTGTGCAAGCTCAAGAAGTCGGTTTACGGGCTAAATCAAGCTCCGCGAATGTGGAACCAGACCATCGACACATTCATGATCGATCTCGGCTTTACCAGTGCGATTCCGACCACTGCGTGTACGTGATGCTCGAGAAAGGCTCCGACAAGATGGCGTTCGTCGTTCTCTACGTCGAAGATCTGATCACTGCGTGCAGCAGCGACGCACGCATGGCAAAGATCAAGTCAGCTCTCAGTAACCAGTTTGAGATTTCCGACCTCGGCGAGCTCAAGTTTTGTCTTGGCATGGAGATTGCGCGTAACTTTGATATGGGTACAGTTTCCGTGGACCAGACCAATTTCTTGCACTCGGTGCTGACAAAGTTCGGCATGCAACAGTGCAAGCCGGTGAAGACGCCGAAAGATCCAGGGCTCAAGTTGACCAAGAACATGTGCAACGGAGAGTGCAAGAACGACGAGACAATGCACGGTGTGCCGTACCGCAGCGCGGTTGGGTGCTTGATGTACCTCATGGTGGCAACTCGACCGGACATTGCAGTAGCAGTGGGAGTCCTGAGCCAGTTCGCTGCCGACCCGTGTCCGACACCCCGGCAAGCTTTTAAGCGTGTCTTCCGGTATTTGCAAGAGACTCCGACACTCGGTCTCGTGTTTGGAAAGGTCGACGACGACTTTAACAATTGTTCATTCCATGGGTACTCAGATGCCGACTGGGCAGGCGACCACGACTCGCGACGCTGCACAAGAGGGTATGTGTTCTTTCTCAACGGTGGCTGCGTGAGCTGGCGAAGAAAGAAGCAGCGATCCGTGGCGCTGTCGTCGACTGAGGCAGAGTACATGGCACTATCGGAAGAGGCTCAAGAGGCAGTGTGGATCAAGGCGTTCATGCGTGAACTCGGTGAACTCAGCGACGGTGATTCGATCCTGGTGCTCGAAAACAACCAAGGATCGATCGCGTTGGCCAAGAACCCGGAGTTCCACAAGCGGACCAAGCACATCGACATCCGCTCTCATTTTGTGCGTGAGAAGTTCGAAGACGGTCAGGTCGCACTACAGTATTGTCCGACGCAAAACATGCTCGCGGGCATCATGACCAATCCGATCGCAGCGCCACAGTTCACCGCTCTCCGGACCAAGCTCGGCATTGTTGTCGCTGGCGAGTCGAGTGGGAGTATTGACATTATCGACACTTGTCACGACGACATCGGCGCTCTTGACTGTGTCGAGAATGCGATGAAGACGCCTCGCCGAGCAACCGCCAGCGCGTGACGAGTCGGCGTCAAGGTTTTGACACCTGGGCAATCTTTTTGACATGTTTACGCCATGGGAAGGTACATGTTTACGCTGGTGCGACATGGTTGTGTGTACTAATGGTTATTTGTTTACGCCACACGGGGTACATTCTAGAAGAATCCAGTAAGTATGCAGTAGTGCGACTGTACATGAGGCTTAGACGTAGCAAGCATAGATTCTAGAATAGCAGAGCGTGCGTGTGAACTAAGGTCATCACTCAATCAATCACTTTGCATTTTGCACCCAACCCATCAAGTGCCTTCGCCCTTGACACGCCTCTAACCAAAAGTTACAACCAGGTACTAAACTTGTTCTGTAATGTTAAAAAAACTTATCTTAAAATTTTAACTTGAATTTTGTATGTTATGACACGGATTTCATGTCTCCACCTTTTTTTGTGTCTCTACCTTTAAATTTGAATGGATTTTTCCAAAACTGCATTCATAAACATGTAGTTCATTCTAACAATTTTTGAAAATCAGCAAAACCCTCGATTTCTTAACAGCAATCTTTGGTTACTCAATGTTTACGTCAGTAAGTCGGCGAACACGCTTTGCTTGGTACGTGTTCTAGTTTCACCTTTTCTTCTTTTTGCGTAGTCTTTAAGAGCTTCAGTTTGACGTCTATGGAGTTGGCGTTCGCCGTGCTCGCTTTATTTTTTGCAATTGTTTAATGGCAGCCTGATTGTCAACTGTTACGCCAATCGGCGTTCCTTTTTGCATCCAATTGCTCCAAACAATGTCTTTACTTCCAATGCCCCATTGTGTGGTGAAGCGTGTTTGAAAATTTTGACCAACAAGTACCAGTCTACCAGTTATCAAGTTGGAGCGATAGGGTTGGCTGAAAGGGGGGAGTGTTTTGGGCCAATCGTGTGTCTGGAATGTTAGGTACGCAGATTTAAGGTGAAGCACACGGTTTTGCATGTAGTTTACATATTGGATTTTAATTGGATATTAAATATAGTGTTCGTTTTTCTTTGGGTTGCATATGTCGCCGCTCTTTACCGCAGGGGTTATTGGGAGCAGAGGGTTAACACGGTCCCCTTTAGCTCATTTTTCCCGGCCAGGACACAGCTCCACCGGAGGGCCCACGACGGAAAGCATCTCACTTCGTTCACTCACCCTTCATGCCCCACACGTTTGGAACGTGTACTCTCATTTTTATTGGCTGGGTGTCCACATCGCGTCGAGCGATCTGCCCCAGATTATTGGTTGGGTCCTTTTCAAACAATATTGTAGGCAGCAGAACTGTTTGTCCAAGGAGTGGAGCTCGCGGAGCAAGCTTTTGCAAACGATATAGAGTTAGACAAAACCAATGAATGCTTTTTCTTTTTCGGCGTTGATTCTACGCACCGTTCCGGTCCGCACCAAATTTCTATTGGCTGGGTCTCCCCAGTGCTGCGCGCAGTCTGCCCCAGAATTTCTATTGGTTGGGTCTCCACAACTCTACGCGATCTGCCCCAAGTTTTCTTCGCATTTGGAGTGACGATTTCCGCTCCATTTGCAGATCGGCCTATTTGGATTATCTTTTCGTTGGTTTTGGTACAAGTACCTCAGAAGCGGTACCACCCATATCGGTACCTAACAAGACCCATTCTGCGCGACGGTCCACCGAGTGTGTAACCACCCATACCAATGGGTACACAAGTTGAGAGTATTGATGATAAATCGGACTCGGCGTCCTGAAGTGCTGATCGGTCACCCGATCGGCACCCAGGCGAAGGTTCGCGGGGTGCCCCCTCGTAAGTTGGTAGGCTAAGCGCGATGGTGGTCGAGTTCAGGAGACTTCTGTGTTCGTTTTCGAACTGGAATTACCACAATGGTGCGCGTGCCCGGGTCACTTGGTGACCGAGGATATCCCCGCAATATTGAGAAAAGTTTGGATTTTACAAGTTTCGATATGGATTCCCGTTGGAGAGGACGCAAGGAACGCTTATCGCCTTGCGTGCGTTTGGTTGGAAAGGATGGTGATGCTCGATCTGATCAAGGGGAGGATCAGATCAAAATTAATGAATTTACGACTCCACATACCGCTTCTGGAGGAGCCGATCCACACGAGGAGCGCTTATCGCCTTGTGTCGTGGTAGTGTAAAAGAAAAGCAATGTTCGATCTGGCCAGGCGGAGGACCAGATCGAGATTAACAAGTTTATTCCTCCCCATAAGGCTTCAACTGGGGCCGATCGGGACTATATCAAGTCTTGCTATAGTTCCGGAAAGGATCAGGACTCTGTTCCTGATCCTATGTATTTCGATGTAAAATTGCATAATGTGGAAAACACTACATGGGTGGATTACCCTGATCCGACCGAATTACCCATGAAGAAATCCAAGCAGAGGATCGCGATGCTCCCAGACGATGACGACTTGGAAGAAAAGTCGTCGATCGGTGATGGGGTTGTGGATGACAAGGACGTGACCAAGATGTATTACGTCTACTAGTTAAAGAAATTAATTCACTAAAATGAGGTCACGCGAATCGTCAACCCCTTAATTCCCATTATATTCATGTCCCTACAACCAAACCGGCTGACTCGGATCGACCGCTGGAGCTGATGAAAAAATTTCTGGCAATGTTGGCCGAGGTCGGGATGAAGGTGCAGAACGTTAATAGTCTTGGCAAGTTGTTTGAAATCAATACGTGGAAGATAAAACTAGCAATGTCGACCTTACACGACCATTTGGTGTATTGGTGGGGGCGGTACCCCGCCCAACTCCCACAATTGCGCTGGATGCCCCGAAACTCGCGGCATCACTTAGAGAACCTTCACTTTTAGATAACAGCTCCCGTTGCGGGTCGCCACCCTCTTCTAAGTGCTCGTCAGAGCTGGACGTCGGTGTGGAGCGGATGACTATGGGCAAATAACAGTCGCACGGAACATAAAAAGGACGTGCGGCTGCGAGGGGAGACATGCCAGTCGGGGACCCAGGGGCGCCCACAGGTATCGACACCCCCAAAAAAGGAGCCAGTCACCTCTCCCGCAACTCAAGGAAGCATTAAGGCCATGTTTGAGGCTATGATGAAACGTTTCATAGAAAATCAGCACCGACCATCTCAGTGCCATCATTCACCAAGCCGACCGGTCCGGCAAAACGACACCGTTTACGCGGACGTCGATATGGAGTCGGTAACATCGGTAGATAAGGTGTTTGAAGATGAAGGAATGTTTTTTAAGGCGAAGCCCAAGTCACATCCAGCCCGCCCTCGCCGATCGTCAATTAGCAGCGATTTCGACATTGAGTCGACTGGCGAAATTGACGGTGACTATGGTGGTACGGGAATAGGAAGGACGCGCAAGGCGAGCACAGCCTCGACGACGGCGTTCGATTTTAATTCGACGGCGATCCCAAGGATTCGTATGGATGCAACCACTGAGTTAAAGGATTTTACGGGGAAAGATGCCGATGAAGAGCAAGCCCGATCGCGGTTCAGCCAAACTAAGTCCGCCTTCCTCCGCGATCAGACGCCGAATAAAGAACGGTGTCTGATCTTCCGAGATCTGATGGAGGAACCGGCTGCGAATTGAATCCAACAGTTAAGTCGGTATGTCCGGTCCGATTACAACCTGTTATGTATGGAATTTGAATGGCAGTATTGCCACTCCGGCTTTTCTACCGCCAGGAAGTACCATCACATGAGCAAAAGGGGCGATGAAACGCCGATTGAATACCTTCATCTTCTGAACGTGGCCGAGATGCGTGCAGGAATCCGATAAAGGATACCGCTGCACAGACCGGCGCTGCCCAGGAACATGTGGGTCATTTCATCAGCACGCTGGACGATCATGAGCTGGCCGATCAGCTTACCTTACTTCGTCTCAAGGATGTAGGAGAAGTGGAGCAGACACTACGTATGTTGCGCCACTCCCGCCGTATGAGAACGAAGGTCGCTTTCGGATCGAACCGATTCCGATCAAAGACGCAAGATGATCCAGTGAAGCGACCTACAGCCAGGTCAGCCCGAGCGATTAAAGCTGTCGTGGCTGATGCCAACACCGGGTTGGAAGAGGAGAGTAGTGGTTGGTACAGTCTGGAGTCAGACGAGGAGCAGTACCGTCACATTTTCGTCGCACAGTATGCGCCGAGAGACCGACCGATGTCAAGCCGTGCCGTACGAAGGGAAGAAGCGGCAACAAGTCAGACCCAGATTCGCCACGGAAGAAGTGCACTCACTGCGAATCGACCAAACATGATGATCGGGGATGCTGGAAAATAATTACCTGCATTAAGTGTGAAAGACGCGGCCAGCCTACCGATCACTGTTTGTATGCAAGGCGCGTGGAGAAATTCACGAAGATGTACTGTGCAAGATGGAAGAATTCTTCAATCAGATGCACAAGTGGTATGTGCCAGACAAGCATGCAGGAATGTTGCCATCAGATGTGGAGAAATTGTTAAACTAGGTCGCTCGCCAGGTTGGAATCTGGGTCGAGCCGAGCGATCTACGTTTATCATCTAAGCATAGGTTGGAATGGACGGCAACTCAACACCAAAAAGGACAGGCGATGGGATTCATTCGGTTTACAGTTTACGACTGATGAATATTCTCGATCGAACGTCATTATGCAGTTGGACCTCCTAATGGTACAGTAACTCAACTTAATAAACTTAAAAAGTTAAATTGGTGCAAATATAAATAAAATAACATCAGCATTACTAGGTAAAATAGTTCCTTTTAAAAATAATTTAAGACCATCTGCTAAAGGTTGTAATAATCCAAAAGTATCAACTACATTAAGACCTCCTCTTCTTTGACTGGCGAGTCACGTCGATATTGGAAGTATCACGCTCCCGATAAATGGTTTAAGCAAGCGAAAGATTGTTGGAAGATCAAACAATGAAAAAGAGACGATGTTGTTTGACTCTGGAGCAGAATTCTCGATTATAAACTCCGCATTTGCTCGTAAGGTCGGATGTCAGATTGACTATATGCAGAGCAAAGAATGCGTCGGAATTGGTAAAAATCCCTACATGACCGTAGGGAGGACGCGTGCAAGATTACTCTATCTGGTTCATTGGTTTATTAGCTCCTGGGTCGGCAAGCTGACCGGACAAGATGCGCTCCTGGGCATGGATTTATGGTGACAGTAGGTATACGTATCGATTTGTCCCATGGTGTACTCACGCTTCCGGACGAAGTACAGATCCAACTGGCTGATCGACGCCCCTTATACGGATCACACACTGATCTGGTAAGATGGAGCCAGGATATCACTATTCCTGTGGGTCGATCGGCGGATATCCCGGTGGATAAGGGCTACCGAACGAGGAAGTTGATGGTGACCAGGGGCGAACAGTGGGTATCGACGTTTGTGGAAAGTGGAGGCCGAAGCAATTATATACGGTTTACTATCATCGGTGACAAACCGCTGATGTTAGACAACGGTACGATCATTGATATGTGACTGGTCGTAGGGAAAGTAACAAGGAAGATGGGGTTTATTTCTATTGGATCAAGACGATATGTTGAGTGGCAAAGATTTTGATATAAAGCTACCACCGATCTGGTCGGCGATGACAAACTAGCCGAAGAAGGCGCCTCACCTTGGACGGAAAGGCCGGATTACGCAACACCCAAGATGTACCGGAGGTTTTCAGTACAGTCACACGATACAGTGGTCTCACAGCTCACAGGCAGATGTGGTGAGAGTCGTCAGCACACTTGCATCACAAGATCGGGTGACAGTGGAACCGACGGTCGATGGGGACGATCGCAGTATCGTTGGAGACGAGTTTAATGGCGCTTCCACCCAAGTTGATACAGCAGAAGGACAGCTCTTCGATAGGGAACAGCATTTTCCGTTTGACAAGGGAGGACCGAGTGAAGTCACCTCACCGGATGACCAGGCGTATATGCTGGGGGGCGGAGAGGAGTGCGTTGAAGGATAGTAGAGTCAGATGGCTGCTCCATTCGAAGTGTCAACCAATCCGCTTGAAGTGATCCTAGGCAATCCCAAGCAGGAGACCAAGTCGTCAATACCCCTGAACAGACCGATCAGCTCAAGGAATTAATATGGAAGAAGAAATCTTTGCTGATCGGGAAGGGTACTGCTGATATCGACAGTAGTTATGTCAAGCCGACTGCCCATATTTCCAAGCTGAAGATAGTAGACAAGTCAGTCAGATTCGACACTGACGAAGTCCTATTGCCTGAAGACAGTCAATAACGACCACCGAAATACGTTGAGTATGAAGTGGAGGAAGTACTGGGTGTAAGATCGGTCAAGAAGACGTGTTTTGGTCGGACGCACCGGGAGTATATGATCCGCTTGAAGGATCCAAAGAAGCAACTTGGATAGATGAATTCGATCTGAATTGTGGCGCTCTTCCAAGGAAGTCCGAGCGAAATCGAATGAATCGGGATTTTATGGAGCGACGCAGAATTACGAAGTGGAAAATCAAGACTTACAATAGCGTCAATCGGAATGTATACCGATCAACGTGAATATTTTTGATTTTTTATTGTGATTAAGACTATGAGTCTGTGACGAACTGTGATGAACTGGAGTGATATATCAATTGTAACAAAGTGACTTAAGGATGCGGACATTTTTCGATGGCGATGGTAACGATTATCACGTGTGGATACAGTTTGATGTTGTAAGGGTGGACCTTGGTTAATGTGGATAAAGGCTATGACTGATGGGACCATCGGGCAAACGGAAGAATGAAGTTTATTATTGATGAATACATGAATGGTTATCCGATCGGCGCCCATAACGTCAAAGTTCGCGATCTCCTAATAGACGACTGATGATCATGGCTGGATGATCCGCGATCTTGTAGAGAAACTGGTTGCGCCAAGGCTGTTCCTTGTTAAGCTGAGTCAGGGCGTCCATCAAGTTGTCGACCACTGTGTCGCAGTGGTAGCCGGGGGACAAAGCTCCGTCATCGGCCAACTCCCCGGATTTCTCCACGTGACTCTTGGCCATATGGAGCGCAACTGGGTATAAGAAAATGTCAATGTCGCATTCTCGTGCCTGCATGCCTTCCAGTATGAATTAGTAGATGGACAGCCAGACTTCACCCGCCCGACTCCGACGCTTCTTCCGCTGCTTCTGGAAAGCTTCCAGGTCCTTGTCCAGCTTTACTCGACCGACGGGAAGCACTAGATAGTGTGTGAACTTCCAGATAGCTTGGCAGTGGGTGCTGTAGAACTGTCCGAGGTGATTCAAGAACAATCTGATCCACGGAGTCGTCGTAAACATGGTGCTCAAGTCGGGGATGAGCAAAACTTGCCATGGATTAGTGTCGTAAAGACGGACGATCTACGTTCCAGTGATAAGATCATGTCTCCACTCGGTTGAACTGGGATGACACACCGCCAGTGGGAAAATCCAGAAGTCCGGACGCGAAAAAGTGCAGACCAGCCGCTGCTTGGTCGGAACGGATTGCTGCAGGAGATCGATTTGCCCCGGTGACCAAGGGTCGGCGGCAGCCAGACCTGAAGGAGAGAGAGGCACGTCGACCTTCAATTCTCCCAACGATGCAATACGGTGCAGACCAGAAGTGCCGGGCAGAAGAGATGGTTCAGGTGCCTTGCCAGCCGGTTTGGATATTTCTTCAGCATTGTCGCCTTTCTGGTGCACCACTTGGTCGGCCTCTAGCGCTGGCGCTTCAACTGCAGCAGTGGAACGACGACGCTGGGTGGATCGGAATTGAGATAGATCGAGAAGTAGATCATCCGAAGCCATCGATCCACCCTCCGAGTCTTCACCAGGCGAGGCTAATGTAGACTTGGACCGAACAGTATGCGGGGTCGAGGGCGCTTGAATTTTCGTGACTTGGACTGGCGCAGTTGGATCCGCTGTTGCGCTTGAAGGCTTCGCCGGTGTCTTTGCCCTCTTTTGAGGTGCCACTGGTTTGTCTTAATAGTCTGGATCGTCCGCAACTCCCCGCTCCCTCGCGCCTCTCGCCGCGTCCTTGCGTCTCTTAATGTGCTTGCGAATTTTGAGGGGCGGAATTTCAGCCAATGAATGGCGATAAATTCCACCCGAGTTTGGTTTGGAAATTTTTCCGACGTAATGCAACTGCGGGCCCGTGAGGGCGCTCGAGGCTGCTCCGCAGGGAATGGAGCTAGCGACTGGCGAACTGGACAACAGCGTAGCCGGCTCATCGCGACACCGGTGAATGGTTCTTCAGAGACGATTCGACTGTTGGGTCCAAACGCTGAGACGATCTTGGGAGGCGTCCATTCTTTCGGTGTAAGCGTCTATCGTGAGTTGTAACTCGGCAATATCCCGATCCAAGTCGCGCTGTTGAGAATACAGAACCTACCGATCGGGCTGATTCTCGGAACTCTGCCGATTGATCAGCGCGAGCTGCTCTTGGAGATGCGATCGGAAATCTTGAAGCGACGCATAAGCGCCGATCAGTCCTTCCAACACCGGTCGGAGCTGATATAAGTAGTTGTGTATATGCCGGTTGGGATGAATCAGCGTATTCATGGTTTGAAGGATATCGCTTGGTAATGGATCTACATACAGAAGAAAGTGAGAACCGACTCAAAGTGGAGTTTACGGTGGATCGACATACCTTGCTTGGTTTGTTGCGGAACCAAGGTATTGAGACGCTTAATCTCGGTTGTCAATAGTGCGCGATCAGCTTGTATGGCCTCATCTGCTTGTAGAATTGCTTTACGTCTTGGTTTAGCTGCTGGAATGAGGCGTCGAACATGGTCCGTTTGTTACGTTCGACTTTCAACTCTTGTTGGAGCGTATCAATTATTTTCTGAAGCCGATCGACCTCGACTCGGTGCTCATCTTGTTCACTGACAATGTGAGTATCGCCCGAGTCGTCAGAATGGTCAGATCGGCTAGGGACGAGAATATGTGGAGAGTGCGAACACCGATCGCCTACAAAGACAAGAGTTAAAGAAGAAATGTGGCGATTAGAGATCAAGTGGATTTACCTGGTACATTGGACTCGGAGGAATGCATGGAATTGAATACTGTTTGCGAGATCGGGCCGCTACCGTTGTGCAGCTGCGACCAGACTCAGGGGCGGCTGTGGTGAAGTGCAGATGAAAATTTTTGACCAACAAGTACCAGTCTACCAGTTATCAAGTTGGAGCGATCGGGTTGGCTGAAAGGGGGGAGTGTTTTGGGCCAATCGTGTGTCTGGAATGTTAGGTACGCAGATTAAAGGTGAAGCACACGGTTTCTCATGTAGTTTACATATTGGATTTTAATTGGATATTAAATATAGTGTTCGTTTTTCTTTGGTTGCATATGTCGCCGCTCTTTACCGCAGGGGTTATTGGGAGCAGAGGGTTAACACGGTCCCCTCTAACTCATTTTTTCCGACCAGGCACAGCTCCACAGGAAGGCCCACGACGGGAAGAATCTCACTTCGATCACTCACCCTTCAAGCCCCACATGTTTGGAACGTGTTCTTCCCTTTTTTATTGGCTGGGTCCCCTTATCGCGTCTAGCTATCTGCCCCAGATTATTGGTTGGGTCCTTTTCAAACAATATTGTAGGCAGCAGAACTGTTTGTCCAAGGAGTGGAGCTCGCGGAGCAAGCTTTTGCAAACGATATAGAGTTAGACAAAACCAATGAATGCTTTTTCTTTTTCGGCGTTGATTCTACGCACCGTTCCGGTCCGCACCAAATTTCTATTGGCTGGGTCTCCCCAGTGCTGCGCGCGGTCTGCCCCAGATTTCTATTGGTTGGGTCTCCACTCCGTTTCGCGGTGTGCCCCAAGTTTTCTTCGCATTTGGAGTACGATTTCCGCTCCATTTGCAGATCGGCCTATTTGGATTATCTTTTCGTTGGTTTTTGGTACAAGTACCTCAGAAGCGGTACCACCCATATCGGTACCTAACAAGACCCATACTGCGCGACGGTCCACCGAGTGTGTAACCACCCATACCAATGGGTACACAAGTTGAGAGTATTGATGATAAATCGGACTCGGCGTTCTGCAGTGCTGATAGGTCGCCCGATCGGCATACAGGCGAAGGTTCGAGGGGTACCCTCCCCGTAAGTTGGTCGGCTGAGCACGACGGTGGTCTAGTTCCGGACTCTTCGGTGTTTGATTTCGAACTTGACTCCACCACAGTTCTATGCATATATTCAGAGCCTAAATGTTCATCTTGATCCTTAATGGCGAACTTTTTATCTTAGGATTTTCTCCATTTCCTTCTAAGCATTCCGGTAAAGACGAGGCAGAGGCAAACTGTGAAGCTACAGTCTGATCACCGGCTTTATAGGAGACATGTGTGGCCGGACTCTGTATTCTCTTGCTTTTCTCATCATAGCTCCAACATCTTTGCCGACTGGTCCGTATTTTCTGGGGGAAGAATTTAGAATCTCTCGGTGTCGAAAGGACCCTAATCAATGTGGTCTTTTTTACCAGCACTATTAAAACGGTGAGCTGGTTCATTTCAGTTTTAGGGTCGGTGGAGGGCCGTTTTTTTTATCGAAGACTAATGGTTGAGTAACAATCATGAATTTGTCCGATACGATAGCTCGTTTATGTGGAGGAAATGCTTCCACCAGTAATGCTAGTTTATATACTGAAGAGATATTCTTCATCAAAGTAGGTGACCTAAGTCTTCTGTTCGTCTTATTAATCCAAAAACCTTCTTGAGTACCGATCGATCTTCTTCTCGATAAAATGTCTCACATAGATAAATAGCTCTTTATTCTTTACAAACACGTTGAGTTGGTTGTTAGATCTTATTACAACCGCCGTTGTGTGGTGAAGTGTACCATAAAATTGGTGTACAATTATGGGTGTTACTGTGGGCACAACCGTGTGTATAACTGTGTGTACAACTGTGTGTACAACTGTGTGTACAACTGTGTATACAACTGTTTTTACAACTGTAGGTAAATGGACGGGACATCGGATTAGAAGCGGCATTAGGTACGGTACCTAACGGATAGCGACGGACGACAGAGAAATCAGGTTGACTGGTCGACGGAGTACATTGGAATGGGTAGTTATGATTTGTTGATATTAGTTAATTGGTGGATTTTAGGATATAAGTGCTAATAAAGTTCTCCTTTTGCGTCCAACTACTAGGGACATCTACAGGGACTGCAACTAGCGCCTCCCTTCAGGAAAGACCTCTCTACGTCCCGGGCGGAAGCACTTAGTGCAATTTTTGGCCACCGGCAGACGTAGAGTGTTGAGAACTAGCTCTTCAACTCCGCCCGCTGTGTCAGCGGCAGTTTCGTAAAGTTTTTTTCTTCGGGAACGTGATCGAGCAGTGCGCTCTCACCTCTTCCCCATTGGTCCACGTTTGGCCCTTAGAAATTCAGCTGCTTTAAGCGCCCCACGGGAACTCTTGGTGGAATTTAGTGGAAACCGTCTATCAGCCCGCAGAATGTGCTGATCGACCCTCCTATTAAGTTTAAGCGTAGAATACATAGTATATTGGGTATTCTATTAGCGTACTAAGATTGAGAGGCTCAGTGATCAAGTGGTGAAGGTTTCCGCCACCTGATCAAGTACCACCTGATCAAGTACCCCTTCACCGATCACCAACAAGATCGACGACCTACAACCTGCGACCTGCGATCACCTGTTCGCAACTCGCGCGAATTTGTGAGGAATATACTAGACCGATAGGAGGTCCTGATCATCGACTGTTTGCGCCTGATCAAGCCTGATCACCCCTTATCATTGATCACCCCTTGATCATCGATTATTGACCCTGATCACCCCTAATCATCGATCATCGACCTTGACCATCGCCTGATTATCGATCTGCGGTCCTGTTCATCGCCTATTTGCGCCTGATCAAGCCTGATCGCACCTGATCGCACCTGATCGACTCGGCCGATTCGTTACGGATTCATCCCAATCTTGCATCGGAACTTCGCGGAGGTCATATGAAGAGCGGCCCACGCCCAAGCCGTAGGGTACACAATGTGAGCAAGACATAGGCCAGTCACAAGACAACCGGAGGAACCCCATCGTTAGTCGGCGGTCCGAGCGATGTGGGAACGCCTTATCGAGCCTCAAAAACTCTGATCATCCGCTCCACCACAATGGTGCGCGTGCCCGGATCTTTGGGTGACACGGTATATCACCGCTATTCTACGCAAGATGGCGCTGATGCGGACGTGAAAACGGAATCGGAAGCAGACTTGAAGATTAGTGGAAAAGGAGGAGGTGGTTGTGACGATGGAAGGCAGTTCGCCGTCGTCATGTCTGAAGAAGAAAGTAAATGCTGATCAGGACCTGGTGAGGTATCCTGATGACATAAAGGAGGAAAAGTCTCAATCACCTCCCAAGGCTCCTTCGGGATCCCCTGCGGTTCATAACGCAAGTTATGATCCGCTAATTGCATGGTATATA
>CM047583.1:24346708-24378131 GCA_026184515.1 Peronosclerospora sorghi
ATGCGTGGATTGTGAGACGGGGAAGGGACAACCTACGATCAAGGGTATGTCGCCTGGAAATATTGAGGCTACGTACCCATTTTAAGTTATAGCTATGGATCATATCCCGTCGCTATCTCTCTCAACTGATGGTCAAACCGAACTGTTGATCTGGACTCTGTGGTGAAGTGGATTCAAGAATTTTAGTCACTTTGTGTCAGCGGCACGCCGATCAGCTTATCAGCGATCGTATTGGTGGAAAACAAGGAGGCTTTTAAGCCTATCATGTGCAAGAAATGTCAAGAACGCAGATTTTGGTAGGTCACATAATATTGCGTGTACTTTACATATTTCATATTTGTACATATTGGGGAACGTAGGGAGATAGGATTGGTAAGTTTTGGTTTTTCCTTCTAAGAGTCTTTTGGGTTTTCCATCTTTCTTGGTCGTTAATACCTCAACAAGGAAGTCGTTCGCATCTTTGAACAGTACATCAGTCGCCTCCGCACGCCGCGGAGTGTTTGGGAGCAGAGGGTCGAGTAATCCTCTCTAGCTCATTGTACCCGGCTGGGGGGACGCGTTGCATACGCACCTTGCCCGCCGAAATTCCTCGACGGTAGTACGCATTGTTCGGCTTCGCAAGCCCAAGTTACACACTTTTGGAACGTGTAAACAATTTTTTGGATTGTTACGTGGGGATATCGTTCGTGGAGTTTGTTACGTTCTCGTTGGGTCTCCATATTGGAATATTGGACTTTTCTTCATACATTGGTTGGGCTCTACGATCGGTTAAGCAATCTTCCCTTTGTAGTACACTTACTCTAAGTATAATTGGTCTGCCGGTACCCAGGGTGAAGAGTTACGCCCAGCGTACACTACCCAGCACGGTCTCGCATTTTAGACCCAAATCAATTCACAGCGACGATCCACCAAGTGTGCAACCAGCCCATTCCATCGGGTACACAAGGTGATATGGAGACGCAAAAATCGGACCAGACGTCCTATGCTGATGATGGGGCGTCTGCTAGCAGCGGACGATCAGATCGGATCGTAGGCGAAGGTTCGCGGGGTACCCCCCCCCGTCAGTTGGAAGGCTGGACACGATGGTGGTCAGGTTCTCGACACTACGGTGTTCGATTTTGAACTTGACTCCACCACAATGGTGCGTGTGCCCGGATCACTTGGTGATCGCGGATATCACCGAGATGATATATCTTTAAGAATTGATTATAACGAATTAAATGTGGAATCGTTCTGGAGAGGACATAAGGAACGGCTATCGCCTTATGTTATCGTTGTCTATAAGGATGGCAATGTCGGATCTGGCCGGGTGGAGGACCAAATCGGGATTAATAAGTTTTTACCTCCCCATAAGGATCCCACCGGAGCCGATCGGGACTATAGCAAGTCTTGCTGTGGTGAAGCATATTATAATTTTTGTGGCAACATAGTTGGTACAGTAGTCAGTATCATAGTTGGTATAATCTGCGATATATTAGCCGGTACGATATTTGGTACCATAGTTGGTACAATAGTGTCGTAAAGCGTGTTATAATTGGGCCCAAGAACGGGCCTTATTATAAGGCCTTATTATAGGGCCTTATTATGGGGCCTATTATAGGGCCTTATTATAAGGCCTAATTTAGGGGGGCCGATTACGGACAAAATCGGGTACGTAATCGTATACGATTGTGGGTACCATGGAGTATACAGTTGCGTGTACGACCGTGGTGCACATAGTCGGGACATAGACAGGGCATATGAAGATGGGAAGATTACGTACAGGTACTCAGCGAACAACGACGAACAGCGACAGACGATGGACAAATCAGGTCGACTGGTCGACGGAGGACGCTGAAAACGGGAACGGGTAGTTCTGATTGGTGGATATTAGGAAATTGGTAGTTCTTAGGATTTAAGCAATAATAAAGTTCTCCTTTTGCGTTCGATCTAGCAGATCGTCTCCGGGACGGCACCTTTGCGCCTCCCTTATTAGTATACACCTCTACGTCCCGAGCGGGAGCACTTTGTGCATTTTTGGCCCACCGGCAGACGTAGAGTGTTGAGAACTCACTCCGCAACTCCGCCCGCTGTTTCAGCGGTTCTTCAGTAAAGGTTTTTGGTTTTGAGAGTGTGATTGAGCAGTGCTCTCACCTCTCCACGTTTGGTTCGCGTTTGGCCGCTAGAGTTCGGCTGCTGTAATCGCCCCACGGGAACTCTAGGCGGATTAAGCGAAATTTATCCCCCCTCGTAGGTCTAGGATAGGAATACAGATATTTGGGTGTTCCGTTAGCTGTTGAAGACTACAGAGGCTCCGTTACCAGGCAGTGAAGACTTCCACTGCCTGATCAAGTACCCCCTTCGCCGATAAACACCTGATCGACACTTTTCAACTCGTGACCCGCTATAAACAACTCGCAGATCGCACCAACTTGTACCTGAGCGACTTTTGGCACCTGATCAAGTCTAATCACTGCTGATTAACCACTGTTGGTGCCTGATCAAGCCTGATCAAGTCTGATCACCGCTGATCAACGACTTTTGGTGCCTGATCAAGCCTGATCAAGTCTGATCACAGCTGATCAACGACTTTCGGTGCCTGCCCAAGCCTGATCACTGCTGATCAAGCCTGTTCACACCTGATTCGAGCTCGATTACACCGGATCACGTCTGATCAGCACCTCGATCAACTCATTACAAGTTCCCCAATCTTGCATCAAGGAATTGCCGTGTCTACATCCCCGCCACCTGGATAGCGACCCACGCCTAAGCCTTCGGGTACACACGGTGAGCAGAAACACAAGCAGGCAAGGACAACCGGAGGACCCCCTTCGTTAGTCGGCAGTCCGGGCGCCGTGGTACCGCCTGATCAAGCGTCAAAAACTTTGATCAGCCGCTCCACCACAATGGTGCGCGTGCCCGGATCTTTGGGCGACGCGGGATATCACCGTGATTCTACGCAAGACGGCGCTGATGTGAAAGGGAAAACGGAAGCGGAAGCAGAAGTGAAGATAAAGGTGGAACAGGAGGAGGAGGTTGTGACGATGGAAGGCAGTTCACCGTCGTCATGCCTGAAGAAGAAAGGAAATGCTGATCACCAGGACCTGGAGAGGAATCTTGATGAAATAAAGGAGGAGAAGCCTCAACCACCTCCCGAGGCTCCCTTGGGAGCCCATGCGGATCATAACGCAAGTTATGATCCGCCAAAAATATGCGTATATAATGATCCGGATTGGGATTCGGTGGTGAAGTATTAAAAGACCAACCAGCCGCAGGTGTTGATGAAGGCGCCTGGGTCGGAGAGCGACAAAAGGCGATCAAGTACACCACCAACGGAAGCCGATCTGGTGAGAACGTTTTACCGAAAGGTTCAAAAAGGAGAACTGGAAGATTTCTTATTGAAGAATTTGATCATGAGCCTACTTGGGGTCATGATCAGCGGGAAGCTGAACGGACCGGTCGATCAGCCAGTTACGTTTAGGAGAGACAAGCTCACGATCGTACTGAGGCTAACACGCCTGATCAAGCAGTCAGGTCTGACGACAGGCGCCTACGATGCTGAAGAGGTGTTTGATCAGGATCCAGAAGATCTATTAGAAGCTACCCAGCAGCTGTTTCATCTATTGCTACCTATCGTGGGTCAAACCACTAAGTTGGAACCCTCGCACTCTACGTTGAAAATTGAAGCAGGTCCATCAAACAACGCAGCAGAAAACACGGGATCATCGTGCTACGAATCTGCCCCTTCTGAAGGCGATGGATTTGAAGCGGAGTCGAGTAGTGCCGGGAGTATAGAGCCCAAGACCACCAGGATGGCAGTTTGCCAGAAGATAAATCCAAGTTTTCGGCTATCAAGATGTAACCTCAATCGATCAAAGCAGAAGACGATCGAGTATCGCAAAGTCCACAGCTTCAGACATTCTTTGATAAGGCTATGGAGAAGTTTCTGTCTGAAGAAAGACGCAAGCTGACACCTGGAGTCGTCGGCGAAAAAAACCGCCAGCTAAAGATAGGAAGAGCTTCGTCGATCAAGGACGTTGGCATGAATCTGTGCATTCACTTCGTCAGCAGCACTCGAAGCCAGAAAGATCAGCAACGGTCAAGGACGTTGATATGAAATCAGTATATTCGTTTCATGATCAACGATCCCAGAGCGAGTATATTGACCCAGATGAGCCGATCACACTACCACGACGAGCCACCGTTGCGTCCGCTTATACTGAGATGCCTGATCAACAGACGATCCCCAGGATTCGAATGTCTTCGATCAGTGATCTAAACGAATTTTCGGGAAAGGAAGGGAATGAAGATCAAGCCCGGAATTGGATTAGTCGCCTCAAGTCAGCATTTATGCGGGATCAAGCTTCTGATCCTGAAAAGTGTCTGATCCTAGGCGATCTACTAAAAGGACCAGCGCGCAATTGGCATCGCCAGCTGATTAGAAGCACTCGATCAAGTTGGAAAAATCTTGTGGATGAGTTTGAAGTGCAATATTGTGGAGTGGACAATCGGCATCCCTCCAGTACTATTATACGAAGCAGCGGTCGGATGAAATCCCAATCGAATATCTGCACCGGTTGAATGTGGCGGGATTGCGAGCCAATTTACCGATCAGGGATGGATCGCCTACGACTTTACGTGAACATGTACAACATTTCTTGGATACATTGGCCAATCGCGAGCTCGCCGATCAACTGGCGCTTTTGCGGTTGGACACCGCGGCAGACCTGGAAGAGACATTGCGGGCGTATGCACGTAATAGGTGGTACCAGTCAACAGCGGCCGTAGGTACCAGCCGATTCCGCCAGTAGTTCGGCGATGATCGGGCACCTGCCCCAGCGCGAAAGCCCAAAGCAGTACGCGCGATCAAGGTGTCGTCTGGAAGTGAAGAATCAAGTGCCGACGGCAGTGGAAACGATAGAGATCAGCGCCGCTACATGATTGCTGCTATACGCGACCAACCAGGGGCGCTCGATCAGCCTGGCGAGTCCCGATCGGGTAATCGAAGTGATTCAAGTGCAGTCGATCAAGGTGCGGTGAAGAAATGCAGTCACTGTGGGTCGATCAGGCACGATAATCTCCATCCTAGATATAGAAAAGTATAAATAAAATGCGTTAAATTGACTTATATATAAAAACAAAGGGAAAATTACGTAGATAAAAAGCTTAGAAAAAATATTAAAAGTGCAAGAAACTGGTCATTACTTAGAACTCTTACTCTGTTATCGCAGTTTCAGAAGAGCCTGACCTGTCTCAAGTGCGGAAAGAAAGGACATCCGACCGATCATTGTTTATACGTCTGTAGAGCCTGCGGCGAAGTTCACGATGCGGGCAAGTGCCCTATGGAAGAGTTTTACAACCGCATTCGCCAGTGGTACAATCCCACCAAGCATGCTGGAATGCTGCCCGAAGAAGCTGAAGATTTGTTAAACTAGGGCTCTCGCCAGGTTGGAATCTGGTACGAGACGAGCGTTCTGGATTCTGTATTTTTGCATATGTGGATAAGAAGAGGGATGATCAAGAAGCAGAAAGAGATAATGATAAATGTGATCAGCCTGATTTGCCACGCTTGGCTAATTTCCATATCGATGAGTTTTCTCGGTCCCCGGTGATCATGGAGGTCGATCTACTTCCAGGTTGAATCGCGGATATTGGAAATACCACTCGCCAAAGAAATGGTTTAAACAATCCAAGGCGAGTGGTAAAATCAATAACGAACGTGCCACGCTATTATTTGATTCTGGTGCTGAAGTGTCGATCATCGACTCAACCTTTTCTCGTAAGGTGAGTTGTCAGATCGACACGAGTCAAACGCAATAATGTGTCGGCATTGTAGAAAGTGCATACCTCACGGAAGGGCGCACTAAAATCAAGATTACGTTAGCAGGCTCGTTGGTCTATTATTTCCATGCATGGGTGGGCAGACTTGTTGGTCAAGATGCTATACTGGGTATGGATTTTATGATACCAGCTGGTGTTCGGTTAGACATCGCCCACGGCGCGCTAAGTTTGCCTGATGAGGTGATCATCCCATTGGAGGGGCTCCTACAGCTGTATGGATCGAGTGGTAATTCTTATGAAACTCAATCAGTACGAACAGATCCCAGGCAGTCGATCTGCCGAGATTCAAATTTATGACCAGCGATCTCGAAAGTTGTGGACTACTCGTGGAAAAGATTGGGTCCCCACTATCACTAGGGGCGTGGGCAATTCGCGATCCTGCTTTTTACGAACGTGGTTGATCATCCTATCATCGTGCAAGATGAGACGATTTTAGGCATCTGGATGAACAAAGATGATGTGCCCCGTCGCCCTGGATTTGTTTCGATAGGGTCTAATCGTTACAAGGAGTGGCAGAATATCGCGTATCAAGCTTCTACCGATTCCGTGAGTGACGATCAAGAAAGTGTCGATCAAGGTCCCCTAGCCGAGAAAAGGGAGTATCCTACTCCTCGAAGTATTTTAGTACGCTCTACGGACCCGATCGCCACATCTGTAGCATTGGTAACCGGAGGGCCGCAAAAGGTGCAAGAGGTGCAAGCGCGGTGCAACAAGGAGCCGGAGATGAGAGGCCCGACCCCGGATCACGGAGTTGAACAACTTACTGCTAGAGATACGTCTATTCAAGACACGCGCGATCACCCTATCTCAGACGATCCTAGCGAAGTTGGTGTAATCCCTATCGATGATCAAGTTTGTTACCATGAAGGTGGAGATTTGTACGTGGAAGAACTGGAGAAGCAGCTTGCTACGTTGCCCGAAATATCTGCAAGCACCGAAGAAGTAACCAGGGACGATTTTCTAGTCGGAGACCCCTTGGTCAACACGCCAGAAGAAATTAATCAGCTTCGCGATATAAACACGCCAGAAGAAATTAATCAGCTTCGCGATATGATTAACAGATGTTTCTTTTTGGCGAAGAAACATCTGTTAATCGGAAAGGGGGACACACTACCTCCTGCTGCACGTGGAGTTGTGTGATATCGATGTAAGCAATGCTCGCCCGATCGCCCAAAAGTTTTGTAAGGTGTCTCCACAATTTCTCGAAAAGTTATCGGCTTTGATCAAAGGACTATTGGCTACCAAGATCATTCAACCGTCTATCTCACCCTGGGCATCACCTAAAGTGATCATTGTGAAAAAGAACGGGGTTGATATTCGTCTATGTATCGACTATCGCGCGGTGAATTAACTCACGCGCCTGATGGTATATCCAATGCCCCTGATCTCTGATCTACTCGAAGATTTAGATATAGCGCTGTGGTTTTGCTCTTTGAATATGACGAGTGGTTTTTGGGTCGTATCTATGACCGATCGAGCGCGTCAGATTTCGGCGTTTGTCACTCCGTTTGGATTGTTCGAATGAAATAGGATGCCTTTTGGATTAAAGAATGCTCCGAAAATCTACCAGCGGTTGATTGATAATGCATTATATGGGTATATCAAGGTTAAGGACGGTGCTGACGAATCGGATGATGTATTTACGGTGGGAGAGCTCGACCAAACACCGGGCCCGTCTGTACTGCAGCGGCGATCATATATCGATGATATTTTGATCCGTGCACCTACATGGACTACCCTGTGTGACAAGGTGCATCGTTTGTTGGAAAAGTGCGAACAATGGAATTTATCGATCAGCGTGGCCAAATCGTACTGGCGGCGAAACGAAGTTCCCTATTCAGGGCATCATGTCTCTAGCCGAGGTTTGGAAACAAATCCGAAAAATTTGGATGATCTGATTAATTTGCCTTTCGCTGGCACCTTACGTGCCATGCAATCGTTTTTGGGGAGTTTGAACTACTACCGTCGGTTTATCGAAGATTTCGCGATCTATGCCACTGTGCTCTACGAACTAAGGGAAATGAATTATCAAGAGTTAAAGAGCCGATAGTTGAGAAAGGAGAATATGGATCAGGAAGATGATCGATTAATCAGGGCAAAAGTAGCATTCAGCATGCTGAAGGCGAAGATTGCGTCAGCTCCAACCCTGCTCCACTTTGATCACAACAAAACGCCAGTGATCGTGGTTTACGTCAGCAAGTGGGCGGTATCCGCCGCGCTGGTACAAGAACATGATCAAGTGTATTATCCTGTGGCATTCTCCAGCCTAACGTTGAAGAACGGTGAGCTGAACCACAGCCCCGTCGAAAAGGAAGTTCTGGCGCTTCTACGGGTTTTGGATGTTTACTTCACGATGCTGATCGGAAAGACGATCACTGTCTTGTCGCGTTTATCCACGCTGAGATTGTTACTAACATCCAACGTGCTGGACGGACAGCTGGGCAGATGGGCTACGATCTTATCACAATGGGACCTCGAGATCAAGAAATGTTACAGGGAAAAGAGGAGGTACTGGGGGCGTTAGCTGCAAGTATCACTCCTCGCACCGAATCGATGAGGCACTGATTGCGATCGCACCGAAAAAGCAACCGCGGCAGATGATTGAAGTACCACCTCCTACGGTCGGAATAGACGAAGAACTCTACGTGATTAGTTTCGACGGATCTGCAAGTGTCAAGCGACGTGTAGGTGCGTTCGGCGCTATCGTATGGAAATTACCAGAGTGGAAGATTATGAACGTGGTAGCCGATCATGCACCTGATATCACGGTGAATGAAGCGGAATACCATGGATTGCTTTTAAGTTTGGACCTACTGTCGAGATACCCCAAAGGAAGGATCATCGTGTGTGGAGATTCGAATTTAGTAATCCGGCAAATACGCAGCGAAATAGAATGTAAGCTCCACGATTGCAAGTGTTGCAACAGCGTGCGTTCATTCTCCTTCGCGAATGGTCGGATCATGATCTAGTGCATGTCAAAAGAGAATGGAATAAGATTGCAGATCACATCACCACTAGGTCTATGCAGGGTGAAACAAGATTTGAAATCGATGACGTGAAACAGCTGGAGGAATTGACCGATCTCAACAGGTTGCCGGAAGTGATCACGTGGAACGAAGATCCCACTGCCCCGCAAGTACTAGTGATGACACGATCACGTAACCTACATCAGCCGCGACCGTCATCGTGGCCCAACACATCTATAGCCGGGATAAGGGCAGAACGGGTGAAAAAGGCACAGGACGAAGAGAAATGGATTCATGATTTGCGAAGTTATCTGTATGGTGACGTCACACAATTGAGCGCAGAAGAGGTTAAGGACTGCGCTAAAATTGCTGACAACTACGACGTCGATGAACAAGGATTGCTGATCTACTGTGGAAACATGGCTAAAAGAAAAGCCAACGATGACAAAGATGATCAAGACGATCGGCACCTTTCGATTAAGCTGGTCTTACCCGAGACCCTACATGCAGATGTCCTCCACCACTATCATGTGAGCTTGGAAGGAGTACACCAAGGCATAGGGCGTACATATCAGCGGATCAGAATATACTTCCATTGGCGTGGGAAATTCCGAAGCGTAAAATAGTTTGTCGGACAATGCGTAGATTGCGAGACGGGGAAAGGCAAACCTACGATCAAGGGCATGTCACCGGGGAATATTGAAGCTACGTACCCATTCCAAGTGATAGCCATGGATCATATCCCGTCACTACCCCGATCGACAGATGGACATACTGAACTGCTGATTTGGACGGATCTGTTCACGGATATGGTGATTGCGAAAGCTGGATCGTCTCGCACAGCGCAGAAAGTTGCCGAAAAATATGAAGAGTGTGTGTTTCGACGATTCGGGGCTAGAAAAGTGATCAGGCATGATCGTGAACCAGGTTTTATGTCGGAAGTATTTCGCGCGCTCAACAAAATCGTGGGACAACGTCAGCGTGCCACTATGGCATACCGTCCTCAGGCGAATGGCAAGGCGGAGAGGACGGTGCAGACTATCACGGGAGCAATCAAGATGTATGTAGCAGATGCCTGCCAGAAAGATTGGAGCTTGTATGCAGAGCGGCTAGTATTCGCACTGAGCTCGACCCCCGATCGCGTTCGTGGTGAAACACCATTTTATTTGGCGTATGGGTGGGACCAACGATCATCGTTGGAATCGACATTGCAACTGGGTGGAATTCGGCGTAATGACCGGGATGCTCGCCGGTGGAGATATAAGCTGCAAAAGGAATATCGTTACGCCCGTGATCAAGTGAGCGCTCGATTGCATCAAGCGATGGCTGAGCGAGCTGAAAAGCATAATGATCAAGTGACACCACACAAGATCGAAGCTGGATCAAGGGTCTGGTTATATCTTGGTCGGGTGAAAGAAGGGTTCGCGAAGAAACTGGCGCACATGTGGCATGGACCCTTCAGAGTCGATGAGGTAATCCGTAATCATGCGGCGAGACTGGTTACAGCTGGCACCGACTTTTGTATGTTCCCAGTAGTGCATCTGTCCAAGTTGAAATTGGTCGAGGAATTTCCAGATCGCCCTACTACGGAACTAACAGCTGGTATAGAGGATCGTTTCGACTTCGATGAAGCTTTGTTACCTGAAGACAGCTGGGAAAGGACGCTAGATCCAGATGAATTTGAAGTTGATCGTATCACCGATGTCCGATCAGGTCGAAAGACTAGATATGGAAGAACGTTACGCGAATATCAAGTTTACTGAAAAGGTTATGCTGAGCCGTTGTGGGTAGACGAGGCAGACTTGAACTGTGACGCTCTGATCAAGGACTTCGAGAGGAAAAGGATCAACAGAAATCGATTTGACGTGATGCAAGTGGTCGAAGAGTCCAACTAATGCGTGATCGGCAGACTGATCATGAATTACGATCGAAGAATTACCGATTGAAGAAAGATGATTGACGAAACTCACAATGGATGAAGGAGCGATAAATGTCTTGAGGTGATGTGCTTACGATGGATATTGCGAGAGAAGGTGATGGAGTAAAGAAAGATAAGACGACAGAATACCGGTTTATATCATGCATGGGGAAGTAAAGAAGCACAGTGTAAATGGCATGATCAAGATTGCTTATTGATTAAGGACGGAACGATCAACTGATTAACTAGACCCAAAGAACTTGCGACGAATCCGAGGGATTTTACGGCCAGGGTGGCTTTCAGGGGAGGAAAGATATTGAACCCGCCAAGGTTCAAAGGTATCAACCTCCTTCAACGCGTCCAATAGGGTCCGGGGTGGCGGGTACGAAAGAAACCCTAGGTACCACGCCCCATCGTGGGCCGGGGCATACTTCAAAGGGCGGGACGAGCACAATGGGAGATCTACGGGTCCAGGAAAATGTCGAGATCACATCTTCCGTCGATCATCCCCCGCAGGACGAAATCCACGACCCTCTTCCAGGTCGCTCCGGCACGACTTCTGCGTTGGCGGCGACTGTTGTAGAAATTCCGGAAGAAGTCATCCGTCTCGCGAAGGCCTTTAGCGATAGGGGGATAATGTGTCGACTCCTAGATCGCCAGCGCGTGATGTTCGAGAAACGACCGGTACTTTGTCTTGAAGTCGTCAAACCAGCCGACTGAGCGAAAAGAAAGGGGCGGCAACATGGTCATGAAAACGCCCCAAGGCCATTGAGAATAGAGCAGCTCCACTTCCGGTTGTGTGATCAAATGACCGGACCATGAATCAGCCGGAGGGGCGTGCACGGCAGCCGGGAACAACCATCGTGCGGGGCGGGTCAAGTAGTCAAAGACCACTTGGGCCTTGACGTTACGCAGATCAAACCCACCAAGCTGATCCGGAGTCCACGGCAGGATGTCGGCGTCACTGGCGTCATCAGATACCGCGATCAACGTCCACCCGTACGCGGAAAAAGAGACCCGGCAGTGACTTGATCAGGTAGATCCTCGCTCCCGAACTCGCTAATTGTAGGAGTGGAAGGAATAGAAGCGATTGGACCAGGAAATCCGCCTTCATCGTCCTGATCAGGACTTGGGGGGGTCATCGTCTTCCGTCTTAGCCTCCGAAATAGGAGAAAGGAGGCGTGGCCGCTTCAACCGAGAAAAGGATCGAGAACGCCGAGTACGCCTTTTAGGCGAAGGGGCGGAGCGGCTGATCGAGCCGTCAGGAGGGTCAGTAAGGCCAGCTGGCGATGTATCTTGATCAGAACCCGCCGAAGGGGTGCGGATAACTGGTGTGATCTGCATCCGCAACGACATACCAACCAACTGAGACTGAAGGTCAGAGTGAAACGAGCGCAACTGTGTGACTTCGCCCTGAGCCTCCTGCAGTTGATGGCGCAACGTGTCGCGTTCTACGGAAACTTGATCGAGGCGGCATTGCATGACAGAATGTTCGTTCTCCAGCTGAGAATATGCAGCGTGCAGATTGTCCAGCTCAGTTTGGAGGTCAGACACTCCCTTGAACCGATCAGATAGTTCCTGCGCCTGGCCAATGATGGCATTATACTCGTCCATCTTCAGGCAATTGGACTTTTTCTTCTTACGAAGGCGGTTATACTGGTGTTTGCGCTTATCAATCTCGGCGGAGAGCCTGAACACCTGTTCGAACAAGCGCTGATTCCCAGAAGCAGACCGATCGTATTCTTCTTGTGACTTGGCTAGGCGCTGCTGAAGTTGATCCATCTCCCGCGCTTGATCAGCGATGATGTCTTTATCCACCGATCGCAGATACCTATCACGGGCATGACGGCCTTCCAGATACCGGATCTGTGCGCGCTGATCGACCATGAGTTTTTCTTGATCGGCCATAGCGCTTTCGATGGTCTTCAACTTCGTCTGGAGATCATTAACTGTGGTGTCGACGAAATCACGCAATGGCTGGAGCTGTTTGAAGGCGTCCCGCTTGATCGCCACATCTCGCTCCACCACGGCGCGTTTGGCACGAGCGAGCTGCTGCCGAAGCATCGTGACACTGTCTTCACTCATCGCGAGCGAGTCAGATAACGTGGCGATCTGATCATCACGCACGTGTTGGGCCTCTTGCAAGCTGTAAGCCCGATTGATAGCAGCGATCTCCTGAACAGCTGCGGCCCGATCCAGGGCAGGAGTGTAGGTGGTGTTTGCCAGGGTGCCGTCCGTTATCGCTTGCATGATGGAAATGCAGGAATGCCTGATCGAGACAGCTTGATCGCAGATGACACGGTTGGTGAAGGGTGATAGCTGGATCGCGAGGGGCTTACCACTAACGGTAACAGCCTGACATAACGGGACCTGATCGGCGGGAGAAGGGGCAGGCAGATTGATGGGTGATTATCACCTGGCCGATGACGTCAGGATGGACAAGCCGACCAACGGTGGCATGATCCACGATATACAACGGCATGATCGACCCTCGCCCCAACCGCTGTACGGCTGGGACGAGGATCAGGGTCGGCTGTCGTAAAGCGTGTTATAATTGGACCCAATAACGGGCCTTATTATAAGGCCTTATTATAGGGCCTTATTATGGGGCCTTATTATAGGGCCTTATTATAAGGCCTAATTTAGGGGGGCCGATTACGGACAAAATCGGGTACGTAATCGTATACGATTGTGGGTACCACGGCGTATACAGTTGCGTGTACGACCGTGGTGCACATAGTCGGGACATAGACAGGGAATATGAAGATGGGAAGATTACGTACAGGTACTCAGCGAACAACGACGAACAGCGACGGACGACGGACAAATCAGGTCGACTGGTCGACGGAGGACGCTGAAACGGGTAGTTCTGATTGGTGGATATTAGGAAATTGGTAGTTCTTAGGATTTAAGCAATAATAAAGTTCTCCTTTTGCGTTCGATCTAGCAGATCGTCTCCGGGACGGCACCTTTGCGCCTCCCTTATTAGTATACACCTCTACGTCCCGGGCGGGAGCACTTTGTGCATTTTTAGCCCACCGGCAGACGTAGAGTGTTGAGAACTCACTCCGAAACTCCGCCCGCTGTTTCAGCGGTTCTTCAGTAAAGGTTTTTGGTTTTGAGAGTGTGATTGAGCAGTGCTCTCACCTCTCCACGTTTGATTCGCGTTTGGCCCCTAGAGTCCGGCTGCTGTAATCGCCCCACGGGAACTCTAGGTGGATTAAGCGAAATTTATCCCCCCTCGTAGGTCTAGGATAGGAATACAGATATTTGGGTGTTCCGTTAGCTGTTGAAGACTACAGAGGCTCCGTTACCAGGCAGTGAAGACTTCCACTGCCTGATCAAGTACCCCCTTCGCCGATAAACACCTGATCGACACTTTTCAACTCGTGACCCGCTATAAACAACTCGCAGATCGCACCAACTTGTACCTGAGCGACTTTTGGCACCTGATCAAGTCTAATCACTGCTGATCAACCACTGTTGGTGCCTGATCAAGCCTGATCAAGACTGTTCACCGCTGATCAACTACTTTTGGTGCCTGATCAAGCCTGATCAAGTCTGATCACAGCTGATCAACGACTTTCGGTGCCTGCCCAAGCCTGATCACTGCTGATCAAGCCTGTTCGCACCTGATTCGAGCTCGATTACACCGGATCACGTCTGATCAGCACCTCGATCAACTCATTACAAGTTCCCCAATCTTGCATCAAGGAATTGTAGTGTGCCATCCCCGCCACCTGGATAGCGACCCACGCCTAAGCCTTCGGGTACACAAGGTGAGCAGAAACACAAGCAGGCAAGGACAACCGGAGGACCCCCTTCGTTAGTCGGCAGTCCGGGCGCCGTGGTACCGCCTGATCAAGCGTCAAAAACTTTGATCAGCCGCTCCACCACAATAGCCGGTACGACTGTTGACACAACAGTCAGTACAACAGTCGTCACAACTGCGGCGAACATGGACGGGGCATGGACGGGGCATGGACGGGACATGGACGGGACATATGGGACGACGCGACAACTGATATAGTTACGTAACGGGTACCTATCGGTTAGCGACGGACGACGGATAAATTAGGTCGACTGGTCGACGGAGTACGTAGGGATGGACAGTTCTGATTGGTCGATTTTAGGTAATTGGTCGTTTTAGGGATTTAAGCAATAATGAAGTTCTCTTTTTGCGTCCGATCGATAAGATCACTGAGGGGGAGGCGTTCGCTCCTCCCTCTCTTTTGCATACGCACCCTTTTTACGTCCCGGGAGGGAGCACGTAGTGCAAGTTTTGGCCCACCGGCAGACGTAAAGGTCTGGGGAACTCACCCTCAACTCAACCCGCTGTGTCAGCGGTTCTTTCGTAAAGGTATTTGGTATTGGAAAAGTGATCGAGCCTAGTGTTCTCACCTCTTCCCCCATTGGTCCACGTTTTTTGGCCCCTAGAGTTCGGCTGCTCTAAGCGCCCCATGGGAACTCTAGGTGGATTCTAGTAAACTGTCGATCAGCCCGTCGCTGATCGACCCTCCTCTTAGGTTTAAGCTTGGAATACATAGTATATTGGGTGTTATATTAGCGGAATAAGATTAAGAGTCTTGGCGATCGGGTGGTGAAGATTTCCGCTGCCTGATCAAGTACCCATCCACCGATCACCACCAAGATCACTATCTGCGACCCGCAATCTTCGATCACCTGTTCGTAACTCGCGCCAACTAGCTGATCAGCGATTTTTATCACTTGATCAAGCCTGATCAAGTCTGATCACCGCTGATCGACGACTCTTAGTGCCTGCCCAAGCCTGATCACTGTTGATCAAGCCTGATCGCACGTGATTCAAGCTTGATTGCGCCTGACCATCGCTTGATCGCATCAGTAGACCCATCACAAATCAACTCAGTCTTGCCACAAGGAATTGTAGTGTGCCATCCCCGCCACCTGGAGAGCGACCCACGCCTAATCCGTTGGGTACACACGGTGAGCAGAAACACAAGAAGTCAAGGACAACCGGAGGACCCCCTTCGTCAGTCGGCAGTCCGGGCGCCGTGGTACCGCCTGATCAAGCCTCAAAAACTTTGATCAGCCGCTCCACCACATTGCTATAGTTCCGGAAAGGATCAGGACTTTTGTCCTGATCCTATGCATTTGAATGAACGATTTAATGAAAAAACTAAAGATGAAAACGATTTGGAGGCTGATCGAAACGATCAGATCCACTTCCTAATGTCCCAAGCAAAGGCTGGGAATTCCACCCGATGAAGATGACTTGGAAGAAAAGTCTCAGGTCGGGGATGGGGTTATCAAGGAAAAAGACCTGACCAGGATATATTACATCCACGAGTTAAAGCGATTTATTCGTGAAGACCAGGTCATGCAGATGTTAAACCCCCAGATCCCCGATCGCCTTCTCGGACCCACCACCGAGCCGATCCAAGCGACCGGCCGTTGCTATTGGTGAAGAACCTGCTGGCGATGTTGGCTGAGATCAGCATAAAAGTGCAAAACCTCGCCAACGTACATAAGCTGTTTGATCTGGACACTCGGAAGCTGGAATTGTCGATGTAGACCCTCCATGATCATTTGATGCCGTTGGTGGGGGCGGTTCGCCGCCCAACTCCCACCGTGGCATTGAAGGCCGCTGAGGCCACGGCAGCACACGATGATGTGTGTTCCGAAAATAAATCGCTGTAACAGTCTCCACCTTCCTCTAATAGCTCATCGGAGTTGAAAGTCGGTGTTGAGCGGATGACCATGGGGGTGGATCATACCTCCATGGGAGCATAAAAAGGACGTGCGGCAGCATGGGGCTGCATGCCGGTCGGGGCCCCAGGAGCCCCCACAGGTTTCAGTACCTCCAAAGGAGGATGCCAACACGCTTCCCATGACCCAAGCTAACGTCCAAGCCATGTTTGAGGCAATGATGGAGCGTTTCATGGAAGACCGATACCGATCGCCTCCTCACCCGCATGCCCAGGACCTATCTGCCCGGCAAAATGTCAATACTTGCCGGAATGTTGATATGTAGTCAGTAGCATCAACGGATAAAGCTACCCGATGTGGCAGACCAGTTGGAAGAGGAAGACGCAATCCGCAGCCAGCCCAACTGCGCCGATCAAGAAAAAACAACGATTTCGACATGGAGTCGATCGGCGATCCGGATGACCACTATGGGTCAGACGGTGCAGGTGCGGGCAGAACGCGCAGGGATAACCTAGCCTCTATGACCTCCTTTGATTTCGGATCTACTGCGATCCCACGCATTCGAATGGCTGCGACCACGGATCTCAAAGATTTCACTGGCAAGGACGCCGACGAGAAGCAAGCCAGATCGTGGTTTGGTCGGGTCAAGTCTGCTTATTTGCGGGATCATACACCAAAAAAGGAACGATGTTTGATCTTCAGGGATCTGCTGAAAGGACCGGCTGCGAACTGGATCCAACAGTTGAGTCGTGATGTCCGATCTGACTGGGATCTGCTATGTTCAGAATTTGAGGGGCAGTACTGCGACTCAGGATTTCTACCGCCCGCAAGTATCACCATATGCAGAAGCAGGGCGACGAGACGCCGATCGAGTATTTGCACCGCCTGAACGTGGCCGCAATTCGCGCCGTAATAGCAATCAAGGAAGGAAAACCGCCGACCAGTGACGCTATGGAGCACGTAGGTCACTATATTAGTACCCTTGACGACCAGGAGCTGGCAGATCAGCTCACTCTTCTGCGCCTCAAAGATGTGGGGGAAGTGGAGCAGACGTTGCGGACGTTGCAAAACTCACGCAGCATGAGGGAGAAGGTCGCCGTTGGATCGGGTCGCTACAGATCTAAGACACAGACCGATCCGGTGAAGAGGCCCCTGACCATATCGGCCCGTGCTGTAAAGGCGATCGCGACTGAAGACAACACTGGATCGGAAGAAGAAAGTAGCGGCCAGTCCAGTCGGGAGTCAGACGAGGACCAATATCGTCACATCTTTGTCACGGAACCTTCCCCAAGAACCATATCGACGCTTGACCAGGCAGATCGGAAGGTCAGGAGTGGAAACAAGTCCGATCCGGACCGATCTCGCAAGAAGTGTTCTCACTGCGGGTCAAGCAAGCACGATGATCGGGGATACTGGAAGAAGCTGATATGCAATAAGTTTGAAAGACGCGGCCACCCCACCGATCACTGCCTCTTCGTGTGCAAGTCATGTGGAGAGATCCACGAGGCCGGCCATGCAAGATGAAGGAGTTCTTCAATCTGATGCGCAAGTGGTATGTTCCGGGTAAGCACGCGGGGATGCTTCCACCTGACGTTGAGAGGATGTTAAACTAGAACGCTCGCCAGGTTGGAATATGGATCGAGCCAAGCGATCTACGTTTGGCATCCATGCATATGTCGGAGGAGAATAAAACCGACAATACATGTTCTATTCTCAATTGCGTCGATCGGGATCATCCGGTATACAATCTCACGACCGATGAATATTCCCGATCGAAGGTGGTCATGCAGCTGGATATGCTGCCTGGTTAATCTCGCGGATATTGGAAGTATCATGCGCCCGAAAAATGGTTCAAGCAGGCGAAAGCCTGTGGTAAGATAAACAACCAGAAGGCAACGATGTTGTTCGACTCTGGGGCCGAAGTATCAATTATCTACTCCGCCTTTGCTCGTAAGGTCGAATGTCGTATAGACGACACTCAGAGACAAGAATGCGTCGGAATCGGTGAAACTTCTTACCTGACCGAAGAAAGGACGCGCGTGAAGATCATCCTATAGGGTTCGTTGGTCTACTTCTTCATCGCTTGGGTTGGCAAGCTGGCCGGTCAGGATGCCCTGTTAGGCATGGCTTTCATGGTGCCGGCCGTTATTCGCCTTGATCTGTCTCATGGAGTCCTTACACTCCCGGATGAGGTCCAGATCCAGTTAGCTGGTCGGCGGCCCCTATACGGATCGCACACCGATCCGGTGAGGTGGGACCAAGATGTCACCATTCCAGTCGGCTAATCCGCTGATACCCCGGTCGACAAAGGTTTTCGATCAAGGAAGTTATGGGTGACCAGGGGCGATCGGTGGGTGTCGACCTTAGTGAAGAGCGCCGGACGATATGATTTTGTTCGAGTCACTAATATCGGTGACAAGCCGCTTACACTTGACAACAATACTATTGTTGTCATGTGGCTGGCGGAAGGGAAAGTGCCAAGAAAGATGGGGTTCGTCTCGATCGGATAGAGACGGTATGTTGAGTGGCAGAACTTGGCATACCAAGCGACCACCGATCTGATCAGCGATGATGGATCGGTGGAAGAAGATACCTCACCTATGGTGGAACGACCCAGCTATGTAACCCCAAAGAAGATGTTAATTCGAAGAAAGGCACAGCAGTCGCCGGACACGGTGGACATCAAGCAGATGAGCCAAGGTTCGTCAACGTGGTGGCGACACAAGAACAGGCGACAGCGGAGCCGGGAATAGAAAAAGGGAAACATGGCATTGCTGGGGCGGACCACGATGGCGCGCCTAAGCAGATCGATGTCGTTGAAAGGCAGCCCGCCTATCGGGAACAGCAGTGTTCAACCGATCAGGACGGTTTGGGTGATATTGCCCCGGAAGACGATCAAGTTTGTATCCATGAGGGCGGGGATCAATATATTCAGGAGCTGGAGAGCCAGATGGCAGTCCTCCCTGAAGTGCCTGCTGATCCGCCCGAAGTCACCTTGGACGATCTGCAAGTGGGCGATCGGGATGTCAACAGGCCCGACCAGATCGATCAGCTAAAGAAGATCATATGGAAAAAGAAACATCTGATGATCGGGAAAGGCATCGCCTTACCCCCTGCTGCTCGCGGAGCGATCTGTGACATCGACGTGGGTGATGCCAAGCCTATCGCCTAGTGATGCCGACGTGTGGCGCCACAGTACCGCGAAAAATTGTCCGATCTTATTAAAGTACTGTTGGCTACCAAGATCTTTAAGCCGTCGACCTCGCCGTGGGCCTCGCCGATCGTGATTGTGATCAAGAAGAACGGCGTCGACATCAGGTTGTGCATCGATTATCGGTTGGTAAATCGGTTGACCAAGCTTATGGTGTACCCGAAGCCGCTGGTCAGCGATCTGCTAGAAGATTTCGACAAGAACATATGGTATTGCTCACTGGATATGGAAAGTGGATTTTGGGTGGTCTCGATGACCGATCGGGCTCGCTAGATCTCCGCATTTGTTACGCCGTTCGGTCTGTTCAAGTGAAACCGTATGCCGTTCGGTTTGAAGAGCGCGCCCCAGATCTACCAGAGGCTGATCGACAACGCATTATATGGACACTTCAAGATCAGTACCGATCGGTACCCCACCGAAAAACATGATGTATTTACAGATGGTGAACCCGATCGGGAAAGGAGACCGTCCGTTCTGGGGAGGCGATCGTATATCGACGACATTCTGATCCCTGCTTCGTCATGGAGCGATCTGTGCGAGAAGGTCGAACGGTTGTTGGAGACATGCGATCGCTGGAGACTGTCGATCAGTGCTGTGAAGAGTTTTTGGGGCATGTCCAAGGTCGCCTATTTGGGTCATATGGTGTTGATCAGTGGAATGGAGGCCAATCCCAAGGATCTGGAGTCACTGAGCAACTTCCCGTTCCCCAGATAACTGAAGGCAATGCAGTCCTTCTTAGGGAGATTAAATTACTACAGCCGCTTCATTGAAGACTTCGCGATTTACGCGGCCGTGCTGTACGAGCTCCGGGAAGTCGACTACCTATGTTGCGCGAAGGAGATCGGGCAACGTTAAGGGAGGGCTGCGACTCTGATCTGCCCGCAGAATTTCCGAGGTGGAGGCAGAGGATCACATGAGGCGTGCAAAGGTTGCTTTCGGTATGCTGAAGGCCAAGATGGCAACGACACCGATTCTCAGACACTTCGACCCGGAAAAAATGCCGATCGTCATTGTGTACGCTAGTAAGTGGGCCATTTCTGCCACTCTAGTGCAAGAACATGATGGTGTGTACTATCCAGTCACTTTACGAGTCGGACGTTGAAGCCGAACGAAGTTAACTATGGGATCGTCGAAAAGGAAGTTCTGGATTTACGACGGATTTTGGATGTGTGCTACAACTTACTGGTCGGTCGATCTGTAAAGGTTCGTCCAAGAAAGTCGACATTGGCCTGGCTGTTATCAGCCAATGGGATGGACGGTCGGCTCGGCAGATGGTCAGCGATCTTGTCGCAGTGTTACCTCGAGGCCTTCAAGTGCACCAAGGGAGAGGAGGAGATATTGGGCACATTGGCTGCCAGTATCACCCCTCGGTCTGAGCTGGATGAGGCTCTGATGGCGATTGCCCCAAGGAAGCAACCTCGACAGTCAATCTCGCTTCCGCCACCGATCGTCGATCGGGATGAGGAACTCCTGGTCTTGAGTTTCGACGGATCGGCTAGCGTGAAAAAGAAGGTCGGCGCCTATAGTGCCATACTGTGGAAGTTACCACAATGGTCTATAGTAGCAGCCGCCGCCGATTTCACGCCTGACATAACGGTCAACGAGGCGGAATATCGGGGACTCCTTCTATGTCTTGATCTGCTGTCATCACAAAAAAAGGGCGGATGATCATATGTGGTGACTCCAACCTAGTGATAAGGCAGATCACCGGGGAGATAGACTGTAAGGCGCAACTGCTGAAGTTGCTGAATGATCGGGTGATGAAGGCACTGAAAGACTATCCAGGAACAGAATCGCCGATCACCTCGCGACCCAAGCCATGCGGGACCAGATCGGGGCGACGATCACCGAGGAGGCCGTTCTACATGAACTTATGAGCATAAACAGGCTCCCGGAGTTGATCAAGCCCAAGGACAGCCCTGAACAGGTGAATGTAATGGCGGCGACTAGATCGAGAACTCGGGATTCTCGCCGATCGTTCCCAAAGGAAAGGCTGAGTGCGTACGTTGTACAACAGCTAATGGCGGAACGGATCTTCAAGGCGCAGGACAAAGAAGAGTGGATCGTCAACTTGAAGGCCTATCTGCGCGGTGAACTGTCCAAGTTAACAAATGATCAGGCGAAAGAGTGTACCAAGATCGCGGACAGTTACGATGTGGACGAAAATGGATTGCTGTATCACTGCCGTGACATTGATCAAGACAGTGCCGATCGAGATCGACTAGCGAAACTTGTGATCCCTGAGTTGCTACAGCCGGATATCCTTCATCACTACCATGTGAGTATAGAATGGGGACATCAAGGAATAGTCAGGACATACCACACGATCAGGGCCCACTTTCACTGGAGAGTACTTTATCGTAGCGTGTAGAAATATGTGGGCTGTTGCACAGATTGCGAGACAGGAAAGGGCAGACCGATAATCAAGGGCCGATCGCCCGGAAATATCGAGACTACTTACCCTTTCCAGGTAATAGCAATGGATCACATACCGTCGCTGACCAGATCGACACGCGGCAACACTTAGCTGCTGATCTGGATCGACCTATTCACTGGTCTGGTGATCACAAAGGCTAGTTCATCCCGATCTGCGGAGCACATCGCCAAGAGTTACGAGGAATGCGTGTCAGAAGGTTCGGCGCCAGCTAAGTTATTAGACCCGATCGGGAACCTGGTTTTATGGCTGAGGTGTTCCGATCGCTCAATAAAATGCTAGGCTAGAAGCAGAGCGCGACGATGGCATATCGTCCGCAGGCGAATGTGGTGGAGTCAAGTTCGAAATCGAAAACATTAGCATCGAAAACCTGACTACCACCATCGCGCCCAGCCTTCCAACTTTCGGAGGGGGTACTCCGCGGACCACCACTCGAGATCTGGTCCGATCGTCCGCTGCAAGCAGACGACCATTCGTCATCAGAACCCACTTGGTCCGATTGTTTAGTGTCCATCTCACCTTGTGTACACGATGGAATGGGCTAGTTACACACTCGGTGGATCGGGATCGCAGATTGGATCGAAGTGGTCTTGAATATAGAAGACCGTTCTGGGTAGGTATCTCTGGAGCGGAACTCTTCACCCCAGACACAAACAGACCAAAAACACTTCCAAGAGATAATTTCCAATAGGTCGATCGGTTAAACGATCAAGACCTGACCAATACTAAATAATAGAGGGTAGACCGACCGTTCCGGTCTAGCCCCTGACCAATACGAAATAAGACCAAAACCGGTCTAGTTTGCAACCAATGTTAAAACAAGCCAATATGTCCGCGTAAAGACCCAATATGCTCGTGAAACTCCACAAACGATATCTCCACGCCAAGACCAATCCAGTGAATAGCACGTTCCAAAAGTACTTGAGTTGAGGTGTTGAGATCGCCAAATCGTACTCCCGTCGAGGGACTTCCGGTGGGCCAAAGTGCGCGTGCGGCGCGTCCAGACCGGGTATAATGGGCGAGAGGGGATAATTCGACCCTCTGCCCCCAAACACTCCGCGGCTGGCGGAGGCGACTAGTGTACGAAAAGGGAAGAACGGCGACCCCTAGCTGTGGTGTGAACCAAGACCAGAAGAGGTTTCAGCCACTTATCCGAAAGCTAAAAGATTTCCTTACTTAAAGGTATAACCTCTGTCCTAAAAGGTAAAACCACAACTAAATACTACTACCCTATAGTCCCTAAATGTACCCACACTAAAATATGTAAAATACCAAAGTCGGGTGACTCACCAAAACTTGCGTTCTTGACACTTATTGAGTCTGATAGGCTGAAAATCCCCCCTTGTTTAAGCCAATCCGAAATTAGACCAAATGCCTTGACGAAACTTGACCAGAAGTGTGCCAAATTTTGGGCACGCTTCTCCACATCCGCCCCCGAGTCAGACCGTGTCGCACAACGACAACGGTCTGACCTCGTCCATCAAATTCAGTTAAACCTTGGTCATTCAAACTTTTCCGACATGGAGCAACCATCTTCTTCATCCGTTCCAGGTACTTGCACTGCTGGACTTGACCTTCTTGCATTTCCTTAACGACCGTTCTTGTAGGCACCTCGCATACCATGTCATCGCATGTCACTTCGCCCGTCCAGTCGGTCCGGTCTGGCAACTCCCATCGTTCTACTGCACCTCAGACATCGGCAGGGCATCAGACCGGGACCGTCGCGCAGTTGCAAGACGCACTTGAAGAGATCGCACGTCTCCAGGAGCAGATTGCTCAACAGGCGACACAACGTAAGCATGCATGTCCGGTCTTCACCTTGGACCTGTTCTAACCTTCGTTTGTCTTCAGCCCGTATACCTCCAGCCCGTATACCTCCTGCCATCAGCATGGAGATCAATGCCCTGTTGCTGCCGATCGGCAGTCGAACACGCATGACCTCCAGCTGCGTCAGGTTTTGACTGGGCTCATATCCGCGCGCAACAAGCTGACCCGCTTGGAAGCTCATCAGCTTCATCTCCGGGAGCAGCTTGTGCTGGTCCAACAGCAGCAAGCGGAAGGCCTGTTGGGCCAGACCACGTTGAGTGTTCAAAGCGACGACCTCGAGAGGCGTCTTACCGAGCTCCGAATTTCGATTCAAGACCAGACCGAGGAGGTCCGGTCTTGTGAACGCAAGTAGAACGATTGGACGCAGGCAGCGAACGGTCGTCGGGCGGTATTGAAAGCATGTCATCAGCGCTTGGTTGACCTGTTGCGTCCTCGTCGGCATCCGGTTGCTGCCTCCAGCGTAGACCGGTCTGCGTCGGCCGCCTTGGTGGACATACACCGGGACCAAGACCAAGGCCGTTCATTGGCCGAAATTCTCCAGCCCGAAATTCCACACAAATCAAAGCAGCGCGCGGACGCGCCGGGTATCTCGAGGGCGCGGGGCATAGCGCGCGACCCTGAACTCGAAGGGAAGCGTGCGGTGCCCCATAAGCGAGCCAACACGCAGGCGCTTCTCGTGGGCCCAAGCTTGGACGAGGATGACGACAGTAACGTCGCCAAAAATCAAGCGCCCTCGACCGCCGGTGCTGACCGTGCGAAGTATTCAGAGGTCTCGTCCTGGGATGACTCCGGTGATTCGGAGTTTGCTGTCCCCATCCCAACCAAGTCGCGAACAAGTTCACATGAAAGTTTTGTTCAAGTTGCATCGACTTCGGAGAAGACCAAGAAAACCGGTCCGCATGGTGGCGTTCCACCACCTCATGCGTCGACAAAGTCAACACGTACGGTCTTGCCTGGGACGTCCAAGCTCCACAAAGATGCTTTGTTGGCCAACGTGGCAATCGACAGTTCTTCCCTTCCGCCACGAACGCGTGGGGATACTTTGCCGTGGTCGCCAGGGCAGATCGGTTGTTTACGACGGTCCACCCTGACCAAGCAGCTCCTGACCCGGTCTTTCTCTCGTCCAGACCATTGGCTTTTCCCGCCGGCGAAGAAAGTTCCTGCCGCATCGGAATGGCGGACGGACTTTATCACGTCGGCACAGATCTCCTGCTTGTACGCTGACGAGCCGTGGAAGATTTTCGAGCATCCCAAGCTGGGGTTCATCTTCCACTCGTCTCCGTGGGCCGATGCTTTCATGAGTCGGGTGAAATATTTTAACAAGACTCACGCCCAAGCCATCTGGGAGGCATCCCACTATCTGGTGCTTCCCCCGGAACGAGTTCGGCAAGACCCTGGCTTGGCGACCATCCAGAACAAGCGCAAGCGGCGTCGGATCAGAGCGGGTAAGGCTTGGCAGTCCCTTTGCCAATATGTTTTGGACGGGATGCTGGCCCACGAGTGCGACATCGATGTGTTCTTATATCCAGTTGTACTTCATATGCCGCGGCGTCGCGTCGAGAGGACCCGGCTGCTGGCTGACGGTGGCACATGGTACCCCGGTCTTGGGTGCATTACACCGGTTTTGGACCTCAAGGATGCTTTGGTCCAACTAAACCAACAAGAACCTTGGCGTAACCAGTACCAGGACCAAGTTGAAAAGCATCCGTCGTTGACCGTCGGCCGTCTGTGGGGTGATGGCGAGTGAGGTCGTAAGTAGTCGACCAGATAACACTTAATATATATCATCGTTCTTTTTCACATGTTCGGTCATCAAATCACTTGAGCTAATTCCACCACTTTCTCCATAGTTGCAGTAGACACGTTATCACCAACCGTTCCACTTACATCGCGAAAAAACAATCCACGCTCGTCACTCCACTATTCCAATTCGTCACATATTCACAATACACAAGACACAAGACACAAGACCTTCCACCTCTTCACACCGGTCGGGAAGACCGATGCTACTGCATGTCTTGGTCTTGGTCTTCATGGGTCTGCATCACTGCGAAACGGTTCCGACTGAATCGGTCCCGTTTGAATTCTCGTAGTAGTGCTCCACAGTTCAGGTCGGACTCATCGATCCAAGTTGTTTCATCATGGTCCTTCCATCGGACCAGATATTCTCGGTGGGTCCGGCCGAACCTGGTCTTCTTGACCGATCGGACATCTAAGACCTTTTCCACTTCAAATTCGTCCTTCTCCAGCGGTCGTTCCCAACTGTCCTCCGGCAGTAATGATTCATCGAAATCAAACCGTTCTGCCTCGTCTACCAGACAGGGAGTTTTGGGTCGATCAGGAAATTCTCGGACCAGCTTCAACTTGGACACATGCACGATCGGGAAGACCTTGTAATCTGTACCAGTTGTTACTAGACGGGCAGCGTGCTCACCGATCAGCTCGGCAACACGAAAAGGGCCGTGCCACATGTGAGCCAGCTTCTTCGCATAGCCCTCTTTCACTCGGTCTAGGTACAACCATACCCTCGCTCCTGGTTCTATACCGTGGGGTTGGACCTGGTCGTTGTTCCGGTCTGCCCGGTCTTGTGTAGCTTGACGTAACTTTTCGTTGACAATTTCTCTTGCATGCTGGTAATGTTTCTGGACCTGCATGCGCCAACGTCGAGCATCACGATCGCGGGTCCGAGTGCAGCCAAAAGGTATCGCGGCTTCAATAGTGGACCGGGGGTCCCATCCATACGCAAGATAAAAAGGCGTTTCTCCTCGGACATGATCGGTTGACGAGTTGAGTGCAAACACCAGCCTTTCTGCGTATTCGTCCCAATCGCGCTGGTCTGGATCGGCAACGTACATCTTGATTCCTCTTGTAATAGTTTGTACCATACGTTCTGCCGATCCATTCGCTTGCGGACGATATGCCATCGTCGCGCTCTGTTTCTGGACCAGCATATTGTTAAACGACCGGAACACCTCGGCCATGAAACCGGGTTCTCGGTCGTGTCTGATGACCTCGCTGGCGCCGAACCTTCGGAACACGCATTCTTCGTAACTTTTGGCGATCTGCTCGGCAGACCGGGACGCACTTGCCTTCGCAATAACTAGACCGGTGAACAGGTCTACCCAGATCAACAACTCAGTATTGCCATATGTCGATTAGCAGCGACGGTATATCTTCCATCGATATGACCTGGAAAGGGTAGGTAGCTTCGATATTTCCCGGCGATCGCCCCTTGATTACCGGTCTACCCTTTCCGGTCTCGCAATCCGTACAACAACCCACATATTTCTGTACACCTCGGAAAAGACCTCTCCAGTGAAAGTGGAACCTAATCTTGTGATACGTTCTGCCTATGCCCTGATGTCACCCTTCTAGACTCACATCGTAGTGATGGAGGACATCCGGCTGCAGCAACTCAGGTATCACCAATTTCGCCAATCGGTCCCGGTCTGCACTGTCTTGGTCGGCATCGCGGCAGTAATACAATAATCCATTATCATCCACTTCGTAGCTATTCGTGATCTTGATGCACTCTTTCGCTTGATCGTTCGTCAACTTGGACCGTTCACCACGCAGGTAGGTCTTCAGGCTCATAATCCATTCTTCTTCGTCCTGCGCCTTGAGGATCCGTTCCATCCTTAACTGTTGCAATGCATATTCGTTCAAACTTTCCTTCGGGAACGGTTGGTGGGACTTCCGAGCTTTCGGTCTAGTCGTGACCATCACATGCACCTGGTCCGGAGCGTTCTTGGGTCCGATCACCTCGGGGAGCCTGTTTATATTCATCAATTCATCAAGAACGGCCTCCTCGGTGATCGTAGACCCGGTCTGGTATTGCATGGCCATGGTCGCGAGGTAGTCGGCACTTCTGTTCCAGTCCCGTTTCACGTGCAACAGCTCGTGGTTGGGGCGGTATTTCAATGCCTTCATTACCCGATCATTTAGCGTCCTTAGTCGTGGGGCCTTGCAGTGGATCTCTCCGGTGACCTGCCTGATCACTAGGTTCGAGTCACCACATATGATGACTCGCCCCTTCTCTTGCGACGACAGCAGGTCCAGACATAGAAGTAGACCTCGGTACTCCGCCTCGTTAACCGTAATATCCGGAGTGAAATCAGCAGCGGATGCAACTATAGACCGTTGTGGCAACTTCCACACTATAGCACTATAGGCGCCGACCTTCTTCTTCACGCTTGCTGATCCGTCAAAACTTAAGACCAAGAGCTCTTCATCATGGTCGACGGTCGGTGACGGTCTCGAAACTGACTGCCGATGTTGCTTCCTCGGGGCAATCGATATCAATGCCTCGTCCACTTCAGACCGAGGGGTGATACTGGCAGCTAATGTGTCCAATATCTTTTCCTCGCCCCTGGTGCACTTAACGACCTCGAGGGTCCACTGCGACAAGACCGCCGACCATCTGCCTAGACGTCCGTCCATCCCATTGGCTGATAATAGCCAGGCCAAAGTAGACCGCCTTGACAGGACCTTTATAGGTCGGCCGACCAGCAGGTTGTAACACACATCCAGAATTCGCAGCAACGCCAGAACTTCTTTCTCGACAATTCCATAGTTCACTTCATTTGGCTTCAGCGTTCTGCTTGTGAACGTTACCGGATGGTACACACCATCATGATCTTGTACTAGAGTGGCCGAAATGGCCCACTGACTAGCATATACAATAGTGGTCGGGACCTTTTCGGGATCGAAATGCTTCAAAATCGGTGCCGTCGCCATCTTCACCTTCAACATACCAAAAGCAAACTTTGCACGCTTCATATGGTCTTCGGCCTCCACTTGCGGACAATCTGCAGCAAGACCAGAGTCGGCGCCCCCATGTAAAGTTGCCCGGTCTTCTTCGCGCAACATATGGTAGTCCACTTCCCGTAGCTCATAAAACACAGCCGCGTAGATAGCAAAATCTTCGATGAAGCGGCTGTAGTAGTTTAAACTTCCTAGGAAGGACTGCATTGCCTTCAGAGACTTGGGAAACGGGAGGTTGCTTAACTAATCCAGGTCCTTAGGATTAGCCTCTAGACCATTGTTCGAGACCATATGGCCTAAATAGGCGACCTAGGACATACCCCAAAAACTTTTCACGGCGCTGATAGATAGGTTCCAGCGGTCGCATGTCTCCAACAATCGTTCAACCTTCTCGCATAGATCGTTCCATGACGAGGCAGGTATCAGAATGTCGTCGATGTACGACCGCCTCCCTAGAACGGACGTTCTTCTTTCCTGATCGGGTTAACCCTCTGTAAACACATCATAACTTTCGGCAGGGTCCCGATCGGTCTTGATTTTGAAGTGTCCGTACAGTGCGTTGTCTATCAACCTTTGATAGATCTGGTGTGCGTTCTTCAGACCGAACGGCATACGGTTCCACTCGAAAAGACAAAACGGTGTCACAAATGCGGAAATCTCACGGGCTCGATCAGTCATCGAGACCACCAAAAATCCACTTACCATATCTAGCGAACAATACCACAAGGTCTTGTCGAGGTCTTCCAGCAGATCATTAATCAGCGGCATCGGGTACACCATGAGTTTAGTCAACCGGTTTACCAGCCGATAGTCGATGCACAACCTAATGTCAACGCCGTTCTTCTTGATAACAATTACTATCGGCGAGGCCCATGGCGAGGTCGACGGTCTAATAATCTTGGTGACCAACAGTCCTTTAATGAGATCAGAAAGCTTTTCACGGTACTGTGGCGCCACGCGTCGACATCGCTGGGAAATCGGCTTGGCATCTCCAACATCAATATCACAAATCGCACCACGGGCTGCAGGTGGTAAGGCGTTGCCCTTTCCGATCAGCAGATGTCTTTTCTTCCATATGATATTCTTCAACTGCTCGATCTGGTCTGGACTGTTAAGGTCTTGATCACCCACTTGTAAATCATCCATTGTAACTTCGGGCGAGTCGGCAGACACTTCAGGGAGGACTGCCATTTGGCTTTACAGCTTCTGAATGTACTGTTCCCCGCCTTCATGTATACAGACTTGTTCATCTTCTGGGGTGATATCACCTAGACCATCTGGACCGGCTGAACGCCCCTGGTCTTGATCGACGGGCTGTCCTTCACTGATATCGGTCTGATTAGAAATACCGTCATGGTCCGACCTAGCAACTTCATGTTCCCCTTCTTCCGATTCTTGCTCCGCTGTCGCCTGGTCTTGTGCTGAAACCACGTTGACTAACCTTGGCTCGTCTACTTGATGGTCCACCGTTCCTGGTGACTGCGGCGACTTTCTTCGGACCAACATCTTTCTTGGGGTGACATAATTTGGTCTTTCCACTAAAGGTGAGGTATCCTCTTCCACCGACCCATCATCGCTGATAAGATCGGTGGTCGATTGGTACGCCAGGTTTTGCCACTCGACATACCGCCTCGATCCAATCGAGACGAACCCCATCTTCCTTGGTACCTTCCCTTCTGCTAACCACATACCGACAATAGTGTTATTGTCCAGTGTCAGCGGCTTGTCACCGATATCGGTGACACGGACAAAATCACGTCGACCAGCACTCTTTACGAAGGTCAGGACCCACCGATCGCCCCTGGTCATCCATAACTTCCTCGAACGAAAACCTTTCTCGACCGGTGTATCGGCAGACCGACCGACTGGGATAGTTAGTTCTTGGTCCCACCGGACCAGATCGGTATACGAACCATACAGAGGTCTTCGACCAGCCAACTGGACCTGGACCTCGTCCGGGAGTGTAAGCACTCCATGTGACAGGTCTAGGCGAATACCGGCTGGGACCATGAAATCCATACCTAGTAAAGCGTCCTGACCAGCCAGCTTGCCAACCCAAGCGCTGAAAAAGTAGACCAGCGATCCCGACAAAGTAATTTTCACACGCGGTCTTCCTTCGGTCATATATGAGTTTTCACCGATCCCGACGCATTCTTGTCTCTGGGTATCGTCTATACGACATCCGACCTTACGAGCAAAGGCGGAATCAATTATCGAGACTTCTGCTCCAGAGTCGAACAACATCGTCGCTTTCTGGTTATTAATCTTGCCACAGGCTTTCGCCTGCTTGAACCATTTATCAGGCGCGTGATACTTCCAGTATCCGCGGGATTCTACAGGCAGCAAGTCCAACTGCATAACCAATTTGGTCCGGGAGTACTCATCTGTCTTCAGACTGTAGACCGGATGGTCTCGGTCGACGCAATTTGGAATAGAATGTGTATTGTCGGTCTTATCCTCCTTGCCGACATATACATAGATGTGAACCGTATAACGCCCGGCTCGATCCAGATTCCAACCTGGCGAGCGTTCTAGTTTAACATATTTTCTGCGTCCGGCGGCAGTATCCCCGCGTGCTTGTCCGGAACGTACCAATTGCACATCATGTTAAAAAATTCTTCAATCTTGCAGTGGCCGGCCTCGTGGATCTCTCCACGTGACTTGCATACGAAAAGGTAGTCGTCCGTCGGGTGGACGCGTCTATCGCACTTCTTGCACACCATCTTCTTCCAGCAGTTTGGACCATCATGTTTGCTCGACCCACAGTGGGAGCACTTCTGACGAGGTCGGTCCGG
>CM047583.1:24378531-24411371 GCA_026184515.1 Peronosclerospora sorghi
AAATCGAAAACATTAGCATCGATAACCTGACTACCACCATCGCGCCCAGCCTTCCAACTTTCGGAGGGGGTACTCCGCGGACCACCACTCGAGATCTGGTCCGATCGTCCGCTGCAAGCAGACGACCATTCGTCATCAGAACCCACTTGGTCCGATTGTTTAGTGTCCATCTCACCTTGTGTACCCGATGGAATGGGCTAGTTACACACTCGGTGGATCGGGATCGCAGATTGGATCGAAGCGGTCTTGAATATAGAAGACCGAACTGGGTAGGTATCTCTGGGGCGGACCTCTTCACCCCAGACACAAACAGACAAAAACACGTCCAAGAGATAACTTCCAATAGGTCGATCGTCCAAACGATCAAGACCTGACCAATACGAAATAATAGAGTGTAGACCGACCGTTCCGGTCTAGCCCCTGACCAATACGAAATAAGACCAAAACCGGTCTAGTTTGCAACCAATGTTAAAACAAGCCAATATGTCCGCGTAAAGACCCAATATGCTCGTGAAACTCCACAAACGATATCTCCACGCCAAGACCAATCCAGTGAATAGCACGTTCCAAACATACTTGAGTTGAGGTGTTGAGACCGCCAAATCGTACTCCCGTCGAGGGACTTCCGGTGGGCCAAAGTGCGCGTGCGGCGCGTCCAGACCGGGTATAATGGGCGAGAGGGGATAATTCGACCCCTCTGCCCCCAAACACTCCGCGGCGGGAGGAGGCGACTAGCGTACGAAAAGGGAAGAACGGCGACCCCTAGCTGTGGTGTGAACCGAGACCAGAAGAGGTTTTATCCACTTGTCCGAAAGCTAAAAAATTTCCTTACTTAAACGTATAACCTCTGTCCTAAAAGGTAAAACCACAACTAAAATACTACTACCCTATAGTCCCTAAATGTACCCACACAAAAATATGTAAAATACCCAAAGTCGGGTGACTCACCAAAACTTGCGTTCTTGACACTTATTGAGTCTGATAGGCTGAAAAGACCCCCTTGTTTTAGCCAATCCGAAATTAGACCAAATGCCTTGACGAAACTTGACCAGAAGTGTGCCAAATTTTGGGCACGCTTCTCCACACGAACGGATCGGCAGAACGCATGGTGCAGACAATAACTAGGGCGATCAAGATGTATGTGGACGATCCAGACCAACGTGACTGGGATGAGTATGCAGAGAGACTGGTATTCGCACTCAACTCTTCGACCGATCGGGTCCGAGGAGAAACGCCTTTCTATCTGGCGTATGGATGGGACCCTCGATCGACACTTGAAGCGGTGATACCGATCGGCTGCACTCATACCCGCGATCGCGCTGCCCTTCGTTGGCGCATGCAGGTCCAGAAGCATTACCAGCATGCGAAAGAAGTCGTCAATGAATAGTTGCGTCAGTCCACGCAAGATCGAGCAGATCGGAATAACGATCAGGTCCGCCCTCATGGTATTGAACCAGGGGCGAGGGTATGTTTATACCTCGATCGGGTCAAGGAAGGCTATTCAAAGAAGTTGGCTCATATGTGGCACGATCCTTTCCGTGTGGCAGAGCTGATCGGTGATCATGCTGCCCGTCTGATCACGATCGTCACGGATTATAAAGTTTTTCCGATCGTGCATGTGTCCAAACTGAAGCTTGTCAGAGAGTCCCCGATCGGCCTAAAATACCCTGTATGGTGGAGGAAGCGGAGAGGTTCGATTTTGAAGAGGCTCTGCTACCGGAAGACAGTTGGGAAAGGCCATTGGAAGAGGACTAAATCGAGGTGGGAAAGGTGCTAGATGTCCGATCGGTCAAGAAGACGCGTTTCGGTCGCACCCACCGAGAAGATATGGTCCGCTGGAAGGATCATGACGAAGCAACTTGAATCGACGAACTCTATCTAAATTGTGGAGCACTGCTACGAGAGTTCGAGCGAGAACGAGTCAGTCGGAATCGCTTCGCAGTGATGCAGACTCATGAAGATGAAGATCAAGACACGCAGTAGCACCGATCAGTGTATATCGATCGGTGAAAATATGTGTAAGTTCTGAATTATTGTGAATTAGTGTGATGAACTGTGATAAACTGGAGTAGTGGAGTGAGGAACGTGGTGATAATTTTCGCGATGTGTATGGAAACTGTGTGTTATAACGTGTTGGTACAAGTTTGGAGAAAGTGATGAAATTTGGTCAAGTGATCAGGTGATCAGTAATTTGGAAAGAATGATGACATGTATTATGGATTATCTGGTCATCTAACTGCCTCATCAAGATTCTCAGTCAACCCACAGACGACCGATAGTCAATGCCGGATTGTCTTCGATCTGGTCCTGATGCTGATTGCGCCAGGGATCCTTCAGATCGATCTGGATCAAGGCGTTTTGTCAGGTCTACGATCGGCTCGTCACAATGAAGACCGGTATACCAGACGCTGTCGTCAGCTAATACCCCGGCTTTCTCAACCCGACGCTTGGCCATATGGAGAACCACATGATATAAGAAGATGTCAATATCGCACTCGCGGGCCTGCATCCCTCCCAGGACGAACTGGCATAGGGTCTACCAGGCCTCGCCTGCCCGACTCCGGTGCCTTTTTCCGTTCTTCTGGAATGAGATCAGGCCTTGATCATGCTGCGCTCGTTCAGGAGGAATCACTAGATAGTGTGTAGACTCCCAGATCGCTTGGCTGTAGGCTTCATTGAAGGCCTTCACTCGACCCAAGAACGAGCCGATCCACGCAGTCGACGCAAACATGGACCCCAGCTTGGGGTGGATGAACACTTTCCATGGCTGATCTGCATATAGACTTGCGATTTGTGGTGCTGTGACCAGGTCCTCCCGCCATGCAGAAGCGTCAGGAGCCTTTGAAGCTGGAGGAAAAATCCAGGAGTCTGGACGCGATAGTGACCGGGTTAGTATCTGCTTGGTCAGGACTGATCGGTGCAAGCTACCGATCTGCCCCGGTGACCATGGCAAAGTGGCATCTGAAGTCAACGTCGGAAGGGGGTCGATCTCCGATCAACACTCCTTTCAATCGGGCGTGATGGCGCAGCCCAGATGTGCCGGGCTGGAAGGAAGGCGCCGATCCGGTCAACTCACGCGTTCGTGCAACACCATCGCCTTGGGAGCTGATCACCTGATCATCCCCCGATGCAGACTTCGCTGGAACAGGACCTCGGCGTCGATCGGATTGGGACTTGGAAAAAAAGGTGAGCATGAACTCAGAATCTCCTGATCCGTTTCCCGGGTCCTCTCCGGAGGAGATCTCTATATGATTGGTGTGAGCGGCGCGGGGGCGTAAGGGCGCATGGGATTTGACGGTGTTCGACGTATTATCTGCGTCCGATCTTTGGCTCGAAAGAAGCGCCTGCGTCTTAGCTTTCTTTTGGGGCGCCGCTTTCTTCTCCTCGAGTTCGGAGTAGCGCGCTACGCCCCGCGCCCTTGAGCCCTTCGACGCGTCCTTACGCTTCTTGGAAGTTTTTGGAATCTTGTAGTGTTTACTTTTAGCCAATGAGTGGCATCGTTTCCGATCTTGGTGCAGATCGATCAGGGCGGACGATGCAGATCGGTCAACGCTAGAGCCTGCAGCCGGACGCCGGTAAAACAAGTCGGTCAACTGTTGGCCGCTCTACGGCCGCCCAACGACGGTTTGACTCCTGGGTCCAGGCGTCCAATCGGCTCTGGAAGGACTCGACCTTCTCGATCTGATCCTTGACCAAGACCTGCAACTCGCCGATCTGCCTCTCCAGGTTACCATGTTGGGTGCGGAGTAAAGTCCGATCGGACTGATCCTCCAACTTCTGCCGGTTGACCAGCGTGTGCTGTTCCCGGAGGTGTGACCTGTAGGCCTCCGAACGAGACAGATCATGCCGTGCGCCGATCAGCCCGTCCAAGATCGGTCGGAGATGATCGCAGTGGTCATGCGACTGCCGATAAGCCGCGAGTAAAGCGTCAAACGCTTTGGCGATGTCGGTGGGCAGCCGATCTGCACGCGAAGGAAGGTTAGAGAAGATCCAAGACGAAAAAAAAGACCGATCAGCTTACCTCGCACTGTTTGTTGGGCGATCTGGGCACGGAGATGCGTGTTCTCGGCGATCACCTCCTGCAACTTCGCGGACATGGGGATCAAGGTATCCACTTCCTTCCGCAGTGGCAAGAATGACGTATTCTTAACGTTCAACTGCGACTGAAGCTCCCGGACTGTCTTCCGGAGCTGATCGACCCGATCTGATGCCCATCCGGTGTGTCGGAATCTGGAGTGTTGCGAGGGCTGTCAGATCGGGCCGATCGGGGAGGCGAATTGACATGGGGCGTTTTGGAACACAGGTCACCTGCAGCAACGAGCGCCGAGAGGTTACAAGATGATCAGGTGCACAAGGACAAATACCTGGCGAAGGCGGATTCGAAGATCTGTCCATCGTTGAGGAAGTCTGCTACTGTGAAGATCTGGGATGCCAACTGGTGGTGAGATCGGGTCGCTACCGTTGTGCGGCTGCGACCAGACTCAGGGGCGGCTGTGGTGAAGTGGATTCAAGAATTTTAGTCACTTTGTGTCAGCGGCACGCCGATCAGCTTATCAGCGATCGTATTGGTGGAAAATAAGGAGGCTTTTAAGCCTATCATGTGCAAGAAGTGTCAAGAACGCAGATTTTGGTAGGTCACATGATATTGCGTGTACTTTACATATTTCATATTTGTACATATTGGGGAACGTAGGGAGATAGGATTGGTAAGTTTTGGTTTTTCCTTCTAAGAGTCTTTTGGGTTTTCCGTCTTTCTTGGTCGTTAATACCTCAACAAGGAAGTCGTTCGCATTTTTGAACAGTACATCAGTCGCCTCCGCACGCCGCGGAGTGTTTGGGAGCATAGGGTCGAGTAATCCCCTCTAGCTCATTATACCCGGCTGGGGGGACGCGTTGCATACGCACCTTGCCCGCCGAAATTCCTCGACGGGAGTACGCATTGTTCGGCTTCGCAAGCCCAAGTTACACACTTTTGGAACGTGTAAACAATTTTTTGGATTGTTACGTGGGGATATCGTTCGTGGAGTTTGTTACGTTCTCGTTGGGTCTCCATATTGGAATATTGGACTTTTCTTCATACATTGGTTGGGCTCTACGATCGGTTAAGCGATCTTCCCTTTGTAGTACACTTACTCTAAGTATAATTGGTCTGCCCGTACCCAGGGTGAAGAGTTCCGCCCAGGGTACACTACCCAGCACGGTCTCGCATTTTAGACCCAAATCAATTCACAGCGACGATCCACCAAGTGTGCAACCAGCCCATTCCATCGGGTACACAAGGTGAGATGGAGACGCAAAAATCGGACCAGACGTCCTATGCTGATGATCGGTCGTCTGCTAGCAGCGGACGATCAGATCGGATCGTAGGCGAAGGTTCGCGGGGTACCCCACTCCCATCAGTTGGAATACTGGGCACAATGGTGGTCAGGTTCTCGACACTACGGTGTTCGACTTTGAACTTGACTCCACCACAGATCTGTTCACGGGTATGGTGATCGCGAAAGCAGTATCGTCTCGTACAGCTCAGAAAGTTGACGAAAACTACGAAGAATGTGTATTTCGACAATTTGGAGATAGCGAGGTAATCAGGCACGTCCGAGAACCAGGTTTTATGTCCAAATTGTTTCGTGCGTTCAACAAGGTCGTGGAACAACGACAGAGTGACATTACGTCATATCGTCCACAGGCGAACGGCAAGGCAGAAAGAACAGTGCAGACGATCACACGAGCAATCAAGATGTATGTATCAGATGTCGGTCAGAAGCATTAGAGCTCGTACGCAGAGCGACTAGTATTCGCGCTAAATTCGACCCCTAATAACATTCGTGGAGAAACACCATTTTATTTGGCTTATGGGTGGGACCCACGATCATCGTTGGAATCAACATTGTAACTGGGTGGAATTCGGCGTAAAGATCGAATTGCTCGCCGGTGGAGATATAAGTTGCAGAAAGACTACCGTTACGCCCGTGATCAAGTGAAAACTCGATTGCACCATGCAATGGCTGATCGAGCTGAAAATCATAATGATAAAGTGACACCACACAAGATCGAAGCTGGATCAAGGGTCTGGTTATAGCTCAATCGGGTGAAAGAGGGGTTCGCGAAAAAACTGGCGCACATGTGGCATGGACCCTTCAGAGTCGATGAGATGATCGGTGATCATGCTGCAAGATTGATTGCGGCTGTCACCGACTATCGCATGTTCCCAGTGGTACACCTATCCAAGTTGAAATTGGTCAAGGAATTTCCAGATCAACCCACTACTGTGTTAGCAGCTGGAGTAGAGGATCGTTTTGATTTTGATGAAGCTTTACTACCCGAAGACAACTGGGAAAGGACCCTAGAGCCGGAATAATTTGAAGTTGATCGCATCACCGATGTCCGACTTGGTCGAAAGACTAGGTATGGCAGAACGTTACGCGAATATCAAATCTACTGGAAGGATTATGATGAGCCGTCATGGGTAGATGAGGCAGATCTGAACTGCGATGCTCTGATCAAGGACTTCGAAAGGAAGATGATCAATAGACATCGGTTTGATGTAATGCAGGTGGACGAAGAGTCCCACTAACGCACGATAGACGAACTGACTGTGAAATTATGATTGACGAACCTTTGATTGGAGAAGAACGTTTGACGACACTCACGATAAATAGAGAAGTGACTATTGTATTGAAGTGGTGAATTTACGACGGATATTGCTAGATATGCTGATGAAGCAACGGCAGATGAGCCAATGGAAGATCGATTTATGTGAATGCATTGAAAAGTGACGAAGCAACAGTTGGGAATGGTATAATCAAGAGTGTTTATTGGTTAAAGAAGAAATGATCAGCCAGTTAACCTGACCCATAGAACTTACTGAAAGGCGAGGGATGTTCCGGCCAGGATGATTATCAGGATAAAGGCGAAACTGGATCCGCCAAGGTTCATAGGCGTTGACCTCACGCAATGCATCCTGTAAGGTCCGAGGCGATGGGTCCGATAAGTACCCTGGGTACCATGACCCATCGTCGGCGGGGGCATACTTCAGGGGACGGTTCCGGGCGCAATGTGAGATCGACGGGTCCAAGAAGATGTCGAGATCGCAATTTCCGTCGATCATGCCCTGCAAGACGAACGCCACGATCTTTTTCCACAACGCCCTGGCGCGAATCCTGCGTTGACGTCGACCTTCGTAATATGCACGGAAGAAGTCGTCGCGCTCTCTGAGGCTTTTATCTATGGGTAGATAATGCGTCGACTCCCAGATCTCCTGCGCATGATGGTCCAGGAACGACTGGTACCTCGCTTCGAAGTCGGCAAACCAGCCGACTGAGCGGAAAGAGATGGGTGACACCTTACACTTGAAGAATTGCCAGGGTTGTCGTGAGTATAACAACTCCACTTCCGACTGGGTGATCAGGTGAGCGCACCACCGATCAGCTGAAGGGGCACTGGTGATAACTGGAAACAACCATCCCTCGGTGCATGTCAAGTAGTCGAAGACCACTTGTACCGAGACGTTGCCCAGATCACAGCCGCCAAGTTGACACGGAGTCCACGGCAAGATGTCTACATCTGCTGCACCATCAGGCACCAAGATCAAAGACTTGTAGGCACCCGTACGAGGGAAGAGGAAACCCTGCAGAGCCTTGATCAAGCGAACCCTCACTCCCGAACTCGCTGATCGTGGGACTGAATGGAATTTGTGTGCCGATAAGGGCAGAAGAACCGCCTTGATCGTCATCTGGCTGATCAGGACTAAGTTAATGATCATCATCCAACTTCTCCTCTGATATGGGAGGAACTTGGCGTTGCTTCTTGGACCGAGATGTGGACCGCAAACGTTGAGCACGTCTCTTGGGCAAAGAAGTTGGCCGAATGGTGGAATCTTGTGGCGAGTCATCTTAAGTGTAGCCGGTGCGTATACGCACGGTGCGGCTAGCGCACAGAGGAAGACTTTCCTTAAAGCGGCGTCTGCCGCTACTTAGCCGATACGCCCTTATAAAGGGCTTAGTAGGAGAGAGCTCTCGTACTCGGGGACAAGATTCCTGGGTTGGTTTACTTCTTAGCCTTAACGGCTGTGTTCCCTTACTAAGGGTGTAGGTAAAGGGAGGGCTCCCTTACACTACGGCACTCACTACACGCGCGACCGGTAAAGGTCACCCGTCTGTACGATAGAGTGAAATGTAAACTGAATATATATTTAATATGTAATTAGTCTAAATTAATTTAAACTAATGTAAACTATATGTAATACTAAGTAGAACATACCAAATTCGTACCTAGCTAAAATGTAGTGTACACACCTGTGTACCGACACGTGGATGGCTGACGCGCCACCACCCAATGGCCCCTGTCCTGATTGGTTAAAATAACCAATGGTTCATAACCTTTCAAACCGGTCAATACTAACCTCAACCGTAGTGTACTCATGTACACCGACACTAAATGTAACTCGAATGTAACCCCGTTACCTCCTCCCCCATCAAGACTATTGCTTCCGCAATAAACAAAATTTTGTTGGAGAACTCCAGTGCCAGTTCATCTGGCTATCCATGTACACCTTCAGTGGTGCTACGGAGTCTCCTCTAGAGGAGGTAGACTACTCCGAGATCTCGGAGGTGGATGCCGTTGGGGATACCTCCCCAACGGTTGACCGCTCCGACAGCGCCGAACGGCGGTGTCGGCAGCCTAATTCGTTCCCCACATGTGGGGAAAATTCACTAACTAGTGCGACACCCCTGCCCATATCTGATGATACATCCGGATCGCCAAAGGCGATCGTCACCAATGAGCTGGATGCAGCTCAGGAAACCCAACTTGCCGCGCAGGCACTACGGGCTGCGCTACGCGCCCCCAAACGCCCGTCGCGAGCGGCTTATAATTTCGAGGGTCCTCGTGACCTTCCAAGGTAGGCCAGGCGTGTGGTAAGGACTGGTTTTAGCGTCCTATACCCCTGGCCCCGCGTCTGAGCAGCCGTATCAACGCGAACGCCGTGAGAAACTCCGGCAACAACTGCTTACACAAAAGCAGTTTACTAGCGTCTCCTACCGAGAGTGCTTAGACAGGCAGGCACAGGGTTCCCCTGTTGAGAACCTCCGCGAAGTTCCTTTCTTTCTTTCTCCGGGAGAAAGTGCTGATGATGCAGAGAAGAAGTTCCGCGCTTGGGCGGAAGGGGAGAAGATTCTTCCCAGCTTCAATGAGCTGCATGACAGCTATTCCCGTCGATACATTTAGGTGGAGAGGGCGTTGCGCCTGGCATTTGCCAGAGCCAAAGCGATGGAGCTATTACGTGCTCCATATCGCACGCGCTACGCCAGCGTCCCTGTCTCCACCATGGTGCCAGAGGACAGTGTGAGCGTCACATCTGCCTCCGGCGAAATCCCACTTACTGGGAGTGAAGGGGCTTCCCATGCCCCTGTGGTCGTTGACCTACAGCGGGATTCTCCCGCTTGAAAGCGTCAACGACGTCGCGGCAATCCTGCCGTAGGGGAGTCTCGAACTCCCACGAACTCTGTGAGTGTGGATACCCTATCCACTTCACCAGATACTGGGTTTGACCCCGATGATGGCGTCGTGTCATCAGCCGCTCCACATGAAAGTGCGGAATACCCTCCGCATCAAGCATTGGAGGAGGAGGTCGCGCAATTGCGACGTGAGATTCGCGAGCGCTGTGATCGAAACAGCCATCGCATCCATGATCTCCACGAGGGGCTCCGCGATGAGCGGGATGCCACTGATCGCTTCGAGAGGCGGCTTGCCTCTCTCGAGACGACCGTTGCGGAGCTTCGTGGTCGCATTTGAGCCCTTTCTGGATTCCTTCGCCCTGCCGTGCCTTATGGCTCTTACGGGTATCCGCCTTTCCACCCCCCCTCTAGGAGGGGTCCGCCTCCGGGTCCTGGTATGGCTTAAGCATACCGACATAGAAGGTTGGATGCGTACGCATCACCTTCGGGATGTCCAAGGTATACGATAGGCCCTTTCGGGCTAGTACCTTAAAGGGCCCCACAAACCTGGGGCGCAGTTTATTGCGCAACACATTTGAAATTGCATGTGTAGGAAGAGTTTTAGCGTTTAATAAAACACTTTCTCCTACTTTATATATCGTTTCGTTACGCCGCCCCTTGCAGTCAGCTTGCTCCTTCTGCTTGTTTTGGCTTTCCGCCACGGCATCGCAGACGTGTCGTAAAACACTAAGGCGCGTCGATAAGAACTTATCGATGTGCTATCGCACAGATACAGGGCTGACATCGGGGAATCCTCCCCCCTCAAGCCCTGGGACACACACGTGGCATCAACGGAACCCTCGGATTCACTAATCCGTTCACGTAAAACGGGGTAAACCCCGTAGATGCATGTACCGAATTGTTGATAGCAAATTCAACCATCGGAAGCATCTCACTCCAACTCTTTGGAGAATCCGGACATAAACTCCGGAGAATATCCTCCACAACGAGTTTAACGCGTTCCGTCTGACCGTCCGTCTGCGGATGATCCGCAGTGGACATGAGGAGCTTAGTGCCTAGCACCTTAAACAACGCTCCCCAAAATTGTCCCATAATACGGGGAATTCGATCCGACACAACGGAATCGGGTAGACCATGCTGTCGAAAGACACGGTCTAGGAACATTTTCGCTGTTCCTTGTCCATCTATGTACTCTGGAACCGCCGCCAGGTGAGCCATCTTGCTCAATCGGTCTACAAAGACCAATATGCCGGTGTTCCCGGCCTTATCCTTCGGAAAACCGAAGATAAAATCCATGCTAATGGATTTTCAACACTCCGTTGGAACCGATAAGCTCGCCAAAGGCGCAGCTGAACTTGCAGAGGGTTTAACCATCTGACACGTCTCACAGGTGCGTATATACGCACCGACCCACTTATACATGTTGGGCCACCAATACAAAGCGCTTAAAGCGCTGTAGGTCTTATCCCGACCTAAATGACCCCCGGTAGGTGCGTCATGTGCCTCAAAGAGGACTCTATACTTCAGTTCCTCATCATGAGGAACTACCACCCGCGGAGTGTCCTCCGAGCTCGTGCTATAGTATAGCAGACCGTCACAGTACCTGTAACGGTGTAAACGAGCTTTAGCTCGACTTGACAGGGTTGGATCAGACGAGCCAAGACCCTTTTCACCTAACGCGCTGATTAGCGCCGTACACTGTGGGTCTTTCTCATACGCCTGGCGTATGAGATCCACCACAGATGAGGTGACGAATGTCGCGTGAGCGAGCTCGTAATCGGGACGACGCGATAACGCGTCTGCAATCACGTTCTGCTTGCCAGGTTTATACTCAACCTCAAAGTTGTACTCCGCAAAGAAGGAGAGCCAACGGGCCATCCGTTGCGAGAGATGAGGCGACTTTGTCGCTGTCCGTAAAGACGCGTGGTCAGTATAAACCACGAACGGCTTTGAGCCGAGTAGGTGAACCCTAAACTTGACAAGGGCATACTTCATTGCAAGTAGCTCCTTGTCATGAACGGGATAATTCTGTTCCGCAGCTTTAAGCTGCCTCGACTCAAACGCAATTACGCGTTCCCTTCCTGCATCGTCTGCTTGTAACAAAGCACATCCGATTGCGAAATCGGAGGCGTCGCAGACGACACTAAATGGTTTCCCAGGATCTGGGAGAGAAAGAAAGGGAGCTTTTAACAAGCTCCCCTTAACCGCTTCAAAATCGTTTTGGTGTTCGGTTTCTCAACACCACCCAACATCCTTCTTAAGAAGGTCGGTCAATGTCTTCGCCATTTCAGCGTAGTTCTCGCTGTACTTGTGGAGATAGTTGGCTAATCCAAGCCACTTCCGTAAATCTCTAAGATTTACAGGCGAAGGCCACTCCACAATGGCTTTCACCTTCGCGGGATCCGCCCTCACTCCATCCTTACTGATGAAGCATCCGAGGAAAGGAATTTCCTCAGCACCAAAGATACATTTGGATGCGTTTGCATACAACTTATGCTCTCGCATACATTCGAGCACTGCTCGAATATGTATCAGATGCGTCTGAACATCAGACGAGTCGCCTTCCGCGTGACTATGAACGAATATATCGTCGAAGTACGTCTGAGCGTACTTTCTATGAGGGAGGAAGAGTTGAGTCACCAAGCGATTGAAAGTCTCTGAAGCATTTTAAAGCCCTTGTGGCATAACAAGCCACTTCCACAGCATGCCACTAGGCGTGCTGACCGCTGTAAGCGGAATATCGGATGCTCTCATGAGCACCTGATAGTTCCCGTCCACCAGATCTAAGGCGCTGTGAACAGTACAGCCTGCCATATTGTTCTGGAGGACATCCTTCCGAGGAATCGGAGTTTGCATGGGTACGGTAGCTGCATTCAGCTTATTGTACGCATGAACAATGCGCCACTTCCCGTTCGGTTTACGAAAACAAAAGGTGGGAGATGAGTGGGGAGACTTGCTCTCCCGTACCATCCCTGCCTCTTCTTTACCCTTGAAGAATGCGTCTATGACGTCGCATTGTTCCTTGGGGAGAGGCCACTGCCTAGTGACGCAGTATTTGGTTCCAGGAACCAAATCAATTTCATGTTGGACTCTCCGATCCGGTGGTAACCCTATCGGCGGGTTGTCACTAATGACATCTCCGAACTCCTTTAACAAGGAATGGTAAGTGTCCTCAGGATTCGCAAGGATCTTGAGGCCGCTTCGGGCATTTAATGCCTGTTTGGTTTTCACCAAAACTGATTCGTTCATCGTGGATGAGGAGTTCAACTCCTCTTCCGGACGCAACACGACGACCTCGTCGATTTCATCTGCTTTCAAAGCAGTTTCAAACTCGTTGAAGGACACCTCCTCCAACGACAACAGTTCGCCTACCCCAGGCAACCGTTCCAGGCTTACGCCTTCTGTGACAATACCTGTCACACTATTCAGCATCCGATAGGACTTCTGACTACTGGCCTCGGGACTCATCCAGACACCCAGATGGGGGGATTCAATTGCCCCATCTATTGGAAGCGCCACGCGCCTATCCACAGAGGTCTCTACCCTCTACCACCGGTGACTCGCCGGTCTCACCTATAACGGCGTAGTCGGAATCATTTCCGACGTGCGAAAGAGAAGAACTTCGGGTCTCTTCGCTTGGAAGAGCCTCGCGATTAACCACAGGGGTCTCTACCCCTACCACTGGAGTCGTCTCAGAGGAATCCACCTCTGTCAATGGCGACTCGCCGGTCTCACCTATAACGGCGTGGTCGGAACCATTTCCGACGTGCAAAAGAGACGAACTACGGGTCTCTTTTCTTGGAAACGCCTCGCGCTTAACCACAGGGGTCTCTACCCCTACCAATGGTGTCGCCTCAGAGGAATCCACTCTGCCACTGGCAACTCACCAGTCTCACCGTTAACGGCGTGGGGATTAACCGCCGGATCCCCCACGTTAAGGAACTCTTCCTTAACGTCATTGGGAATGATCATATCAGAAATCCCCATCTCTGGCATCTCACGCCAGAATCGCTTTTGCGATCTAGCAAAGGTGGGTTCATGACTCTCCAATGATTCACCCGACCGCGGGTGCGTTGAGCCAATAGACTTAGGCTTCCAGTCTATCCATGACTCGTGGCGTTCCAGCCACTTCATGCCCAGAATGAGGTCATACCTCGAGTCCAAATCCAGGAATAGGCAACGTTCTAAGCTTTCGAAATCTGCAACTTCAGCTTAAGGTCGATCGAGACCTTGGGTACAGAAACCTGTACGCCCGTCGCAAGACGGACCGTGACAACGTCACGAGAAGGTGCCTCTAGGGCCTTGGCATACAGCCGAATCTTCTCAACAGAAGTCCGTCTGATATAATTGTCAGACGCTCCAGAGTCTATCAAGACTCTCCAAGGATTATTAAAGCCTTTTACGTCCGCAAGGACTTCCAGCAAACCTGGCTGGTACACCAACTCGGTGCTTTCTAGCACCGCTTCCCTCGGGGCTTTGTGCTGTCGTCCCCTACCCTGGGGCTTATCAGCACTGAGGGATCCACCAGTAGGGCTCCCCGCACCTACTGGGAGCTGTCGTTTCCCGACGGCTTGGTCAAGGGTTTTTCCTCACCCTTGGCCCCTTGGAGCGAGTATATCGATGGGGGTTCCGCGGACATTTGTTCCGCAGATGATCCGTGCTCCCACACTAGAAGCATCTCAGTGGTCCATGCCGCTGCATTGCAAGGAGCTCTGCTCCGAAGCCCTGCGGAAAGGAGTCATAGTGACTCTTAGCGGGAGGTTTCTCCTCCGCATCGACCTGACTCAGGTCCATGGGTTCAGGACCCACCTTAGAGGAACGAAAATTCCTCTTGGCGTTAAACGCCATCTTGAACGCCTCCCCCAGGGATTGGGGCCGGCATCGGAAGAGCTCCGAACGTGCTGGCCCTTCTCTCAGGCCTCCCATGAAGACGGGGATGGACACATCGTCCGAATACGCTTTCGCGTACATCCCTTTCAACAGGTTCTTAAGTTCTTGGATATATGTTTCCAAGTCCCTTGTGCCCTGACGGCACCTCAGAAACGCGAGCTGATTCTGGAAAACCAGATCAGGCGTCGCATACATGTCCATAATCTTCTGCTTAAGGACCTCCCATGCAGGGAACAAGTTCGTGACCGAGTCCGAACACGTAAACGCCCATGCACGGGATTAACCCGTAAGATGGGTCAGCGCAAGTCCCACTTGCAAGTGATCAGTGATCACATTCGCTGTGGCGAAGGCCGTTTCGACCTCTCGTAACCACACATAAAGTTCGTTACCTTTTTCCCCAGAGAATTCCTTTATCTTAAAGGACAATGGGGTACGCACCCCCGTGGAACGATCTCCACCTAAAATCGCTTCATGAGCGATGAGGGCATTTACCCTTGCCTTTACGGCCTCAGGGCCCTGCTCCACTAGTAGCTGCATACCCTCGTCACCCAGTAAGGGTAATAGCCTTTTAAAGGCTTCCTGCTGGACGAGGGTCAAACTATCCCAATCGTCCTGATTCATCCCTTGCATAGGATGCCTTAGTCTACCAACACAGGTGTTGGATTGACTACAAGTGCTACCAGATGTAGCCGGTGCGTATACGAACGGTGCGGCTAGCGCACAGAGGAAGACTTTTCCTTAAAGCGGCGTCTGCCGCTACTTAGCCGATACGCCCTTATAAAGGGCTTAGTAGGAGAGAGCTCTCCTACTCGGGGCCAAGATTCCCGGTTTAGTTTACTAGTAGCCTTCGATACTGCCTTAACGGCAAGGCTCCCTTACAAAGGGTGTAGTTATGGGGAGGGCCCCCCTTACGCTACGGCACTCACTACACGCGCGACCGGTAGAGGTCGCGCGTCTGTACGATAGAGTGAAATGTAAACTGAATATATATTTAATATGTAATTAGTCTAAATTAATTTAAACTAATGTAAACTATATGTAATACTAAGTAGAACATACCAAATTCGTACCTAGCTAAAATGTAGTGTACACACCTGTGTACCGACACGTGGATGGCTGACGCGCAACCACCCAAGGGCCCCTGCCCTGATTGGTTAAAATAACCAATGATTCAAAAACTTTCAAACCGGTCAATACTGACCTCAACCGTAGTGTATTCATGTACACCGACACTAAATGTAACTGGAATGTAACCCCGTTACACTAAGGGTCAGCACACGAGCTTGCGGCTTGATCAGAACTTGCACGATAGACGCCGGCAAGTGAAGCAATTTTTATCTGTAGCAATACACCAGACAACATGGATTGGAGGCGCGAGTGGAACGCATGCAATTGCGCAATTTCATCTTGAGCCTGTCGAACTTGTCGCGCAGTGCGTTGCGATCTGCAGAAACGTAATTGAAGCGGCGTCGCGCTGTCGAAAATTCCGTCTTTAACTTGGAATTCTCGGTGCGTAGACCCTCCAGCTCGGTCTTGCAATCCGACGCCCAATCGACGCGATCACGTAGCTCATCCATCTGGGCTATGATAGCGACATGTTCCTCCATTCTCAAAAGATTGGCTTCATTTTCCTCCCAGATGCGATCGCGTTGCTTCTTGCGCTTCTCGTCCTTCGAATCGGGCCTGAAAGCCTTCTCTATCGGGCGCTTGTTCTTGGAGACGGATTGATCGTACGCCTTCAGTAGTCTGCCCAAGCGCTGTTAAAGTTGATTAATCATCACTTGATCTGGGAGCGCCTCAAGGCGCGAGATTTCTTGTACGTGATCAGCAATGGTCTCCTCCTGGACCGATAGTAGATAGTGATCGCGATCACGACCGCCCTCCAGATCGCGTATCTGGGCGTGTTTGTGGTGGGCGGCTGATCAGAGTTTTTGAAGCTCGATCAGGCGTTCCCATAGCGCCCGGACTGCCGACTAACGAAGGGTGTCCTTCGGTTTTCTTGTGACTGGTATTGTGTCTTACTTACCTTGCGTACCCGATGGCTTGAGAGTGGGTCACTCTTCAGATGACCGGGACGTATACCCGCGAGGTTCCGATGCAAGATTGGGATGAATTCGTAACGAATCGGCCGGTGTCGATCAAGTTCGATCAGGCTTGATCAGGCTTGGTCAGACGCAAATAGTCGAGATCAGGACCGTTGATTGGTGTTCTTGTGATGAATCGACGAGATCTCAGATGATCACGGGTCGATGATCAAGATCGGTGATCAGGGGATGATCAAGGTCGATGATCGATGATCAGGGGTGATCAGGGGTGATCAGGGCCAATAAGCGATAATTGCAGGTTCCTGATCGATTTAGCTGATCCAGCACGAGTTGGCGCGCTTGCTAGCAGATGATCGCAGGTTGCAGGTTGCAGATCGTCGATGTTGTGGTGATCAGCGAAGGGGTACTTGATCAAGCAGTGGAAGTCTTCACCACCCGATCGCCGAGCCTCTTAAGCCTTGTCTGCTAATGGAAACCCCAATATATTATGTATTCCTAGCTTATACCTAAGAGGAATGGGTCGATATGCCCTTTTTATGTGCGGGATGATCGACGAATTTCCCAGAAATCCACCTACAGTTCCCAAGGGGCGCTTAGAGCATCCGAACTTCTAGGGGAAGGAAGTAGACCAATGGGGGAAGAGGTGAGAGCGCACTGCTCGATCACTTTCCCAAAAAACCTTTACACAACTACCGCTGGCACATCGGGAAAGGTCGCGTGGCGAGTTCTTCTACCCTATACGCCTACCGGTGGGCCAAAAATGCACTAGGTGCTCCCTCCCGGGATGTAGAGGTGAATGTAAACTGAAGGGAGGCGCTAGGTGCCGTCCCTGTAGGTGGCCTTAGTAGTTGGACGCAAAAGGAGAACTTTATTAGTGCTTGTAGCCTAAAATCTACCAATTACATAATATCAACCAATCAGAACTACCCATTCCAATGTACTCCGTCGACCAGCCAACCTGATTTCTCTGTCTTCCGTCGCTAACCGTTAGGTACCCATACCTAATGCCGCTTCTAATACGATGGCCCGTCCATGTACCTACAGTTGTAAAAACAGTTGTACACACAGTTGTACACACAGTTGTGCCCACAGTCACACCCACAATTGTGCACCAATTTTATGGTACACTTCACCAAACGTTGATCAGCTATGGTCGCCTCAACAGCCTTCAGCTTGGACTCGAAATCGTTGACCTTCATCCGGACATAATCGCGCAGGGTCGTAAGCTGCTCGTGGAGACGCTTGATCTCATCATCGCGATCAGCAACTTGACGGTTAGCGCGTGCGAGTCACTTCCGAAGCATCGGGACGGTGTCCTTGAGCACCGAGAGCGAGTTGGATAGCACGACGACCTCCTCATCTCGCGTGCGGAGCGACTCTTGCTGAGTGTATGCGTGATTGCTCACAGCTATCAGCTCATTGGCCTTAGACCGATCGAGGGATAAAGCGATGTTCGTGATCGCTGAAGCGCTTTCCGTGATCGCTGTGGCACTGTTCGTGATCGCTTGCATGATTGAAAATGTGGAAATGATCGATCATGAGGGCCTGATCGTTGATGCCACGTTTGATGAGTGGTAACAGCCTGATCTAGTGCGACTTGATCGATGAGAGAAAGGGCTGATTGATGGGTGCTGACTGACTGATCAACGACGTCATAACTGATGGTTGTGAACTACATGATCAACGGTGACATGATCAATGGGTGGTAACGGCATGGTCGACCCCCGTCCAACCGCTGTCCGGCTGGGACGAGGTTCAGGGGCGGCTGTGGCAAAGTGTACCGTAAAATTGGTGTACAACTGTGGGTGTGACTATGTGCACAACTGTGTGTACAACTGTGTGTACGACTATGTATACAACTGTGTGTACAACTGTGTGTGCAACTGTAGGTAAATGGACGGGCCATCGGATTAGAAGCGGCACTAGGTACGGATACCTAACGGTTAGCGACGGAAGACAGAGAAATCAGGTTGGCTGGTCGACGGAGTACATTGGAATGGGTAGTTCTGATTGGTTGATATTATGTAATTGGTAGATTTTAGGATACAAGCACTAATAAAGTTCTCCTTTTGCGTCCAACTACTAAGGCCACCTACAGGGACGGCACCTAGCGCCTCCCTTCAGTTTACATTCACCTCTACATCCCGGGAGGGAGCACCTAGTGCATTTTTGGCCCACCGGTAGGCGTATAGGGTAGAAGAACTCGCCACGCGACCTTTCCCGATGTGCCAGCGGTAGTTGTGTAAAGGTTTTTTTGGGAAAGTGATCGAGCAGTGCGCTCTCACCTCTTCCCCCATTGGTCTACTTCCTTCCCCTAGAAGTTCGGATGCTCTAAGCGCCCCTTGGGAACTGTAGGTGGATTTCTGGGAAATTCGTCGATCATCCCGCACATAAAAAGGGCATATCGACCCATTCCTCTTAGGTATAAGCTAGGAATACATAATATATTGGGGTTTCCATTAGCAGACAAGGCTTAAGAGGCTCGGCGATCGGGTGGTGAAGACTTCCACTGCTTGATCAAGTACCCCTTCGCTGATCACCACAACATCGACGATCTGCAACCTGCAACCTGCGATCATCTGCTAGCAAGCGCGCCAACTCGTGCTGGATCAGCTAAATCGATCAGGAACCTGCAATTATCGCTTATTGGCCCTGATCACCCCTGATCACCCCTGATCATCGATCATCGACCTTGATCATCCCCTGATCACCGATCTTGATCATCGACCCGTGATCATCTGAGATCTCGTCGATTCATCACAAGAACACCAATCAACGGTCCTGATCACCAACGCTTTGCACCTGATCACACCTGATCACACCTGATCAAGACTGATCGCACCTGATCGACACCTGTCAATCTACTACGAGTTTTATCCCAATCTTGCATCGGAACTACGCGGATCTACGTCCCGGTCACCTGAAGAGCGACCCACGCCCAAGACGTCGGGTACACAAGGTGAGCAAGATATAGACGAGTCACAAGACAACCGGAGGACCCCCTTCGTTAGTCGGCAGTCCGGGCGCTGTGGTAACGCTTGATCGAACCTCAAAAATTATGATCAGCAGCTCCACCACATCGGCACGCGCCAGTATTTTTGGCCGGACGTCCCTTGCGCATTGCGTTCGACATTAACGCTTTCTCGGACGCAGCACCTTCGGCGTGCTGCTCCTTTCGCTTCTTATTCTCCTCTTGCATCAGTCGAGCCGTCAAGAGTTCCCACATTAGCGTTTCGGCGCGCCACTCCAATGCTGTGATCAGGAACTGGTACGACTCGTTCAAACTGCCGAGCAGCGTGATCACGAGGTCTTCTTCACTGACCGGAGCGCCGACCGCGTCCAGCTGCTCCGCTAATGTCGTGAGCTTGTTGATATGATGTTGCACATAATCGCCATCGTCCGGCATCGCCCCGAAGAAGCGGCGACGCATGAAGAGCTTCTTGGCAAGCGTCTTCATCTCGAAGTGTGCTTCCCGACGTGACCAGGCATCATGCGCACCCGAAGCCGAGCGAACCAACGGGAGCTGTGAGTCCTCCATCGCGAGACAGATCATCTCAAACGCCTTGCGTGACTTCCGTTGGTACGTCGCTTGGTCTTGTCCCGTCACGCAGTACTCCATCTTGATCTCGCCGGACGTGACCTCCCACAGCTCGCGATCTTCCAGAACCATCTCCATCTTGAACTTCCAAACGTGGAAGTTATTCCCTTCGAACTTGTTTATGCGGGCGGTGGTGGTCGAGGGCTCCATGCTTTTGTCGAAGGCTGACGGCGCGGAGTCGAACGGGCTTGGGCTCATAACCTGTTGGTTAGAGGCGTGTCGATGTCGAAGGCACTTGATGGGTTGGATGCAAAATGAAAAGTGATTGATTGAGTGAGGGCCTTATTTCTCACGCACGCTCTGCTATTCTAGAATCTATGCTTGCTACTTCTAAGCCTCATGTACAGTATCCCTACTGGATATTTACTGGATTCTTCTAGAATGTACCCAGTGTGGCGTAAACAAATAACCATTAGTACCCACAACCATGTCGCACCAGCGTAAACATCTACCTTCTGTGGTGAAGTGTGCCCTAAAATTGGGCCTAATTGAGGGCTTAACTGTGGGCCTAATTAGGGGTGTGATTGCGGACCCAACCGGGTGCGTAATTGCGTACACGTGTATACAGTGGTATGTACAACTGTGGTGTACATGGACAGGACATAGACGGGACATCGTGAGATGGGGCGATTACGTACAGGTAAGGTACCTAACAAACAGCAACTAACATCGACGAACGACGGATAAATTAGGTCTACTGGTCGACGGAGGACCCTGGAACGGGTAGTTCTGATTGGTGGATATTAGGTAATTGATAGTTCTTAGGATTTAAGCAATAATAAAGTTCTCCTTTCGCGTACGATCGAGCAGATCGTTTCAGGGACGGCACCTTTGCGCCTCCCTTACTATTATATACCTCTACGTCCCGGGCGGAAGCACTTAGTGCGTTTTTGGCCCACCGGCAGACGTAGAGTGTTGAGAACTCACCCCGCAACTCCGCCCGCTGTGTCAGCGGTTCTTCTGTAAAGTTTTTTTTGGTCTCGGTAACGTGATTGAGCAGCGCTCTCACCTCTTCCCCTTTTGGTTCAAGTTTGGCCCCTAGAGTTCGGCTGCTATAAGCGCCCCACGGGAACTCTAGGTGGATTTAGTGGAATTCCCCTCCCTCGGAAAGTCTAGGCTAAGAATACATATATTTGGGTGTTCTTTTAGCTGTTTAAGACTCCCGAGAATCCGTGATCGGGCAGTGAAGACTTCTGCTGCCTGATCAAGTACCCCCTTCACCGAATAACACCTGATCGACATTTTTCAACCTGCGACCTGCGTCCATCTGTTCGCAACTCGCGCCAACTAGTGCTTGATCGACTAAATCGATCAGACCAATCACACCGATCAGGTCGATCACGATCTGATTTTTGACTATTGGCTCTGATCACCCCTGGTCACCCCCTGATGAACGACCAGAGGCCCTGATCATCGACTATTTGCGCCTGATCAAGCCTGATCAAGCCTGAATCGACAACATTCGCTTTATCACAAGTCAACTCAATCTTGCAGAAAGGAATTGCAGCGTGCCATCCCCGCCACCTGGAGAGCGACCCACACCCAAGCCGTCGGGTACACAAGGTGAGCAGGAACACAAGCAGTCAAGGGACACCGGAGGACCCCCTTCGTTAGTCGGCAGTCCGGGCACCGTGGTAACGCCTGATCAAGCGTCAAAAACTATGATCAGCCTCTCCACCACACTTCCCTTGGCGCAAACATGTCGAAATGATTGCCCAGGTGTCGAAACCGTGACGCCGACTCGTCACGCGCTGGCGGTCGCTCGGCGAGGCGTCTTCATCGCATTCTCGACACCGTCAAGAGCGCCGATGTCGTCGTGACAAGTGTCGATAATGTCAATAGTACCGACGGGGTGGAGGGTATATACCATAGAAGCAACTACGAGATCAGGAACGTCACAGGGACGGAAAACTTTTAAATAGGTAGATGAAAAAGCACTATTCTAACCAATTATATACTCGCATAATTCATGTCAATAGTAATACAATGGATTAGTCTTTAACAGAGCGATGATTTATGAAGCCAAAATTGTATTTTATGTTTTTTGTCAGATAGTTTTTCACTTCACTGTAGAAACGCTATTAATAAAGTCTAATTCAATTAGATCCGCATTATGGTATCGTTCGAATTCGATTAGTTAGGGCCTCCGGCGTTGGTTGTCTTCAAGAGTGGGTATAAATTAATGAAAAATACAAGTTGATTGATTGTAACGGGGTTACATGGGTTAAGCTTACGGTAACGGGGTTGCATGGGTTGCGGTTACGACGGTATCGTATACGAAGAGGGGTACGGTATATGTACCGTACCTAGCGAACTAGCATTAGTTTTGTAGGTTATCATTTTTCGTAGGTTTTGGGATGAATGGTCGTGAGGACCATTTGCTCCCTTTGATATTCAATTCAGTCTTAAAATTACCTTATTCTTTTGAGTCCAAGAGCGCTTCATCTCCGCTCTGTGTAAGTTGTTGTAACAGAGTGCTTAGAGCCCTGTTACACCTGGTAGCACTTTGTGATCCGTCCAACGACCGATCTATTGTATGTCTACACGTTTGGGAATGAACGATGAAGAAATTCCTCCGCTGGAGCCAGTTCTTCCAGCATCTGTCGGATTTGGAATGGGAAGCGGTTGGACGCATGTCCAACCAAATCGGCCTGATGGCAACGCAGTTGTCGTTGTCTGGTCCGCAGAATCGCCAACATCAAGTTATCTCGGAGTTCTTAGCTCGCGCAGTGGCGTCGCTCAGATCGACCCCTTTAATGGCACCTCCGAGTGCGCGTCGTCCAACGTTCAAGTTGGACAATTCCAAGTATGATGATTCCTCTGAACCGCCGCTTGTTCGCTGGTTTTGAGAATTGGACCTTGCGATTAAGGCCCGTGGCATTGCGGAAGATGAACTCCAAGTGGCGTACACAATCGCAACTTTATCTGGTCGTGCTCGCCATTGGGTACTGGGAAAGACCATTGCCAATCCGAGCTTTTACAACGGTCCAAGATCTCAAAGACCAGCTGACTGCTACGTTTGAGCCAGCCGAGTCGGAATTCCGAGCCCACTCGCAGTTCCTGGCACGTAAGCAAGGACGTGATTCTGTGAATGATTATGTGGTCAAGTTGCGTTACTTGGCCTCGTGTGTGGTAACACACCCAATCGCTGAGTCCACTCAGTTGGCGGTATTTTTGAATGGCCTTCGCGAGGGACCAACGCGCTCGCAATTGTTCCGTGAGCGTCCGACAACTATTGAAGCCGCATACTCCATTGCTATGCGTGAAGAGTTCAGCGCCCAACAAGCGAAAGGAGTTGTATCGGTGCTCCGATCCCCTTTGTCTCCTTCTCCTATTGGTCCTGAACCCATGGAAATCTGCGCGGTGTCGTCGCCCTCCACCTCTAAGAAGAAGCCCAAGTGTCACCGCTGTGGCTATTCGGGGCATTACGCTGATGTATGTCGTATGCCGTTTGAGAAGATCAAGCGTCATGCTAACAACTCGACCACTGGTTCTTTGAGTCCATCGTCGAGTCCAAAAAACAGCATTGGACAGTAGGCGCGGGCCGTCATACTGCCCGTAAACGGGAGATGTCGTATGACCGAGAGACAGCGTCTTCTGGGACCCGTGTTCAGTATCCACATTTGTCCTCGTCGATTATTGGTGGGGAATCGGCGAAGTTAATCTTCGTCAAGGTTAAGGTCAAAGGATCTCGTCGTCCTTTGACCGCTATGCTTGACAGTGGAGACACAAATAATTTTGTTGGAGCTTCTTCTGTTCGTGATATTGAAGGCATCTCTGTTGTTCGAGATCAGAACGTGAAGATGATTGTACTGTGTTGGAGTCAAGTTCGAAATCGAAAACATTAGCATCGATAACCTGACTACCACCATCGCGCCCATCCTTCCAACTTTCGCAGGGGGTACTCCGCAGACCACCACTCGAGATCTGGTCTGATCGTCCGCTGCAAGCAGACGGCCGGTCGTCATCAGAACCCACTTGTTCCTATTGTTTAGTGTCCATCTCACCTTGTGTACCCGATGGAATGGGCTAGTTACACACTCGGTGGATCGGGATCGCAGATTGGATCGAAGCGGTCTTGAATATAGAAGACCGATCTGGGTAGGTATCTCTGGGGCGGAACTCTTCACCCCAGACACAAACAGACCAAAAACACTTCCAAGAGATAACTTCCAATAGGTCGATCGTCCAAACGATCAAGACCTGACCAATACGAAATAATAGAGGGTAGACCGACCGTTCCGGTCTAGCCCCTGACCAATACGAAATAAGACCATAACCGGTCTAGTTTCCAACCATTGTTAAAACAAGCCAATATGTCCGCTTAAAGACCCAATATGCTCGTGAAACTCCACAAACGATATCTCCACGCCAAGACCAATCCAGTGAATAGCACGTTCCAAACGTACTTGAGTTGAGGTGTTGAGATCGCCAAATCGTACTCCCGTCGAGGGACTTCCGGTGGGCCAAAGTGCGCGTGCGGCGCGTCCAGACCGGGTATAATGGGCGAGAGGGGATAATTCGACCCTATGCCCCCAAAAACTCCGCGGCGGGCGGAGGCGACTAGTGTACGAAAAGGGAAGAACGGCGACCCCTAGCTGTGGTGTGAACCAAGACCAAAGCACTTCCACTTAGAAAAATCCTTCGACCAAAAGACTTCTTCTTGAAAAAAACACAACTAAAATACTACTACCCTATAGTCCCTAAATGTACCCACACTAAAATATGTAAAATACCAAAGTCGGGTGACTCACCAAAACTTGCGTTCTTGACACTTATTGAGTCTGATAGGCTGAAAAGCCCCCCTTGTTTAAGCCAATCCGAAATTAGACCAAATGCCTTGACGAAACTTGACCAGAAGTGTGCCAAATTTTGGGCACGCTTCTCCACATCCGCCCCCGAGTCAGACCGTGTCGCACAACGACAACGGTCTGACCTCGTCCATCAAATTCAGTTAAACCTTGGTCATTCAGACTTTTCCGACATGGAGCAACCATCTTCTTCATCCGTTCCAGGTACTTGCACTGCTGGACTTGACCTTCTTGTATTTCCTTAACGACCGTTCTTGTAGGCACCTCGCATACCATGTCATCGCATGTCACTTCTCCCGTCCGGTCGGTCCGGTCTGGCAGCTCCCATCGTTCTACTGCACCTCAGACATCGGCAGGGCATCAGACCGGGACCGTCGCGTAGTTGCAAGACGCACTTGAAGAGATCGCACGTCTCCAGGAGCAGATTGCTCAACAGGTGACACAACGTAAGCATGCATGTCTGGTCTTCACCTTGGACCTGTTCTAACCTTCGTTTGTCTTCAGCCCGTATACCTCCAGGCATCAGCAAGGCGATCAAATGCCCTGCTTGCCGCCGATCGGCAGTCGAACACGCATGACCTCCAGCTGCGTCAGGTTTTGACTGGGCTCATAACCGCGCGCAACAAGCTGACCCGCTTGGAAGCTCATCAGCTTCATCTTCGGGAGCAGCTTGTGCTGGTCCAACAGCAGCAAGCGGATGGCCTGCTGGACCAGACCACGTTGAGTGTTCAAAGCGACGATCTCGAGAGGCGTCTCACCGAGCTCCGAATTTCGATTCAAGACCAGACCGAGGAGGTCCGGTCTTGTGAACGCAAGTCGAACGATTGGACGCAGGCAGCGAACGGTCGTCGGGCGGTATTGAAATAATTTCATCAGCGCTTGGTTGACCTGTTACGTCCTCGTCGGCATCCGGTTGCTGCCTCCAGCGTAGACCGGTCTGCGTCGGCCGCCTTGGTGGACCTACACCGGGATTAAGACCAAGGCCGTTCATTGGCCGAAATTCTCCAGCCCGAAATTCCACACAAATCAAAGAAGCGCGCGGACGCGCCGGGTAGCTCGAGGGCGCGGGGCATATCGCGCGACCCTGAACTAGAAGGGAAGCGTGCGGTGCCCCATAAGCGAGCCAACACGCAGGCGCTTCTCGTGGGCCCAAGCTTGGACGAGGATGACGACAGTAACATCTCCAAAAATCAAGCGCCCTTGACCGCCGGTGCTGACCGTGCCAAATATTCAGAGTTCTCGTCCTGGGATGACTCCGGCGAAGACTCCGGTGATTCGGAGTTTGCTGTCCCCATCCCAACCAAGTCGCGAACAAGTTCACATGAAAGTTTTGTTCAAGTTGCATCGACTTCGGAGAAGACCAAGAAAACCGGTCCGCATGGTGGCGTTCCACCACCTCATGCGTCGACAAAGTCAACACGTACGGTCTTGCCTGGGACGTCCAAGCTCCACAAAGATGCTTTGTTGGCCAACGTGGCAATCGACAGTTCTTCCCTTCCGCCACGAACGCGTGAGGATACTTTGCCGTGGTCGCCAGGGCAGATCGGTTGTTTACGACGGTCCACCCTGACCAAGCAGCTCCTGACCCGGTCTTTCTCTCGTCCAGACCATTGGCTTTTCCCGCCGGCGAAGAAAGTTCCTGCCGCATCGGAATGGCGGACGGACTTTATCACGTCGGCACAGATCTCCTGCTTGTACGCTGACGAGCCGTGGAAGATTTTCGAGCATCCCAAGCTGGGGTTCATCTTCCACTCGTCTCCGTGGGCCGATGCTTTCATGAGTCGGGTGAAATATTTTAACAAGACTCACGCCCAAGCCATCTGGGAGGCATCCCACTATCTGGTGCTTCCCCCGGAACGAGTTCGGCAAGACCCTGGCTTGGCGACCATCCAGAACAAGCGCAAGCGGCGTCGGATCAGAGCGGGTAAGGCTTGGCAGTCCCTTTGCCAATATGTTTTGGACGGGATGCTGGCCCACGAGTGCGACATCGATGTGTTCTTATATCCAGTTGTACTTCATATGCCGCGGCGTCGCGTCGAGAGGACCCGGCTGCTGGCTGACGGTGGCACATGGTACCCCGGTCTTGGGTGCATTACACCGGTTTTGGACCTCAAGGATGCTTTGGTCCAACTAAACCAACAAGAACCTTGGCGTAACCAGTACCAGGACCAAGTTGAAAAGCATCCGTCGTTGACCGTCGGCCGTCTGTGGGGTGATGGCGAGTGAGGTCGTAAGTATTCGACCAGATAACACTTAATATATATCATCGTTCTTTTTCACATGTTCGGTCATCAAATCACTTGAGCTAATTCCACCACTTTCTCCATAGTTGCACTAGACACGTTATCACCAACCGTTCCACTTACATCGCGAAAAAACAATCCACGCTCGTCACTCCACTATTCCAATTCGTCACATATTCACAATACACAAGACACAAGACACAAGACCTTCCACCTCTTCACACCGGTCGGTAAGACCGACACTACTGCATGTCTTGGTCTTGGTCTTCATGGGTCTGCATCACTGCGAAACGGTTCCGACTGACTCGGTCCCGTTTGAATTCTCGTAGTAGTGCTCCACAGTTCAGGTCGGACTCATCGATCCAAGTTGTTTCATCATGGTCCTTCCATCGGACCAGATATTCTCGGTGGGTCCGGCCGAACCTGGTCTTCTTGACCGATCGGACATCTAAGACCTTTTCCACTTCAAATTCGTCCTTCTCCAGCGGTCGTTCCCAACTGTCCTCCGGCAGTAATGATTCATCGAAATCAAACCGTTCTGCCTCGTCTACCAGACAGGGAGTTTTGGGTCGATCAGGAAATTCTCGGACCAGCTTCAACTTGGACACATGTACGATCGGGAAGACTTTGTAGTCCGTGCCGGTTGTTACTAGACGGGCAGCGTGTTCACCAATCAGCTCGGCAACACGGAAAGGACCGTGCCACATGTGAGCCAGCTTCTTCGCATACCCCTCCTTCACTCGGTCTAGGTACAACCTTACCCTCGCCCCTGGTTCTATACCGTGCGGTCGGACCTGGTCATTGGTCCGGTCTGCCCGGTCTTGTGTGGCCTGACGCAGCTTTTCGTTGACGACTTCTTTTGAAATGCTGGTAGTGTTTCTGGACCTGCATGCGCCAGCGTTGAGCATCTCGATCGCGGGTCCGGGTGCAACCGATAGGTATCGCAGCTTCCAATGTCGACCGAGGGTCCCATCCATATGCCAGATAAAAAGGCGTTTATCCTCGGACCCGATCGGTCGACGAGTTGAGTGCAAACACCAGCCTTTCTGCATACTCGTCCCAATCTCGCTGGTCTGGGTCAGCAACGTACATCTTGATCGCCCTCGTTATGGTCTGCACCATACGTTCCGCCGATCCATTTGCTTGCGGACGATATGCCATCGTCGCACTCTGTTTCTGGCCCAGCATGTTATTGAACGACCGGAACACCTCGGCCATAAAACCGGGTTCCAGATCGTGCCTGATGACATCGCTGGCGCCGAATCTTCGGAACACACATTCTTCGTAGCTCTGGGCGATCTGCTCCACAGACCGAGATGCACTTGCCTTCGCAATAACTAGACCAGTGAACAGGTCTAACCAGATCATCAGCTCAGTGTTGCCGCGCGTCGATCTAGGCAGTGACGGTATGTGGTCCATCGCTATGACTTGGAAAGGGTAGGTAGCTTCGATATTTCCAGGCGATCGCCCCTTGATTGCCGGTATACCCTTTCCGGTCTCGCAATCCGTGCAACAGCCCACATATTTCTGCACACTGCGGAAAAGACCTCTCCAGTGGAAGTGGGACCTGATCTTGTGATAGGTCCTGCCTATGCCCTGATGTCCCCCTTCTAGACTCACGTGATAGTGATGAAGGACATCCGTCTGCAGCAACTCGGGGATCACCAATTTCGCCAATCGGTCCCGGTCTGCACTGTCTTGGTCGGCATCGCGGCAGTAATACAATAATCCATTATCATCCACTTCGTAGCTATCCGTGATCTTGATGCACTATTTCGCTTGATCGTTCGTCAACTTGGACCGTTCACCACGCAGGTAGGTCTTCAGGTTCATAATCCATTCTTCTTCGTCCTGCGCCTTGAGGATCCTTTCCATCCTTAACTGTTGCACTGCATATTCGTTCAAAATTTCCTTCGGGAACGGTTGGTGGGACTTCCGAGCTTTTGGTCTAGTCGTGACCATCACATGCACCTGGTCCGGAGCGTTCTTGGGTCCGATCACCTCGGGGAGCCTGTTTATATTCATCAATTCATCAAGAACGGCCTCCTCGGTGATCGTAGCTCCGGTCTGGTATTGCATGGCCATGGTCGCGAGGTAGTCGGCACTTCTGTTCCAGTCCCGTTTCACGTGAAACAGCTCGTGGTTGGGACGGTATTTCAATGCCTTGATTACCCGATCATTTATCGTCCTTAGTCGTGGAGCCTTGCAGTTGATCTCTCCGGTGATCTGCCTGATCACTAGGTTCGAGTCACCACATATGATGACTCGCCCCTTCTCTTGCGACGACAGCAGGTCCAGACATAGAAGTAGACCTCGGTACTCCGCCTCATTAACAGTAATATCCGGCGTGAAATCGGCAGCGGCTGCAACTATAGACCATTGTGGCAACTTCCACAATATGGAACTATAGGCACCGACCTTCTTCTTCACGCTTGCCGATCCGTCAAAACTTAAGACCAAGAGCTCTTCATCATGGTCGCCGGTCGGTGGCGGTCTCGAAACTGACTGCCGAGGTTGCTTCCTCGGGGCAATCGCTATCAATGCCTCGTCCACCTCAGACCGAAGGGTGATACTGGCAGCTAATGTGCCCAATATCTCTTCCTCGCCCCTGGTGCACTTATCGACCTCGAGGGTCCACTGCGACAAGACCTCCGACCATCTTCCTAGACGTCGGTCCATCCCATTGGCAGATAGTAGCCAGGCCAAAGTATACCGTCTTGACAGGACCTTTATAGGTCGGCCTACCAGCAGGTTAAAACACATATCCAGAATTCGCAGCAACGCCAGAACTTCTTTCTCGACAATTCCATAGTTCACTTCATTTGGTTTTAGCGTCCGGATCGTGAACGTGACTGGATGATACAAACCATCGTGATCTTGCACTAAAGTGGCCGAGATAGCCCACTTACTGGCATATACAATAATGGTCGGCACTTTTTCGGGAGCGAAATGCTTGAGAACCGGTGCCGTCGCCATCTTAACCTTCAACATACCAAAAGCAAACTTTGCACGCTTCATATGGTCTTCGGCCTCCACTTGCGGACAAACTGCAGCAAGACCAGAGTCGGCGCCCTCCTGTAAAGTTGCCCGATCTCCTTCGCGCAACATATGATAGTAAACTTCCCGGAGCTCGTACAGCACAGCCGCGTAGACAGCAAAGTCTTCAATGAATCGGCTATAATAATTCAAGCTTCCCAGGAAGGACTGCATTGCCTTCAGCGATCTGGGGAACGGGAGGTTAATCAACGAATCCAGGTCCTTGGGATTAGCCTCTAGACCCTTGTTCGAGACCATATGGCCTAAATATGCGACCTTGGACATACCCCAAAAACTTTTCACGGCACTGATAGACAGGTTCCAGCGGTCGCATGTCTCCAACAATCGGTCAACCTTCTCGCACAGATCGTTCCATGACGAGGCAGGTATCAGAATGTCGTCGATGTACGACCGCCTCCCTAGAACGGACGGTCCTCTTTCCCGATCGGGTTCACCCTCTGTAAACACATCATAACTTTCGGCAGGGTCCCGATCGGTCTTGATTTTGAAGTGTCCGTACAATGCGATGTCTATCAGCCTTTGATAGATCTGGGGCGCGTTCTTCAGACCGAACGGCATACGATTCCACTCGAAAAGACCAAAAGGCGTCACGAATGCGGAAATCTCACGGGCTCGATCAGTCATCGAGACCACCCAAAATACACTTGCCATATCTAGCGAACAATACCACAAGGTCTTGTAGAGGTCTTCCAACAGATCATTAATCATCGGCATCGGGTACACCATTAGTTTAGTCAACCGGTTTACCAGCCGATAGTCGATGCACAACCTAATGTCAACGCCGTTCTTCTTGATAACAATTACGATCGGCGAGGCCCATGGCGAGGTCGACTGTCTAATAATCTTGGTGCCCAACAGTACTTTAATGAGATCAGAAATCTTTTCACGGTACTGTGGCGCCACGCGTCGACATCGCTGGGCAATCGGCTTGGCATCTCCAACGTCAATATCGCAAATCGCACCACGGGCTGCAGGTGGTAAGGCGTTGCCCTTACCGATCAGCAGGTGTCTTTTCTTCCATATGATATTCTTCAACTGCTCGATCTGGTCTGGACTGTTAAGTTCTTCATCACCCACTTGTAAATCATCCATTGTAACTTCGGGCGAGTCGGCAGACACTTCAGGGAGGACTGCCATCTGGCTTTCCATCTCCTGAATATACTGTTCCCCGCCTTCATGTATACAGACTTGTTCATCTTCTGGGGCGATATCACCTGGACCGTCTGGACCGGCTGAACGCCCCTGGTCTTGATCGACGGGCTGTCCTTCACTGATATCGGTCTGATTAGGAATACCGTCATGGTCCGACCTAGCAACTTCATGTTCCCCTTCTTCCGTTTTTTGCTCCGCTGTCGCCTGGTCTTATGCTGAAACCACGTTGACTAACCTTGGCTCGTCTACTTGATGGTCCACCGTTCCTGGTGACTGCGGCGCCTTTCTTCGGACCAACATCTTTCTTGGGGTGACATAATTTGGTCTTTCCACTAAAGGTGAGGCATCCTCTTCCACCGACCCATCATCGCTGATAAGATCGGTGGTCGATTGGTACGCCAGGTTTTGCCACTCGACATACCGCCTCGATCCAATCGAGACGAACCCCATCTTCCTTGGTACCTTCCCTTCTGCTAACCACATACCGACAATAGTGTTATTGTCCAGTGTCAGCGGCTTGTCACCGATATCGGTGACACGGACAAAATCACGTCGACCAGCACTCGTTACGAAGGTCAGGACCCACCGATCGCCCCTGGTCAACCATAACTTCCTCGAACGAAAACCTTTCTCGACCGGGGTATCGGCAGAACGACCGACTGGGATAGTGAGTTCTTGGTCCCACCGGACCAGATCGGTATACGAACCATACAGAGGTCTTCGACCAGCCAAATGGACCTGGACCTCGTCCGGGAGTGTAAGCACTCCATGTGACAGGTCTAGGCGAATACCGGCTGGGACCATGAAATCCATACCTAGTAAAGCGTCCTGACCAGCCAGCTTGCCAACCCAAGCGCTGAAAAAGTAGACCAGCGATCCCGACAAAGTAATTTTCACACGCGGTCTTCCTTCGGTCATATATGAGTTTTCACCGATCCCGACGCATTCTTGTCTCTGGGTATCGTCTATACGACATCCGACCTTACGAGCAAAGGCGGAATCGATTATCGAGACTTCTTCTCCAGAGTCGAACAACATCGTCTCTTTCTGGTTATTAATCTTGCCACAGGCTTTCGCCTGCTTGAACCATTTATCAGGCGCGTGATACTTCCAGTATCCGCGGGATTCTCCAGGAAGCAAGTCCAACTGCATAACCAATTTGGTCCGGGAGTACTCATCTGTCTTCAGACTGTAGACCGGATGGTCTCGGTCGACGCAATTTGGAATAGAATGTGTATTGTCGGTCTTATCCTCCTTGCCGACATATACATAGATGTGAACCGTATAACGCCCGGCTCGATCCAGATTCCAACCTGGCGAGCGTTCTAGTTTAACATCTTTCCTGCGTCCGGCGGCAGTATCCCCGCGTGCTTGTCCGGAACGTACCACTTGCACATCATGTTAAAAAATTCTTCAATCTTGCAGTGGCCGGCCTCGTGGATCTCTCCACATGACTTGCATACGAAAAGGTAGTCGTCCGTCGGGTGGACGCGTCTATCGCACTTCTTGCACACCATCTTCTTCCAGCAGTTTGGACCATCCTGTTTGCTCGACCCACAGTGGGAGCACTTCTGACGAGGTCGGTCCGG
>CM047583.1:24421371-24674780 GCA_026184515.1 Peronosclerospora sorghi
CTTCACGTGGACATATTGGCTCATTGTAACATTGGTTGGAGTTTAGAACGGTTTTGGTCTTCTCTCATATTGGTCAGGGGCTAGACCGGTTAATTGATCTACCCTCTATTATTTCGTATAGGTCAGGTCTAGATCGTTTGGACGATCGACCTATTGGAATTTATCTTTTGGAAGTGTTTCTGGTCTGTACGTACCTGGGGTGAAGAGTTCCACCCTAGGTACACCTAGCCAGCACGGTCTCCGATATTCAAGACAGAATCAGATCGATCTGCGATCCCGATCCACCGAGTGTGTAACTAGCCCATTCCATCGGGTACACAAGGTGATATGAACTTAAGTGAATCGGACCAAGTGTCTTTGGATGATGACCTGTCGTCTGCCATCAGCGGACGATCAGACCAGATTTCGAGTGGAGGTCCGCGGGGTACCCCCCCCCCGAAAGTTGGAAGGCTGGGAACGATGTTGGTGGTCGGGTTGTCGATACAAATGTATTCGATTTCGAACTTGACTCCACCACATAGTCAGCAGTCCTATCGGATGCTGAATAGTGTGACAGGTATTGTCACAGAAGGCGTAAGCCTGGAACGGTTGCCTGGGGTAGGCGAACTGTTGTCGTTGGAGTAGATGTCCTTCAACGAGTTTGAAACTGCTTTGAAAGCAGATGAAATTGACGAGGTCGTCGTGTTGCGTCCGGAAGAGGAGTTGAACTCCTCATCCACGATGGACGAGTCAGTTTTGGTGAAAACCAAACAGGCATTAAATGCCTGAAGCGGCCTCAAGATCCTTGCGGATCCTGAGGACCCTTACCATTCCTTGTTAAAGGAGCTCGGAGATGTCATTAGTGACAACCCGCCGATTGGGTTACCACCGGATCGGAGAGTCCGACATGAAATTGATTTGGTTCCTGGAACCAAATACTGCGTCACTAGGCAGTGGCATCTCCCCAAGGAACAATGCGACGTCATCGACGCATTCTTCAACGGGAAAGAAGAGGCAAGGATGGTGCGGGAGAGCAAGTCTCCCCACTCATCTCCCACTTTTTGTGTTCGTAAACCGAACGGAAAGTGTCGCATTGTGCATGCGTACAACAAGCTGAATGCAGCTACTGTATCCATGCAGACTCCGATTCCTCGGAAGGATGTCCTCCAGAACAATATGGCGGGCTGTACTGTATACAGTGCCTTAGATCTGGTGGACGGGTATTATCAGGTGCTCATCCGAGCGTCCGATATTCCGCTTACAGCGGTCAGCACGCCTAGCGGCATGCTGTGGGAGTGGCTTGTTATGCCACATGGGCTTTCAAATGCACCAGCGACTTTCAATCGCTTGGTGACTCAACTCTTCCGCCCTCATAGGAAGTACGCTCAGACGTACTTCGACGATATATTCGCTCATAGTCGTGCTCAAGACGACTCTTCTGATGTTCAGACGCATCTGATACACCTTCGAGCGGTGCTCGAATGTATGCGAGAGCATAAGTTGTATGCAAACGCATCCAAATGTATCTTTGGTGCTGAGGAAATTCCTTTCCTCGGATGCTTCATCGGTAAGGATGGAGTGCGGGCGGATCCCGCTAAGGTGAAAGCCATTGTGGAGTGACCTTCGCCTGTAAATCTTAGAGATTTACAGAAGTGGCTTGGATTGGCCAATTATCTCCACAAGTACAGCGAGAACTACGCTGAAATGGCGAAGCCATTGACTGGCCTTCTTAAGAAGGGTGTTGATTGGTGTTGGAAAACCGAACACCAAAACGCTTTTGAAGCGGTTAAGAGTAGCTTGTTAAAAGCTCCCGTTCTTGCTCTCCCAGATTCTGGGAAACCATTTAGTGTCGTCTGCGACGCCTCCGATTTCGCAATCGGATGTTTTTGTTACAAGCAGACGATGCAGGAAGGGAACGCGTAATTGCATTTGAGTCGAGGCATCTTAAAGCTGCGGAACGGAATTATCCCGTTCATGACAAGGAGATAATTGCAATAATGAAGTATGCTCTTGTCAAATTTAGGGTTCACCTACTCGGCTCAAAGCTGTTCGTGGTTTATACTGACCACGCGTCCTTACGGACAGCGACAAAGTCGCCTCATCTCTCTCAACGGATGGCCCGTTGGCTCTCCTTCTTTGCGGAGTACAACTTTGAGGTTAAGTATAAACCTGGCAAGCAGAACGTGATTGCAGACGCGTTGTCGCGTCGTCCCGATTACGAGCTCGCTCACGCGACATTCGTCACCACATCTGTGGTGAATCTCATACGCCAGGCGTATGAGAAATACCCACAGTATACTGCGCTTATCAGCGCGTTAGGTGAAAAGAGACTTGCTCGTCTGAGCCAACCCTGTCAAGTCGAGCTAAAGCTCGTTTACACCGTTACAGGTGCTGTGACGGTTTGCTATATTATAGCACGAGCTCGGAGGACACTCCGGGGGTGGTTGTTCCTCATGATGAGGAACTGAAGTATAGAGTCCTCTTTGAGGCACATGACGCACCTACCGGGGGTCATTTAGGTCGGGATAAGACCTACAGCGCTTTAAGCGCTTTGTATTGGTGGCCCAACATGTATAAGTGGGTCGGTGCGTATATACTCACCTGTGAGACGTGTCAGATGGTTAAACCCTCTGCAAGTTCAGCTGCGCCTTTGGCGAGCTTATCGGTTCCAACGCAGTGTTGGAAATCCATTAGCATAGATTTTATCTTCGGTTTTCCGAAGGATAAGGCCGGGAACACCGGCATATTGGTCTTTGTAGACCTATTGAGCAAGATGGCTCACCTGGCGGCGGTGCCAGAGTCCATAGATGGACAAGGAACAGCGAAAGTGTTCCTAGACCGTGTCTTTCGACAGCATGGTCCACCCGATTCCGTTGTGTCGGATCGAATTCCCCGTATTATGGGACAATCTTGGGGAGCGTTGTTTAAGGTGTTAGGCACTAAGCTCCTCATGTCCACTGCGGATCATCCGCAGACGGACGGTCAGACGGAACGCGTTAACCGCGTTGTGGAGGATATTCTCCGGAGTTTATGTCCGGATTCTCCAAAGAGTTGGAGTGAGATTGTTCCGATGGTTGAATTTGCTATCAACACTTCGGTACATGCATCTACGGGGCTTACCCCGTTTTACGTGAACGGATTAGTGAATCCGAGGGTTCCGTTGATGCCACGTGTGTGTGTCCCAGGGCTTGAGGGGGGAGGATTCCCCGATGTCAGTCCTGTATGTGTGCGAAAGCACATCGATAAGTTTTTATCGACGCGCCTTAGTGTCTTACGACACGTCTGCGATGCCATGGCGGAAAGCCAAGACAAGCAGAAGGAGCAAGCTGACCGCAAGGGGCGGCGTAACGAAAAGGTGTACAAAGTAGGAGAAAGTGTTTTAGTAAACGCTAAAAATCTTCCTACACATGCAGTTTCAAATGTTTTGCGCAATAACCTGCGCCCCAGGTTTGTGGGGGCCTTTAAGTTATTAGCCCGAAAGGGCTTTTCGTACACCTTAGACATCCCGAAGGCGATGCGTACGCATCCAACCTTCTATTTGGGTATGCTTAAGCCATACCAGGACCCGGAGGCGGACCCCTCCTGGAAGGGGGTGGAAAGGCGGATACCCGTAAGAGCCATAAGGCACGGCAGGGCGAAGGAAGCCCGAAAGGGCTCAAATGCGACCACGAAGCTCCGCAACGGTCGTCTCGAGAGAGGGAAGCCGCCTATCGAAGCGATCAGTGGCATCCCGCTCATCGCGGAGCCCCTCGTGGAGATCATGGATGCGATGGCTGTTTCGATCACAGCGCTCGCGAATCTCACGTCGCAATTGCGCGACCTCCTCCTCCAATGCTTGATGCGGAGGGTACTCCGCACTTTCATGTGGAGCGGATGATGGCGCGACGCCATCATCGGGGTCAAATCCAGTATCTGGTGAAGTGGAAAGGGTATCCACACTCACAGAGTTCATGGGAGTTCGAGACTCCCCTACGGCAGGATTGCCGCGACGTCGTTGACGCTTTCGAGTGGGAGAATCCCGCTGTAGGTCAACGACCACAGGGGCATGGGAAGCCCCTTCACTCCCAGTAAGTGGGAGTTCGCCGGAGGCAGATGTGACGCTCACACTGTCCTCTGGCACCATGGTGGAGACAGGGACGCTGGCGTAGCGCGTGCGATATGGAGCACGTAATAGCTCCATCGCTTTGGCTCTGGCAAATGCCAGGCGCAACGCCCTCTACACTCAAATGTCTCGACGGGAATAGCTGTCGTGCAGCTCATTTAAGCTGGGAAGAATCTTCTCCCCTTCCGCCCAAGCGCGGAACTTCTTCTCTGCATGATCAGCACTTTATCCCGGAGAAAGAAAGAAAGGAACCTCGCGGAGGTTCTTAACAGGGGAACCCTGTGCCTGCCTGTCTAAGCGCTCTCGGTAGGAGACGCTAGTGAACTGCTTTTGTGTAAGCCGTTGTTGCCGGAGTTTCTCACGGCGTTAGCGTTGATACGGCTGTTCAGCCGCGGGGCTAGGGGTATAGAACGCTAAACTGGTCCTTACCAAACGCCTGGCCCACCTTGGAAGGTCACGAGGACCATCAAAATTATAAGCCGCCCTTGACAGGCGTTTGGGGGCGCGTAACGCAGCCCTTAGTGCCTGTGCGACAATATGGGTGTCTTGAGCTGCGTCCAGATCATTAGTGGCGATCGCCTTTGGCGATTCGGATGTATCATCCGATATGGGCAGGGTGGCGCACTGGTTAGTGCATTTTCCCAACGTGTGGGGAACGGATTAGGCTGCCGACAACGCCGTTCGGCACTGTCGTAGCGGTTAACCGTTGGGGAGGTATCCCCAAGGGCATCCACCTCCGAGTTCTCGGAGCAGTCTACCTCTTCTAGAGGAGACGCCATAGCACCACTGAAGGTGTACATATGGAGGGCCAGAGGAACTGGCGTTGGAGTTCTCCAACAAAATTTTGTTATTGCGTAAGCAATAATCTTGATGGGGGAGGATGTAACGGGGTTACATTTGAGTTACATTTAGTGTTGGTGTACATGAGTACACTACGGTTGAGGTCAGTATTGACCGGTTTGAAAGGTTTTGAACCATTGGTTATTTTAACTAATCAGGGCAGGGGCCCTTGGTGTGGTGGTGTGTCAGCCATCCACGTGTCGGTACACAGGTGTGTACACTACATTTTAGCTAGGTACGAATTTGGAATATTCTACTTAGTATTGCATATAGTTTATATTAGTTTAAATTAATTTAGGCTAATTACATCTTAAATATATTCAGTTTACAAAAATACTCAAGACTGCCAGGCGCGCGACCACGCCCGGTCGCGCGCGAAGTGAGTGCAGTAGCTAAAGGGAGCCCTCTCTTTAGCTACACCCTTAGTAAGGGAGCCTTTCCCTTAAGTCATTAGCGGAGCTCCTTGCCGTTAAGGCATTAGCGGAGCTAGGCGCGCGACCACCCCCGGTCGCGCGCGAAGTGAGTATTGTAGCCTAAGGGAGTTCTCCCTTACGCTACCTCCCTTTATAAGGGAAGTCTTGTTACAAGGGGTTAGCGAAAGCTATCTGTAAACCACCCCGGGAATCTTGGCCCCGAGTAGGAGAGCTCTCTCCTACTAAGCCCTTTTATAAGGGCGTATCGGCTAAGTAGCGGCGAACGCCGCTTAAAGGAAAGTCTTCCTCTGTGCGCTAGCCGCACCGTACGTGTACGCACCCGGCTACACCATCCATCATGATCGTGCTGCTGATGCTGGCATCGTGCTTCGTACCGCTCGTACTCCTGTTGGTAGTGACGATCCCAATACCGCGGGTCGTGCTGTCGCTGATGGTGATGCCAACCACGCTGGTCGTACGCTGCGCCGCGACCCTCCTGCTCCGTTGGTCGACTCACACGGTCAGCCTCGTTATATCGTGGATCGTATCGTCGGTCACGATCCTCGCGTGTGTACCGAGAACGTTCCTCTCTCCTACCGTGTACGCTGGATTGGTTACGGTCCTGATGACGATACTCAGGAACCTCGTGCTGTCTTGCTGGTGGACGTTCCTGACGTCGTGGCTCAGTACGAGCTGAGTCTCGACCCTGGCGAGCGACATCACTAGTGGTGGCACCGTGTTGCGCCACTGCTCGTGCGTACGCATCAATCAATGCGTGCGCACTTTCGTGCAAGTTTGCTGCTCTCTTCCACTCGACCAAGCTCTTCCGGCGACGGTCACCACGCGGGTTGCATGCACGGCAACCCTCCATGATGTCGACTACGCAACCAGCAAAATGACTGCAGCCATGGACTCGTGAAACAAGTTCCCACAAGATTACAAGGCCGTATGCGGCACGTTCGATACGTCCCAACCGCAAGTACTCTGGTAGGACGCCACGATTCCAAGTTGCAACAAAATGATTCCACGACACTTGAGTACCGTGTGTGTCGCCGTACGAAGGCCAACGACGAACAATCCGATATTAGTGGAAATAGCGACGTATTTCCGAATCATCAACGCCATGGGGATTGTTGAGGCGGCGGGTATCGTACAACGGTTCGTTGTACACCGCTTCTCGATCGGGCCAGCGTGGATCAGCTCGGACGTGTGCATCCGTCAACCAAACGCGATCTGGGTTTTTCAGATCATCGATTTCTCCTGGTCGTGGAAAAGCCAATCGAATGCGACTCCCTGCATGTATCTCAGTCACGAATTGCGGCACTGGACGTCTTGGAATTGGAGCCAATGCCAATTCATTCACTTGCTGTGGAGTCAGTGTTGACGCCATCCCAGTTGGCCGCGTAGTGTTCACACGCGTCCTCGACGTTGGAGCGGCAGTAAGGCTTGACGGGGGCGCTGCAAACGACACCACGGAAGTCGTCGATGTCGATGTCGTTCCTGCAGCCGTTGATTGTACCGTTTATGTCGCTTCAGTTGCCGTTGCAACTCCTGTTGTTACGCTTGGTGCCTCTGTCATCGCCACCACTTGCGCTGTTTGCGCTGCTGTCGTCACTGGTGCAGTCACTGGAATTGCTGGTGCTGCTAATGCAGCACCTGCCGCCGCGGCCACCGCCGCTGGTGTTGTCGCCTCTGTTGTCGTTGGTGCTGGCACCGTTGTCGTTGCCGAAGTTGTCGTGTTTGCGTCGACCGTGTTTGCCTTTTGCGTGGACATCGTCGTTGATGGCGCCGTTGACGTCACCGTTGCCTCCGATGTCACTGTCGTTATTGCCGTCGCTTGCGCTGTCGTGGTAGTTGTCTCTGTCTCTTGCACGGGTGCCGTCGTCACCGCCACCGATCGTGGTGCGCGCCCTGGCGTTCCTTTCCCTCTTGGTTTGGTCTTCGTTGGGATTCTGGTGGCTCCCAGTTTCCTTCTTTGGTGGTCGTGTTTCTTGGAAAGTTCCTCCTTTCCTTGCTTTTATCAAGTACGCGTGGCTCGTACTTAAACGGGGGAATGATGTAACGGGATTACATGGGTTACGGTTACGACGGTATCGTATACGAAGAGGGGTACGGTATATGTACCGTACCTAGCGAACTAGCATTAGTTTTGTAGGTTATCAGTTTTCGTAGGTTTTGGGATGAATGGTCGTGAGGACCATTTGCTCCCTTTGATATTCAATTCAGTCCTAAAATTACCTTATTCTGTTGAGTCCAAGAGCGCCTCATCGCCGCTCTGCGTAAGTTGTTGTAACAGAGTGCTTTAGAGCCCTGTTACATTGATTCGACACACTAGTCGCCGGTAGAAGTGAAATATATCCAACATATCGCTTTTAGTGCAAAGCTAACGAGGTTTGAGCTCGCGACAATCTTGCTCGTCAACGCGCCTGTTGGATTGTCAACACATTAGCACAGTAAGCCTTCGTCCCAACGGAAACTTACGGGGTATATAAAACAAAATTAATTTTAATTTTCGTATTTTGGTTGAATACGTCATCGGTGATGTACATGTATGATGTACAAGTCAGAATAATCTGTCACTCCATATCGCTACTTTTTCGTCTTCAACTCGTCTATGTTACTTCAGCGGTAGGCAATATGAATCCTCCACCCCCGCCACCATCCAGCAGCTCTCCGTCGAAGGGAAGCGCAGCCCCACCCCCGCCACCTCCGATCCCTCCCCCACAGGTTTCTGCAACAACCAGTAATTCTCCGTCCAAGTCGAGCAACACTAGCCACGCGTCGTCTTCGGACTTTGTATCCACAATCGGCACGACTGCAGTGCCAACACCGCATTCAAAGCTTCTGAATCACCAACCGCTAGACGCACCTGATGAGCTGGATCGTAAATGGTACGCACATTTTTACCATATGCAAAAGACCATACAGGGAAAAGATGAGGCCGCTACACTCGCACTGTTAAAGCAGCAGCCGGCCGAGGGAATGGCGCCGTTACCATTTCAGCCAGATATTGCGCTTATTTACGCTGTGATAACTGAGACCACGCAGGCAAAACAGTATCTTCGGTTCTTACTGGCTGTAGCCGTGGCTGATAGTTTCAAAAACTGCATTGGTTGGCTCCAGAAACTCATTGATCTCAAATTTGTCAAGTTGCTGGTAGCATGTCGCAGTCAATTGCTCTGGTTAGTTCGAGAGCTGGTGCATCTGAATACGCCTGGTATCGATAAAGTAATAGTTTGCTTGATGCGGTATCTCACGGGCGGAGATTCGAGTCGCACAACAGTTTGGCTGGCGTCTTCGATTATTCGCATTCTAATTGAGCACGAATCATGGCTACTGTCGTGCTCGAGTCTCATCCCATTTGTATTCCACACGTTTGCACGAATTTCCCTCGACCACATTGCTGCACAACATGCAAGTTTATTGAAACAAGAAGTGGAGCTGTGCACAACGCTGTGGAACCATCGTCAGGCAGATGTTGCACAGCTTGGACGAGAGATCGTCCGTGTGCTGAGTGACGCAAAAGATGTACGTGGGGAGTTGAACCATTCTCGCCTCATTGCATAGTTTGCTTAACGTGTGCTGTGGCAGATTCCTGGGATGAATGCACTATGGAAGCAATTGCGAAACGTGCAGGACACTGCCGCGGCCGAGAAAGATGTTACTGTGTACTCAGTGGCTCAGTTAATGGTTATCCCGACTCCTCCAAAATACCTCGCTTACCGCTTGAATCCTAAGATGGAGGAGCATCTACTCTTTATGATGGTACGAAATTGTAAAAATGAAATGGCGAATGTGCGCTGAGGAAGTCTCCCGTTTTCTCTAACGATAACTCTAGGAACGTGTTCAAGCAGGATCAGTAACTCGCTACCAGAAATGGTTCTCATCCCAGTTTTTGAGCACTCCAGGATCCGATGCACTTGTTCCCGACCTTGTACGGTACATTTGCGCTGTCTATCACCCGTCCAATCAGATTCTGAGCTCAAAGGTCACGCCGCGCTATCATATTCTCGGATGGCTTTACCTGCTGTGGTGCGTTTTGCATGTAGTGTTGTTGAGGCTGTAGACTAAATCTGTGGCAATAGTCATGGCAGTAAGACACCAAATGTGTTGGCTCGAGTTCAATTGGCTATGTTTTTCGACTACTTGTACTTCAAGCCATCAGACAATGTTATGTCTGTGGAACCTGCGATGTTGCTAATGGTGCGATACTAGATAAAAATGCTCTTTGTCGTCTAGAGAAGAGGACTCACTCCATTTCGTCGCTCTTTTGGATTATGTTAGGTGAAATCACTCAAAAGCCACCCCATGGTGACTCTCGCAATGATCCAATTTCTTGTTTTCGCGGTGGAAAAATTTGCTGCCTCAGCGGTCAATCGAAAGCTTATGCAGACGGGTGTGTCCACTGCGTTTTCGACGCTACTAAAGCTTGGTGTGGTACCATCCATCCTCCCTCTCCAATCTTTTCCAATGCTCCTATCCAGTGCACCGGAATTGCAATCGGAGCTTCACCGAATTTTTCCAGAGCACTTTCCCTCGGCTGAAAATGCCAGAATGGCTCAAGCTCCGATTTCTAGTGCTGGAGACAGCTCGGTCGAGTCTTCTGGATCGACTACGTCGTCGCCTGGCAGGCAATCACCCGGTAGACACTCTCCTATTCGCGAATCGCCTGTCCATTGTTCACCCATCCATAAGTCTCCAGTCCACCAGTCACCAGTTCGAAGCAGCCCTATTGGCGCTGGAAGTCCTGTCACAATACCACCGCAGAGTCCGACACACTTGGACGCAGGTGCTGTTGCTGGTGGAGCATCATCTGATCCAAGTTCTCTCGATGCAGTTTCTTTCTTACCGTACAAAAAGCAAGCAGTGTCGGACGTGTCTACTTCTGATGATGCGCTCCCTTCAATAGCCCCCGCGGTTTCCAAGCAGCCTGTTGTTGACGTCCCTGCAAGTGTTGTTGCCCTGGGGGGCGATCTTATCGAGCACTTTCTCAAGGCAGTACCAGAACCTTGTTCACGTCCTACCGAAAGCTTTCTAGAATGCTTAAATGATATTGTAATTTCGTGGACTCGACAAGACAACGCTGTCGAAATCGCTGGCCCCTTGGGATCTTTCCTGCACGCTTCGCTGGAACGGATCATCGTGTCATCACCAATTGGCTATAACGATTCATCGAAAACCGTGTTCGAGTCACTGATGGATCAGGTTCTCTGTGAATCGATGGATATCTATTTGCCGTTTTTGAAAGCGTTGTATGTACGAGATGTCACGAATTCCTACCGGTTGCTCGCCTTCTGTTGTGCGCGCAGCAAGGGAAAGACTGTTGAAAGTGCTTTGGGGCCTTATATTGCATTTATTAATGTCATTGGTGGCAATGTGGCGCAGAACATTTTAAAAGACTTGAATTTAAGTCAGCAGATCGACGATGCTCGGGCACAAGCTTGTGCTCTTTTAGACAAACCAATGGCGGACGGTCGGGCCGAGGATGAGTTGGATGCTGTCAGTGTTACTGCACTTGTGGTGTGTCCATTTTTATTTGCCAACATGGACCACCCACTACTTTCCAAGCTCATGAGTCGCAGCGAAGCACTAGTACAATTGCTTCTTGGACTCGTAACTCCAGCGTTGTTACATACCTTGTGCACGCGCGTGGTCATGCGGGAGTTTGCGATTTTCACCAACCGGTTGGCCAACATTGTCGTCTCGTCGTTGCAATGGACGTCGTGGGAGCAATACAGCATGTGGGATCTTGTGATCGCCGAACTCCAGTCGGGGCGTTCAGCTACCGCTGAGCAAAGTATGATGGCCGCGGCACGAAAAGTGCTTGCCTGCGTCAGTCCACGAGAGACGCCGGAAACGATGACTGGATTGCTCAAGTGTTTGATTCATTTCTGCCCCGATGATAGTATGTTGCACAATGTGTTGAAACTTCCGGACGCGTACGATGACTTTTCATTTGCACTACTGACGTGTTGGATGCACAAGTTTCCAGACGTCGTGACGACTCATGTTCGTAGCGCTTTGGAGGGTGCAAGGAGCGAGTTTCTCATGGACAAGACGGTTGCAGAAGTACTTCGGAAATTGGACCGTCTTCAAGATATGTGGACTCGGAGTGTCGTTGCACGGGACGCGGAGACGAAAGTGCTGCTGCCTTTGCTCCAAGACGAAAGTATCATCTCCGTGGTAAAGAGGCTGCTCCATCGAGCAGCTCACATGTCGCTACCATCAGATAACTACCCTGTATTACAAGCATTACTCGTCGACGGAGGGCCTCCTCGGCTTAAGAAACAGAAACTCGCTCAAGACAATTAATTGAACGAAACCCTAAATGATATGAATCAAAATGATACTTTCCTGCCGGATATAGTAGTGGTGATTTGTATTAACGTCATATTTATAAATTTTCAGATTTGAATTTTGGACAATGATTGTTGCAGGATTGGCAAGCAGATGATTCTGTTCGGTCCCACTTGCTGAAAGGCGCCTTTCGATTATAGCCCCGCATCCGAGCCGAACTTCGCTACCTTGGGAAAGTTTCAAGTTTCGAAACTCGTTTAATAACAAGGTGTAAAAAAACTTGTTTATTATCAAAACAAACTATGCAGCATTAGAAGGTATTTCTCAATGTGAAAAGTGAGACACGGGTAGCTACAGCAGTGATGAAATAAGAGATGGAGATGAGGGTGTTGTGGATCTTAACATATTTCACTGTGAGGTGATACTTCCCATACTCCGTGTTTGATGTTGGTTTGGCTGCTAGGTTAGGCTACAAGTCAGCGTAGTGAAGTAATTTGGAAGTTTTCGGCATAAGTACGTGGCGGTTGGCTTAAGTTAATAGGTGAAAGTTAGACATGGCGCAGTCTTATACTACAATTTGATCAGATTATACACGCGAAGGTAGATGCTTGCCGCTCGCTGTACGGCCGCGCCAGAAGCGAATAAATCGTAAGGATGTAGTAAGAAAAAGGAAAAGAGAAAGATAAAAATAAATTATAGGGGAATGTTAAATCGACCCCCACCCCGCCCATTTCTACACATCGATGTAACAATGGCTTTTTTATATTGTAAATAAGTTAGAGCTAATGGCCATCGCCTTAGCCTTCGAAAGTGACGATGGCTCGCGAGCTATTAAAGCTGAAGTGCAAGTGGATGAAAGCGATGGTGTATCCATAGAAGATTATGATATTTGTGAGTACTATGACATTCAACGCCCCGTCGAGCAGCTCCGTCTTGGTGCCTACAAGAAAATTGCTCTCCAGTTTTCCGATTCGCTATTGCCAAATTCTCCTTTAGTTCAGCAGAATTAAAAGAAGAGCTGGTGGGCCAATGGGAGCTTTTATTGTGCTCGGAGACACGTCGTATGGTAGCTGCTGTGTAGATGAAGCCGCAGCACAGCATCTTGCAGCTGACTGCATTGTGCATTATGGTCGCACGTGTCTGAGATGAGACTCTGAGTGTAACAGGACTGATCCTGGTACGGGCTTACACTGTGTTGTGCGAGGAAGCGCGCAATACAAGACGGGTAGGATTGGTTGATGACAACTAATCCTATACTAAAATTAAATATATAAATATTCACTTGTCTATTAGAACGCAAAATTAAGAGTGTTTATTTAATGGGTGGTTAGCGGCTAATAGTATAGTAATTACCTAACTAATATAATAATATCAAGTATTCAACTAACTGTACTATTAGTTAACCTGCATGATTCGGTATTTATACCGAATCGACTTTTCCTTCGTAGATTATAATAACTTATAATCTCTTATTTAAATTTCAGACAACGCGTCTGAAATTTAACTGTGATATTCTAACTTGAATATCAATTATGTAATGGCACCCCATTACATCACCCCCCACTTAAGGTGGTTGGCCAATAATAATTCTTATTTTGGCCAATCATAGGTGGCACTTGTTGGTCGTTCTCATTTACCAACTGATTGACCATCGACTCGATGGTCAAAGCACGCGGCGGCGCTATAAAGAGCGCTGCTGAAAACATCGAAGGAGCTTCTTCCTCCGCCTCAGCACTAGGTGCTGAGGTGTTGAGTGACAACAGTGACACTGCATTAGCAGCGTCAACTACGCAAAGGTCGGAAGACGTATCGTCTTCGACCACAGATGCTGCTAAGGCGGCATCTGGCTAGAAACAGGTAGATGTTGCTAATGCAACATCTCGCGCGATGGCAACTTCCGAATGGCATTTTGCCAAGAGGGCCATGTTCGGAAGTTCTGACTCCGAACAAAGTGATGGGGGTACAGGTGTCCCCACGAAAGGATCTAGCGAGTTGAAACTCGCTAGTTGCTCATCACCTTACAGCGATGATGACTCTGGTGTCGCTGTCAGCTATGACAGCGACAATGATTATCACAGGTGGTTGCGGGAACGCAGCTCCCCACCTGGACCAAGTACTTCTCCACGTCGGGGTGATTTAACCCCGGTGCGTGGTGTTGAAGCAGGCGGTGCTCCGCCTTCTAAAAGAGCTCGAACAGAAGCGGCGCCTGCCGCTTCTGAAGCGTATCATCGTACGGAACCACATGTTCCGTACAAAGTGGGGTTTTGGACCCCTGGATGGGCTATTGCCCCCAACAGTGGCGGTCACCGTAAGCGGGACTTCCAATATGCGTTGTTCGATATCAACGTGCTGGATGACTGCGAAGACATCCGGTCACGTTGATTCGATCGAAGTACAGACGATAGACGTCTGTACTTTATTGACCTCTTTTTACAGGTTCGATATTATTCGAGCCGGAAAGGGTCAAGGAGGAACAGGGACGATAAAGACGCACGCCCTGACTCAGAGTTGGAACGCTTTGTTGACAACTACAACAAAAGCCCAGATGATTACGTGAATTAAGTTCACGTAATGCGCGAGCGCTTTTTAAAGCACTCGCGAACAGGCAAAATGGAATACATCCATTTTGCTTGCATAAAAGAAGGGTTGAACTGTGGTGTCCCTTCTCACCTCGTTTGCCCGCGGTGTCCGCAGGGCGCTCCTCGTCTGTCAGAGGAGGAGTTTCGGGGGTACGGTGGTTTTTCCGTACCCGCCAAAATTCAGGTCTTAATCGATGCCCTAAATGCACCAACACCTAGCGTTGATGCTACTTCGCATTATGATTTTGAGACTCCTTCTCAAACTCAGTTAAAAGGTCTGGGGAATCGGCCCTCAGAACCTCAATCGGCTCCCAAGAGTCTAACTCTTGGGGGTAGCCCAGCCAGCGTACTAAGTACTCGGTACGCTGCCCCTCATTGTCTGCAGCCATTGCTGCAGACACATATTCATCATATGCAGATTCAGTTTCATTTGAAGCTGCTTCCGCTTCTACTGTACTTTCAGTAGAAGGGCCATCGTTTTGTTCACAAGTTGCAGTTGCAACTTGCGCATTGACTCGCTCAAAATTTGAGCAGGTCCCTTCCCCACTTAGATTTGGCGTACCGCCAAGTAAAGCTGGGGTTCGTGGATGCCTTAACGCATTCACGTAGAACGGTGTACGCTTAGTTGAAGCATGCACCGAATTGTTAATCGCGAATTCAGTGAGTGGCAGATAGACACTCCACAGTTCAAAGGCATGTGCGTATGATCGCAACATGTCTCCGAGAACGCGGTTAACCCGTTCCGTCTGCCCATCCGTTTCCGGATGGTCCGCAGTTGACATCTTCAACTGGGTTCCCAACAATGAGAGCGTTTCTTGCCAGAAATGTCCTGTAAATCTCGGATCTCGATCCGAGACAATGTCTTTCGGCATTCCGTGCAAACGGAATACCGTATCAACGAATATCCGCGCTGTTTGAGCGGCGGTTACGTTCGCTGATACTGCAGTAAGATGTACCATCTTACTGAAACGGTCTACAAAGACCACTATTCCGGTCTTCCGACTATTGTCGGGTGGAAGACCGAATACGAAGTCCATTGAAATGGACTTCCAACACTCTGTCGGAACCGGCAGAGATTGCAGCGGAGCCTGTGCAGACTGCGCAGGCTTAACGCGCTGGCAAATCTCGCAAGCGCGTACGTATTTCCGTACCCACTTGTACTGGTTTCGCCAGTAAAAGTAACGTGCAAGAGAAGCGTATGTCTTCTCTCGACCTTGATGCCCCGAAATCGGTGCATCATGATACTCAAACATAATTTGATGTTTGAGATCATCGTCGTTTGGAACGACGATGCGACTTTCTTCTTTTTGGTCTGTGCTGTAAAGCAGTAGACCATCGTGCAGTCGATATCGATGCACGCAAGCGCGGAGGAACTCTGGTAATTCGTCGCGCTTCTCACTTGATTGATTACTTAAGTAATCAATCAACAGACGTGTCTCCTCGTCTGTTTTTTACGCCTCGCGTACTTGTCGTATAATTGACGACGACAAAGCAGTGCAACGGATCGCGTTTGCACTGGCACCTTCGGTTACGGACGGTTTCGTCTCGTAATCGGGCCTTCGTGATAGCGCATCCGCTATCACGTTCAACTTTCCGGGTTTGTATTCAACCGTAAAGTTGTATTCAGCAAAGGATGACAGCCATCGAGCCATTCTTTGAGAAATGTGTGGTGAATTCACGGCCGTGCGTAGCGACGCATGGTCCGTGTAAACCACAAACGGTCTATCTCCCAATAGATAGATCCGAAACTTAGCCAGTGCATACCTCATGGCAAGGAGTTCCTTGTCATGCACTATATAGTTGCGCTCGGCTGGGCGCAACTGACGCGATTGATAGCAGATTACGCGATCAAGATCATCGTGATCACGCTGCATCAAAGCACAGCCGATAGCGAAATCGCTCGCGTCTCAAACGACGTGGATTTTTTGGACGCTCGTTATCGGCTATAGCCAATACAGGCGCTTCAGTCAAGCTTTGCTTGACTGCATCAAAAGCATCTTGGCATTGGGTATCGCAATTCCATTCGACATCTTTCTTAAGTAATTGAGAAAGAGGTCGTATTAACCCAGCATAGTTGCACGAATACTTGTGCAAATATGTTGCCAACCCAAGAAACTTTCGAAGTTCCTTAACGTTTTTTGGCGTAGGCCATTCAACGATCACCCTGATCTTTTCTGGATCAGGACGCACCCTGTTCTTGCCCACAAAGCATCCAAGAACGGGTAACTCAGGTGCACCAAAGGTGCACTTCTTTAGATTTGCATAGAGCTTATGCTTACGCATAAGCTCTAACACTCGACGTAGATGTTCCCTATGGACATCTACATCGCTTTTATCGTGTTCACCCTTACTATGGATGAACACGTCATCGAAATAACTCGGTGCGAATTCTCGCACCGGGCGTAATAGATGCGTTACGCATCTGTTAAACGTAGCAGGGGCATTTCGAAGCCCCTGCGGCATAACAAGCCACTCCCAAAGCATACCGCTTGGGGTGCTTACCGCCGTGAGAGGGATATCCTTCTCACGCATTAGGATTTGATAAAAATCCATCTTTTAGATCGAGAGCACTAAAGATGGTGCTCCCGCACATGCCATATATGATGACATCTTTTCGCGGTATCGGCGTCTGTTCCGGTACCGTCGCTGCGTTCAGCTAGTTGTAAGCGTGAACGATTCTCCACCCACCTGTGGACTTTTTCACACAAAAGGTGGGGGTAGAGTGCGGTGAGATAGACTCCCGCACTTGGCCTGATTTACGACGAGCTTCGAAAAACTCGTCGATCGCTTTTACCTGATCACGCGGCAACGACCATTGCCGCGTAACACAATACTTCTTGCCTGGCTCGAGGTCAATCTCATGACGAGTTCCCTTATCCTTAGGAAGCTCGCTAGGTACTTCTTCTGGGAATACGTCAGCGTATTCCCGAAGTACCTCATAAAGTGGGGAGTTCGCTTTAAGCGACTCCCAGCTCTGCGCTTCAAAGCGCTGAACTCTGGTTTGATCATTGGGAACCTCTTTCCCAATGTTTTCCACTTGTAATGGGGATATTCGTTCACGAATATCCACTACATCATCTGTTGCAACGATGATACAGATCTGTTCGATCTGATCATCGCGCAAGTTTCTCATAAACTTCTTCCAGCTTAGCGCTGGAATATCCATTACCTCCGAACCTTCTTTCGTAGGGTGTTCCATCAACAGAGACTGGGTAGCTAATCCGGTCTCCGTTTGCGTCAAGACGTTGATCGTCTCGACGGAACTGTCCATGCAATCAGACGCACTCGTCTGATTGACTGCTACACGGTGATTACGATTCACCGTGTGCGAATACCCATCATCATGGTGGCCACTGCCTACCATGGAATTTTCTTGGCGATCAGATGTGCTCGTCTGATCGGCCGCCTGTTCTGCGACACGGTGGTCTTTATCACCCGTGTGCATGGCTAACGCAACGTGGTGGGCACTGGCCACCACGGAGTTGTGCTCACGATTGCACTCGATCGTGAGTTCACTCTCATCAACACGGAATTATTTCATCGTGTTGGAACCTTCGGTCGCACAGTGGGTGTTTCCCACCGTGGATATCACTTCATTCTCACGGTGGTCTTTATCACCCGTGGAATGTTTCTCTCCAACACGCAACGACTCTTCTGTTGCGTGTGGTAGTCCCTCTGGACTCTCACCAGCGGAGGTACCTTCCGCTGATCGTGTCAGAACAGACCTGGTGGTGCCATCGCTATCCACCATACTGTCTGAAGCTGCGGTTGTATCTTCTGATACAGCCGAATTACACACAGGGTGATCAGATCCTGTGGGTCCGCCGCAGTCGATCGATAGGTTAACCCAATCGATCGAAGGCTTAAACTTGGACACCCATGGGATTCCAAGTATCACATCGAACTTGTCATATAAATCGAGGACGATGAATTCATCCTCGAATGACAGTTCATTCAACTCGAAGCGTGTTTTAATCACACGCTTTGGAATAGTCACGGTTGCACCTGATGCTAACCGGACTGACAACTTACTTCGTGGGGTTTCTACCTCCACGAAGCTCAACAGCGTTAGACTCTGAGCTCTAACGAAATTGTTTGACGCTCCTGTGTCAAACAAAGCTCGCATGGGGACATCCCTCCCGTGCGGCTTAACCTCCAGGGTGATAAGAGGCTTATCATCACCCTGCACCTTTTGACAGGACATTGTCCCGTCTGGGGCTATTACCCTCACATGCCCTATGTCGGCATGTGGGATAACATTCCCAGTAGGGCGCCCCGCCCCTACTGGTGATTTACGTTTTTTGCACCAACAGGGTGATGTCCCTGGTGGTGTCGCCGTGCAGCGGAAGGTTCCGTCCGCTGACTGCGTGTCACTGGACGCGGTGCCATACACTCATGGGCAAAATGCCCCACTTTCGCTCATCGATTGCAGAGAATGTTCTTCTTAAATTTCGGTTGCTTCGAGTTCGAAGCAACCGCAACCGATAGGTCCATCGGATCTGGACCTCCACCGCCCATGCTCTGGCGCGGGTGGCTGTTTCTTAAGACGAAGTGTGAACTTCGTCTGCCCGACTGCTGCTTTTTGACATGCTGTTCCGGCATGTCAAAAGCGAAGGGCTGTTGATCCCTTCGGCTGTACCCAGCATGCGATGACGCTGATCGCATGCTGAACTCTTCACGGATGCTCATATCAATGGCATCCATTAGAGTATTTGGCGGGTGCCGGTAAAGACTCTGTTTTACGGGACCATCATTGAGTCCCTTCATGAAGCCAGTGACCTGCATAGCAGGGGGCACGGGCTCATACACAATATTTGACAGCAAATATTGCGTCTTCTGAGCGTAAGCTTGAAGGTCAAGCTTACCTTGCCGGAGCTCCATGAACTCCTGCCGACTACTTAGCTCCATTTCTGGAGCTTCAAAGTTGAGCTTTAGCTCAGCTTTTAATTCCTTATAAGTAAGGAACGCAGAGTCATCAGTGGCTCTTCGACTCATCGCCCATGCCCTGGCTATGCCTCCCAGACATGTTGTGGCGAAGTACGCCTGTTGACGTTCGTCAACAATATTTTGCGCAGAGATGGCATCTTCCACCTCTGCGAACCATCTACGAAGGGGCTCTCCCCCTTCGCGGGTAAAGGGCGGTACTCGCGCCTTTACCACTTCAACGCTATGCGTTGCAGGTGCAGATGCGGTCCGCGCTGCCTCTTGCGCGGGCCGTGCTGGCTTTTCTAGGTGGTTTCACCTAAAGCGATTCACCACCTCTATTACTTCCTCCGGGGTTTTACCCGGGAGGAAGGTAATGATGTCGGTCCCCATGGACCGAACCATTTCTACCGTCGCATCTTTACTACGCGACGAGAAGTGGGGGAAGTGTTTCGTCACCACTTCCAGCGTCTCTCTCGCTCGGCAGGCGTCATGTCTCGCGACATGATGCCGAACGGCTCTTAATCTTCGCTCCGCTAGTTAACTAGCGGAACGGAACTGTGGTCGTTAGGACGGACCACAAAGTGCTACCAGGTGTAACAGGACTGATCCTGTTACGGGCTTACACTGTGTTGTGCGAGGAAGCGCGCAATACAAGACGGGTAGGATTAGTTGATGACAACTAATCCTATACTAAAATTAAATATATAAATATTCACTTGTCTATTAGAACGCAAAATTAAGAGTGTTTATTTAATGGGTGGTTAGCGGCTAATAGTATAGTAATTACCTAACTAATATAATAATATCAAGTATTCAACTAACTGTACTATTAGTTAACCTGCATGATTCGGTATTTATACCGAATCGACTTTTCCTTCGTAGATTATAATAACTTATAAGCTCTTATTTAAATTTCAGACAACGCGTCTGAAATTTAACTGTGATATTCTAACTTGAATATCAATTATGTAATGGCACCCCATTACACTGAGGTAGTTTTTTGTCAAATTGCGTGGGCAGGTGTTAATAAGAATTCGTTTCATTTTTATGGTTAGTGCCAAGACTAAAATTACGGTCATTTATGTGTTTGGAAATGCATGAATTCAAGTTGACGATTGTGTGCAGCGACTAAGTGAAGCAATTGATGCTCAAATGAATAACGTTAGTGCTTTTGTACTTCCCTTCCAGAAGAGGACGTACGTCGTACCTCTTCGTAGTAGTCGTAGTGAGACGCTTGTTCTTTGCACATCCGGGATGTGTAGAAATGGGCGGGGGGGGGCGAATTAACAATTGGGGGTGGCAATTTAACATTCCCCTTATTACAAGTAAGAAAAAACACCACATGTATCCATATGCATTTATAACCAATCGTTTCCGTCCTTTGGGTTTACATTTCACCCGAACTTCTAATATGGTTCATGTAAATTCAACACTCTCGTGAGATGGTGAGCAATAACTCCAACAAATCATGTAAAAAAACAAATAAAAGTTCTTAAACACTTTCCGCGATCTTAAACCACCTTGCCTGAAAGTTTTGTCAAAGGGGTATCAGCGGGAGATGCAAGCTTTTATGCGCCGATCGTCGGCCGTGGAGGATCCAGTAAAGTTATGCTTGTTTATATGCAAATTGAAAAGTATATTATGTAAAGTTACTTAAGTGGTTACCCGGTACCTAGTGCAACTTAAAACTGTAACCGCCTATATATGCAGAAATGTATACCATCCCTACAGCCAATGGGATTACACTATCCTGGAAGAGTGCAAAGTCCAAAATGGCTACACACTCTTTCAACACTCCTCCTGGAAGACCGGAGGCTGTACCATCGTCACTGCAATCCCAGACCTGCACGCAACACTTGAATCCTCGGCGCACTTATGTCCTTGGTCAGTAAATCGGCCAACATATTTTCACTTGGAACGTGACTGGTAGATACGATGCCTTTCCTTGTAAAGTCCTTCAGAAATTTTCAGCTTGATGTCCACATGCTTCGCGCTGGCAGCGCTCGCTTCATCTTCCATGTTTTATCGCTTCTTGATTGTACATCTTGAACATCAACGGTGTCTTCGTGTGCATGCCAATTTCGGTGATCAACTCGCGCAATCCTAGTGCCTCCTTCCCAGCCATAGCAGCAGCAACAAATTCCGCTTCGGCGGTCGATAATGCCACCGCTGTATGCTTCTTGCAGGACCAATTCACAAGTACTCCATTGATGAAAATAACCATAGCCGAAACGATTTTGCGGTCTGCTTTGTCGGCAGCGAAATCCGCATCGCTATATACCAGGATACGCAGCGGCATCGGTAGATCTTCGTCGTGCTACAAAACCAATTTAAGGTCACTCGTTCCCTTGAGGTACTTGAGGATCATTTTCGCAATTTTATATCCACCTATAGTGGGTGCATGGGTCTTACGTGTGGCACGATGCACAGCAAACGAAATATCAGGTGTGCACCGTGCGACCCATAGCAGACTGCCCACAAGCGACTGAAAATGCTTGATGCGTGGCAAGTTGCCCTTCGGTTGCATCGGTAAATGTTCTTGAAATTATTTATCCTCATCGAGTACCAGCACCGGTGTTCGGGCTGGATTTATCTTCTCCAGGTTATGCGTAATTAAAATTTCCTTGATCGTTGTTTCTTGATCCAGAACGTAACCGTTCCTCGAATCTCCTCCAATTCGAATGCCTAGAAACTTGGTAACACATCCCAGGTCTTTCAAATCGATCACTTGCATGTCTGCAAAAAATTAATCCACAATCCTTTCACTGGTCCCAATGACCAGGAGGTCAAAGACATACGCACCGACCACAATTGTTTCGTTATCCACACGCTTCACGAAAATTCAAGTGTCCGTGACACACTGCACGAAATCAATCTTCATGAACGTCTCACACAAACATTGATGCCACAGGCGCCCGGTCTGTTTTAAACCGTAGAGGTTCCGTTTCAACTTGAGGGCGAGCTCCTTCTGCGATTTCACTCCAAAATCACGCAATTTTTCAGCTCCAATCTCCATACCTTGAGGCACTTGCAAATATATATCCACATCACTTTCCGACCTCGCCTTGGGGTAGGCAATTGGCACATCACCGTGGCGTGCCGCCACCTCCTCATACTTGCGCCAACGTCAGGAGAAACTTTACAGTTTTCAACTCCATAACCGTCGAAAACGTAAGAAAATAATCATCACCAAAAACTTGTATATCGTCCTTGGCGACCTATCTTGCTTTGTACCTCTCGACCGACCCGTCTGCACTAACTTTCGTTTTGTACACCCACTTGGTCGGGAGAGGCACTTTGTCTGCGGGGCGACTCACGATGTCCCACGTGCCTAGGTCTTGGAGAGACTTCAGCTCCTCCATTTCCGCATATTTTCCACATCATCGATTGGGAGCCACCATGGGCCTCCCTATAGTTTATGGGATCCGGCTGCACCGGCGGACCACTTGCTGCTCCAGCATCCTGTTCGCAAGCCGCGAACACACATAGGGTGCTTTCACCACTACCCCCATTTTCGTCAACATTTTTCAAAAAATCACTGCTTGAAGTGCTTGAAGTAATACTTTTAGATCGTGATGCTGCATATTCCCGTCCTTTTAAGGTCTTCTTCGGCTGCCTGTGCGTCTTGCGCGCACTCCGGACAAATGTTTTCATGCGTTTGGGTGCGGATTCAGGTTCTGAAACTGCGTCATTTCCACGTTCGAAATGTAATTCACTTCTATCAGCTTCGCCCGAACGTTCCTCGACCAATTGACGCATCTCTTCCTCGCTTTCACCTTCCAAAACCTTGGTAACTTTGTCGCTCGTCTCTGGGCTGAGCGTTTCGATCGCGGTGACATGCCTCGTCACCACAACCACCCTGTCCTTCAGCAGCAGCACTTTATAGCCCTTGGTCTCGTCGCTATTGCCGAAAATGAGGGCGGGCTCATCATGCCTTGACAATGTCTTCTTCTTCGGGTCCCTCCAAACCATGCACGGGGACCCAAAAACCACTATGTCGTCGACTGCCGGACGCTTGCCTGTTAGCACATCTAGAGGCAAAATTCGGCCTGTATTTGAACTTGTCGGAGTGCGGTTGAGTATATACGCGGCATACTCAGCCGCCTCCGACCAATATGGGAGGGGTACACCCAATCCGAATACGGACCATGTTAAAAATGGTCCGGTTCATGAGCACAGCCTTACCGTTTGACGCGGGATTTCCGGCTTCAGTGACTTGACGACTAATACCAGTCTGTTTACTGAACTGATCAACGTTCTGGTATTCGCCGCCGCCGTCGGTGCGCAGCACATGAACCCTGCAAGAGAATTCGATCTCAAACCACTCTATGAAATGACCGAACATTCGTGCGGCCTTGTCCTTGGTACGCGCCGCAAACACACGAACATAGTTCGAAAAATGGTCGACGAAAACGACTAAGTGGCGATTGCCACGCCTGTCCCGGGGAGTGATAGGAACTTTTAGATCGCTGCATATCACTCCCCCGATCCTGTCGATCGGTGCGTTGCCGCCGGAATCCACCTTCGGCTGCGCCTTTCTCGTGGCCTTGCCCTCGGCAGAGGTCAATCAATTCGGCATGTTTGTGTCTGTGCTGACCTGGGGTCCCTGGACAGCCTTTCGATAGTTTCGTAGGCCGGGTGACTCAAGCGCACGTGGAAATGGTGGAGGCTACCAGTGTGCAAGTCTGAACCGACGTCTTCCAGCACACTGCTTACCATTACTCTTTCAAAATCCCTCGAAAAACCCTCGAATTTTTTATCCTTCAGACTTGCGATAAACACAGATCCGTGGGTCACCACATCGAACAATTTTTCGTTCCGTAGCATCACTTGAAGCTTGTGGCCGTCATCGACAATTGCGCGGCCCTTTTCGCGGAATCTACCAAGCGATATCAATTTTTTCGCTAGTTGCGGTGCGAAGTATACTTCGGTCAAGACAACGACCGTTTCACTTCCTTCGCACGTGCGCAACGTAAGCTTACCAACCTTGGTAGCTTTCAAGGTTCCACCATTCGGCAGCGCAAATGTGTCACTCGGACCACACTCTTTCACATCTTCTAGCAGGTTTGCGTTAGACACCAAGTGTATACTTTCACCGCTGTCAATAATCCAAATGTTTCCATTAACGTTATCATTACAACATGCATTTACATCTGCATATATTGTGGTTTCCATAGTAGATAACACGAAACGATTCGATGACTTGTCACTTGCACTACGGTTCCCCACTTGGTTGCTACCACTTCCATTCCTCCGACGTTTTCGGGGCAATACTTTTGTATATTCCCCTCATCTCCGCATGTGTAGCACGCGCGACGGCTCCTGCCCGAAGTTAGCACATGTACCTGAAACTTAACCGCTTGCTTGCTCTTCATCACATCGTCCTCGAGCTCTTGCGCCCATGCAACCAGCTCCTGAGCGTGATACAGATAATCAGTCATGCCTGGGTTGTATCTTGCCATGAGCATCACCTTCAACTTTGGTTCAGCAAATTTCACGATGTTTTCGACGATTAACGTTTCACTCGACCCGCTCTCACGGGCCAGAGCTACTAGGTAAAGATAATGCTCGGTCCAGGTTCGCCGGGAATCCTTCTCAGCCGCTAACCACATTGCAGCTTGGTGGTGGGATATGTTGACTTTATATCCCAACCACATCTTCTCCAGAACATACGTCAGCTGAGGGCACACCTGCCACCACGAACCAATGTTCGAGCGGAAATACTCCGCGGCAGTGCCCTCAATATGTTCACCCAACCTTTTAACTCTTTATCCGCTCACTCCATCGGAAACCAGACGTGAGATAACCGATCTCTACGGTCTCCATAAATAGGTAGGCCTATTGACGAAACCCTGCACCCAGACAGGGATACAGCTCACGTCCTGAAAATTTTTCAACAGACAATTTCGGCATCTTTGTGCCGGCATGGTACATCGGCACATGAGCTTGCCCGGTAGGCACACCAGCCCCGCCTGCACCCTGCATCCCAACTGACACTCTACGAGGGGCTGCGTTCACCTCTGGGTGCGGCTTAGCGCCAGCTCGCACCCCTTCGTCCTCGGCCAGATCATTCAGTGTCAACTGGTTTACGAACGGACGGTAATTCCGGAGGCTATCTCGGAAGTCAGTGTCTTGAACACACACCGGGGAGCCCTTCTTCGACCCGGACGAGACGCTCGAAACTGACCCCTTGGCCTTCTCCTCTTCAACAGCAGCCATGCGGGTCGTTAGGTGCCTCAAACCTTGCACGAGTGTCTTAAACTCTTCCGAAGAGGGCACATCACTTCCATCAGAGTCACTCATCGTTAATCAAATCAAAACACTTCGATCAGATACGTTACACCACAATCCCTTTTGAGAGGGGACTTTCCACTAGTTCCACGTAACGTAACCACGAAAAAAATTCACGAAAGCACACTTGTATCACCAAGAATAATCCACGTAAAACTTAAGCGAGTCTTGGGCTCAAAACCTGTTAAAAACCCAGTAAAAGTTCTGAATCACTTTTCGCGATCTTAAACCACCTTGCCTGAAAGTTTTGGCAAAGGGGTATCAGCAGGAGAGGCAAGCTTGTACGCGCCGATCATCGGCCGTGGAGGATCCGGTAAAGTTGTGCTTGTTTATATGCAAATTGAAAAGTATATTATGTAAAGTTACTTAAGTGTCTATCCGGTACCTAGTGCAACTTAAAACTGTAACAGCCTATATATGCAGAAATGTATACCATCCCAACAGCCAATGGGATTCCACCATCCTGGAAGAGTGCAAAGTCCAAAATGGCTACACACTCTTCCAACAAATCAAACCAATTTATTTTATAAAATCTGAATCCGTTTGGCGTTGAGATTTTTCTTCAATAGGGCTGCAATCATTTTCATACTGGGAACGTGGGTATTCTTGACAACGCCATTTCTCTCATAGTCAGTCAAAACTTAAACTTGATGTCGACATCGAGCACTAGCTTCACTTTCGACATTCTTGATCGCTGCTTGATCGCCGATCTTTAGCAGAAGCGGTGTCTTCATATGCATTCCAAATTTACGAAACAGTTATTTTAATCCAAGCGCTTCATTGATACCCACTACTGCCACAAAAATTTCGGTTTCCAGAGAGTATTCATAGCAATTTCCACCCCCTGCGGCACTCTAAGATGAATATCGTAACGATCTTCAGTTTTTGAATTTGGGTAAGAACTAGGAACCTCACCGTGCCGCGGCGGCACGCCCCAATTTGAGCGATGGGGAGGATGATCTACACGCTATTTATCTCCATAACAACAGAGAACGTAAAAAAATAATCTTGCCCTTACACTTATGTGTCGCCCTCACGACCAAACGGACCTTGCACCTTTAAATGGTACCGTCAGAACGTAAATTGGTCTTATAGACCCATTTTTTGGCAGGGGCTCCATTTCAGGTCGCCTCCTTACCAAACACCAGAGTCCAGATCCTCGAGAGATTTTAATTTGGCTTGTTCAGCTAATTCTACATGTTAGCATTTCTGTTTCCATGTGCTTCTTTGAATGATCTCGGATCTGGGACAGCTACACATGAGCCACTTTCGAGACTGACATTTTTAAAAACTACATAAGCGAACATTGCGCTTCAACTTATTCCATCAATTTGGAACTTTTTTCCACCCTGTGTTTTGTTGTATCTTCATTTGACATCCGGATTTCCCGGTTCATGTTCTTTTTTTTCTTTTGAAAACTATTGATTACGGTGTATTTTTATTTTTTATCCAGTTTTTTGTGGACGTTTATCACGTTTTGCATTTTTCTAGCTATCTCAAACTTGTCTAATTTTGCAATTTTTCTTGGCCTTGTCTTCTTTATTGACTTGATACTTTTTGTACCGACTTCTGTGAGCTGCTTCGGCTTCTCCTTAGCACAATGTTCGAGACTCTTTGCAATCTTGTTGCTTTTCTCCTTACCTAGATATTCAATACCGCTGACATCCCGGGTGGTAGTCACCATCTTATCCTTATTCAGGAGTACTTTGTACCCCTTAATCTTATCATTTTTGCCAAATACTATGGCACGCTCTTATGTTTGCAAGTAGCTTTTTCTTAGGGTCCCTCAAATCATGCAGGGATAACCAAAAACAACAATATCTATCAGTAAATGTCGTTTCCAGTAAACATTTTATATGGAAAAAGTTTCCCTGGATTGGCAAGTGGTCGGAGTGCGGCTGAGTATATAGGAGGCATACTGAGCCTTACATGAATGGGACACCTGATCCAAGAATCATACGCCTGACAATATTCAAAATAGTCCGATTCATCCTCTAGGATTTTCCATTTGAGGCTGGATTCGCAGCCTCCTTAATCTATCAACGTACGACAATTTGTTTACAGAACAAATCAACATTCTGGTACTCTTTAACGCGATCAGGTGCGTAGCACCTGAGCACGACATTCAAACCCATTGCCAAACCACGTTAGAAAATGGTCAAACATTTTCGCAGCTCAATCTTTGGTATGAGTCGCGAAAACGAGCACGTAGTTGCAAAATAGTTAACGAACACGACTAGCAAGTGGATTCGTCTCCTGTTGCTTGGTGTGATCGGAACTTTTAGATTACTGAAGATTACACCACCTACGCGTTTGATAGGCAAGTTCTTTCCCGAATCTTTCTTCGGCTACTCCTCCCGTGTTCCGTTCCATTCCGTACTGGTCAGGCAATTTTGGTTGACTACTATCCGTCAAGACAAAGACTGACCTGAGGTCTTTGGGTGGTTTTTAGACTATTGCCGTACGATAAGTGACCCATAGGATGTAGAAATGATAAAGGGTTCCCTTTTACACATTATTTCCTGCATTTTCTTCAACAGTATCTAGTAATACGCTGGAAAACGGCTTCGTGCATCCACTTATCTTTTCCGGCATTAAATTTGCAAGAAATTAAACAAAAATATCGATTGAAACAGAACTCCATGTTTCCATTTGAACATCGAGTAATTTTCATTATCGCGTATAGTACAGCCTTTCTCCCGTAACTTTCCAAGCGATATAAGATTTTTGGCAACTTTCGGGGAAAAATACACTTCAGGTAGTTCCGTAATTGATGAAGCTTCTCCTGTGTACGCAGAGTTATCTTTTAGACTTTAGCGACAGATAACGTGCCACCATCTGGGAGCGTAAAACCACTACTTGGTCCACAATCAAGAGTGATTTTAATCAGAGACAAGTTGTATGCTCGCACTACTTATAATAATCCACAAATTCTCCGGTGATATATCACCTTTACTCGGTCCTGCTGAGGCCTTTCCCACCATTTATGTCGTCGACAAGGCGACCTTTTGATTTCAGGTGCCAACAGACTTTCTGGCTTCTCTTTTGTCAACTTTCTTTTTTTCCTTTTTGAGGGCCGTTTTGCTTGATGTACTAGTATTTCCACATTCATACCAAGTATCTTTTGCTCAGTCTCAACCACCGCATTTTCACCTGTTTTCAGCTTTTAAAAATATCATCTTCTGGTTCCTGTGCCCACACTACAATTCTTGTGCGTGGATTAAGTAATTATGACGCATCAGGTCATACTTGGCCATGCAGTTTTAAACTGCGGCGCTGCAAACATGACAAAGCTTTTCACCACTAATTTTTCACTCGACCCACTTTCTCGGGCTCGAGCTACAAGGTAGATAGTCTCGATCCAAGACCTTTTCTCCGATTCAAACCAAAACGAAGATTGGTGGGGAGAGCTGTTGCACCTTGAAAGCGTCATACATATGATTTTTAGAACGGAATGTAGGTAAGGATACATTGGCCACCACGTTCCATTGTTTGATGGAAAGTGTCCGGCTACCGTTCCTTTCAAATGTTATGCTAACTTATTGACTTTTAGAGGTTCCGTCCATGAAAAACAGATTAAATCATTAATATATATCGCTTCCATGAAAACAAATCCCTCTTTTAACATCGGCAACAAGTCCCGGGTATATTTCCACACTCGAGAACGTTTCGATGCACAGCTTTGAAATTTGGTACGGCCTGTCCGAAAAGTGGAAATTGCACGTTTTTGGACGTTACTTTTATGTCGCCTAATTCGGCGCAGCACCCTGGGCGTCCAGTATGGGACTAGTCACATATCCACGCGGCGCCCCACATATCTCAATTCTACAGTCCCCATTTAAATCATTCAAGGTCATTTGCTGATAGAATGGACCGTAATTTTTCAAGTTCCAGGAACTTGCTGTTCCGAGAAGCTACCGGGGAGTCATGCCTCGACCCGGATGCCGTACCGGTGACCAAAATTTGCGCTTGAACCTCCTCAAAAGATACAAGCGGTGTCTGGACTTGTTTTATGCTTTCGAGAATAACCTTTAGGACCATACTCTGGTTCGTCCTACGTTCATCACTTTGTTTCTTCTAGACTCATCCATTTCGTAATAAGAAATCCAACCAGAATAAGAAAACTAGAGAAAAAACAAACCCGCAAGTCATACAAAAGTGAGGGGACTCCACTAGCTCCAAAATGTGACAAAAACGATAAATCAACTCGAAAGAAACAAACTTAATGAAAACCACCTCTGTCTGCGCGTATTTCCCTTCGGCTCATAACCTGTAGAGAAGCATAGACTTGGCGCAGTCTTATACTATCTGATCTGAAAATTTCAACCAGATAGTACAAACGTAGATATATGCTTGCCGGTGCTGTACGGCCGGTGCCGGAAGCGAATAAATCGTAAGGATGTAAAAAGAAAAGGATAAAAAAGTAAATTTTTAATTCACACCCTTGTACGAACTTTTTTTTTACTTAAATAGCCCCAGGACCAAAAAATAGATCTGTGGTGGAGCGACTGATCAGAATTTTTGAGGTTCGATCAGGCGTTCCCACAGCGCCCGGACTACCGACTAAAGAAGGGGGTCCTACAGTTGTCATGTGACAGGCCTATGCCTTGCTCACCTAGTGTACCCGACGGTTTGGGCGTGGGTCGCTCTCCAGGTGACTGGGACGTAGATCCGCGCAATCCGATGCAGATCGAGGTGAATTTGTAGCTGATCAACGGGTGTCGATCAGGTGCCAAAAATCGCTGACTTGAGGTCGCGGGGATAAACTGGAGATCAGTGATCGCAGATCGATGATCGCAGATCGTTCTAGTTGATCTTGCGCTGAATCGACGAGATATCGGATGATCGCAGATCGATGATCAAGATCGATGATTGCATATCAAAGATCGATCTCGTGGATATTGTACTAATTGGAGAGATTGCGGGTTGATGATCGCAGATCAACGGTGTCGATATAGTGGTAATTAGCGAAGGGGTACTTGATCACGTGGCGGAAGTCTTCACCACTTGATCGCCGAGCCTCATAAGCCTAGGTAGCTAAGGAAATACCCAATATATTATGTATTCCTAGACTAAACTCAAGAGTGAAGGGGGTCGATCTACACTTCCTATGTGCAGATCGACGGATTTCACACAAATCCACCAAGAGTTCCCGTGGTGTGCTTAAAGCAGCCGAACTTCTAGTGGCCAGATGCGAACCAATGGGGGAAGAGGTGAGAGCGCACTGCTCGATCACGTTCCCAAAACCCTTTCCAATAGAAGCCTCTGAGACAGCAGGTGGAGTTGAGGGTGAGTTATGAAGAACCTTACGTCTTCCGGTGGGCCAAAAAGTGCACTACGTGCTCCCGCCCGGGACGTGTAGGGTGCGTATGCAAAAGAGAGGGAGGCGCGAGGTGATCACGCCGTCCCAATCGGTGATATAGGTAATCGGACGCAAAAGGAGAACTTTATTATTGCTTATATCCTAAAATCAACCAATTACCTAATATCAACCAATAAGAGCTACCCATCCTGGTGTGCTCCATCGACCAATAAACCTGATATATCAGTCGTCCGTCACTTACCGTTAGGCACCTGTACCAGGTGTCGCGACTGCTCCGGATGGCCCGTCCATGTTCGCCACAGTTGGCCACAAAATCTACGGTACGCTTCTCCGCAGATCTATATAATATCATAATTCATGTCGCGATCCCGTACCTAATCGAATTCGAACTATACTATAAGTCGGACCTAATTGAATTGGAATTTATGAATGGTTATTACATATAGCGCTTATAGAAATATCCTGTGTAACTACGGGCTTATACCACACCCGCCTGCTACCGAATATTAGTTCCCCACCCACCACCCGAATGCCAACGCAAGCAGAGAGTGCGCGCTCACGGCGAAACCGACTGTCCGATATCACGCAGCCTTCCTCCAATAATGGCCGCTCGTCATCTAACGTATCCCTTGCTGTTGACTGAGCTGGTGGTAGCACTATTTGATGAATATCAACTGTTTATCTAGCTCTGCGTCGCTCATCGCTTGCAGTCGTTTTTACACCAATGGATGATTGTACACCGCTGGTAACAGTTTGATATTATCAACAATTATCTAAAGCATCCACATAAAGATAAACCCTCGCCTTCTTCTTCGTAATGCTCAGTAGACACACTGACATTGGCATGTTTTGCTGCTCGGCCGCCACGCATTGCGCGTAAAAAAGGGATACTTGACCACTCGCACGACGCTCCCACACAGCCTTTAAAGCGTCTGGTATCCCTTTTTGTGCTGCAGATATAAAATCACGTGACTTGGAAAATAAGCCTCCATATCGTACTCGCGGTCCACAAGCGTAACGGTCTGCCGTGATCTATTAGTGCTTCGCACGAGCATCACACGCGATTGAGAGGCGAGTGTAATCCCTAAAGGAGACTGAGACTCAGTACTTTTGCCCAGACTTTCGGAAAAACTGTCTACATGAGCCGCATCTTCGTCAGTGGAGAGTAAAGAGGTGACAATGCCAAATGTAGTTCTCGTAGTAGGAACTTCGTCGCAAAGTCAGACTGACTTTGATTCATGTTGCCGTTTAGCTCGTATTTATGTAACGTTAGTGTGGAGAAATACTTTGGACATTAGCTATGTGCGGAGCCGGCGAGGGATACTTGCTGTCTGTATCGTTCCTGTCTCGATGTTCACGTAATCACGTGGGGGTGACTTTAGTAAAACACGGGGGTTGGATTATGAATTCCCTAAAAAAAATTGGGAAAAAGGTGTGAATGCAACAATTTCCAATGTTTTAAGGTAACCAATATAGTAAAGGCGATTTATTATATGGGTGAGCCTAGTAACTGCCTATATTAGGGGCGCTTTATTACGGGGCAGTGCCTAGCAATTCCCTACTTTAAAACCTATTTTTCTTTCACCCCGCGAGTTGTTTAGCCCGTTTACTTAACATTACCTAATATGTTGTTCCGGTTTTGCGTCCATATTCTACATATCCCAAAATAAAGTGTTTGGTTGCGGCCTACGCATCGTCCGAACTATGAAGTAGAATGCATAACAGCCTACAGATTGGAACCAAGCGCAAGCGCTCTAAAGAACTTCAATGGAAGCGAGCGTTTCCTCATCTGGATGGCAACGGGCCAAGCCATGCTCGAGTTGATATTCCCGTTGATATGAAGTTAACAGAACTGTCTATAAACACAAAAGAACACGCTCAAGAGATTTTCGGTAATGGGGTAGCATTGGTGGATTTTGATGAGCTTAGGCTGGACGAATGTTCTGCTACTGGTGAAAACTATGAGCTTCCTTTTAGCCTTGTTGGGAATTGACACGAGTTGGGGGCATGTGTGTAATTCCCGGAATGACAGTCTCGGCCGTTGGTGCCTTACCGGCGTTGGGATGGAAATTTCTTAGAAAGAAGCGCGCCCTACCTTATCAGAGTAGGGGCATGGAGAAACTCGGCAACAGCGACGCGGGTTACTGAACGAGGCGCGACAATGATGTGATCGATAGGTTCCATGCTGTTGAGAACGGATTCGTACTGGGGCTCGCTCACGGTGATGAGAAGGCCAACACGACGAGCCATTTCCTTCGGTCGAGCGGATTTTTCATCCAGTAATGTCGTTTGTCCTTGCAGCGCAGACACAGCCGCGTTAAACTCGAGGGTCACGGTCTGAAAAACCGACAACATGCACCACCATGTTGATTCGGGAGCGTAGGCCAAAGACGCCGGGACCTTGCTTTCCAAATATTCCCGGATATCTGTTCGGTGAGTGACCACCCAGGTCGATAAGACCCCCCATTGAAAGCCATCGAGTTTTGGAAAGAGTCGGGCATATGCTGTGCATGATTGTGGTGAGATTGTACGGGCGGCGAATGTATGTCAGCAGTGACGTAGCTTTAGGAAAAATCCGTCCCTCAGTAGCGCAGAAAAAGCCGCTTGCATCGTAAGGTCAACTTGATGAAATGCGCACCACACTCGGTAAAATCCTGGCTTGGCAATTTGTTCAAGTTTCGTTGCCACACCGCGCAGCCGTCCAGTCATAACCACGGCACCATCGCTTGTAAAGCCGAGGAGTTTGTCTTTCCACGTGGGACACAACACATCAAAGACTTTATGAGTTAGGCGGATCATCTCGCTAGCGGTGTGTCGCTCGTAGAGCGGAACCGCGATAACGTGGAGATTATAAAGACGGCCATTGAGGACAAACCGTACACGGTTGTCCAAATAGGAAGACCCAAAATGCGACGACACATCAATGGCGATTGAGAAGGCCCAGACACTTTTCAGGCAATCGGCAAGCGTTTGCAGGCTGGCTGTAACAGTGTTACATTCGAGTCACATTTAGTAGGTGGTGTACGTGAGTACACTACGTTTTGTGTCAGTATTGACCGGTTCGAAAGGTTTTGAACCATTGGTTATTTTAACCAATCAGGGCAGGATCCCTTGGGGGTGTCGTGTCAGCCATCCACGTGTTGGTACACAGGAAGTGTACACTACATTTTAGCTAGGTACGAATTCGGTAAGTTCTACTTAGTATTACATATAGTTTACATTAGTTTAAATTAATTTAGGCTAATTATATATTAAATATACATTCAGTTTACATTTTCACTCAACGACTACAGACGCACGACCTCGACCGGTCGCGCGTGTAGTGAGTGCAGTAGCGTAAAGGGAGCCCTCCCTTTAGCTACACCCTTAGTAAGGGAGCCTTACGTTAAGGTAGTAGCGAAGGCTACTAGTAAAACAAACCGGGAATCTTGGCCCCGAGTAGGAGAGCTCTCTCCTACTAAGCCCTTTATAAGGGCGTATCGGCTAAGTAGCGGCTAACGCCGCTTTAAGGAAAGTCTTCCTCTGTGCGCTAGCCGCACCGTGCGTATACGCACCGGCTACACTGGCCGCACACACAACACGAATCGTATTAGAGACGACTCGCTATGTTAAAGTCCCAAGTTTCGCGATGCTCTTCGCCTCCTATGCGATCTGACATAGCCGCGTTGCCTGTCGGAACGAAGCACCCGTTACGACCACCCCGGAGATGAGATTGAACCGCATCACGTTGTCAACCTTCGCTTCAAATGCGGTGTCGTCTTCTGTACGAGTAAAGAGTTCCAGTGCGCGCGTGTGGGTGAGACCATCCACCTCGTCAGGGTGAAATAGCAGATCGCCAATGAGAGTCTCCACAACTCCTTTATTAAGGCAAAATACGAGCGCGTCTTTTTGCCGTCCGTAATGCGAATCAATGGTGTTCTTGCGACCCTCAAAGTACTCCTTCTTCCCTGGAAATTGCACCTCCAATAATTAGTAGAGGTGGCCGTAACGAGACTTGCCTCAGAAACCAAAGATCTACCTTCTTCGGAAAGACGTTCGTATTCGCCCCAGGCTGTCGGGTGCTGGCCGCGAAGGTGGCTGACGTAGTTGTCGCTTCGAAACGGTGCAGTGAAGTATTTGACGTTTGACGTAACATCCCGCTTAGCACCAGGAGACTTTTCTTTGGGAAAGTACACGCAGAAAAGACACTGCACAGAGGTCACTGCTGACGTGACCGTGTCGCGAGTGGAGGGACGGACGCCGTAACACAGCGCGTGATGTTGCAGATAGGGTGTGGAAACTTTAGCGCGTTTAGCCTTTGGTGGCATCGTGGTTGCAGTAGAAGATCATATTCCGTTGGCTACGAACCGAACCTGTTGTTGACCATTGATCCAAAAAGGAAATAATTAAGGGCTTATTTTCGGTGCATGCAAATTTTTATTTTCTTAATTTTCGGTGAAAATTTTCGAAACACCGAATCTAAAGTGGCCTGATTATGAGTGATGCGTGTAACAGGGTTACATTCGAGTCACATTTAGTAGGTGGTGTACGTGAGTACACTACGGTTTGTGTCAGTATTGACCGGTTCGAAAGGTTTTGAACCATTGGTTATTTTAACCAATCAGGGCAGGATCCCTTGGGGGTGGCGTGTCAGCCATCCACGTGTTGGTACACAGGTGGTGTACACTACATTTTAGCTAGGTACGAATTTGGTAAGTTCTACTTAGTATTACATAGTTTACATTAGTTTAAATTAATTTAGGCTAATTATATATTAAAGATACATTCAGTTTACATTTTCACTCAACGACTACAGACGCACGACCTCGACCAGTCGCGCGTGTAGTGAGTGTAGTAGCCTAAAGGGATCCCTACCTTTAGCTACACCCTTAGTAAGGGAGCCTTACGTTAAGGCATTAGCGAAAGCTAATTGTAAACCAAAGTGGGAATCTTGGCCCCGAGTAGGAGAGCTCTATCCTACTAAGCCCTTTTATAAGGTCGTATCGGCTAAGTAGCGGCGAACGCCGCTTAAAGGAAAGTCTTCCTCTGTGCGCTAGCCGCACCGTACGTATACGCACCGGCTACATCTGGTAGCACTTGTAGTCAATCCAACACCTGTGTTGGTAGAATAAGGCATCCTCTGCAAGGGATGAATCAGGACGATTGGGATAGGTTAACCCTCGTCCAGCAGGAAGCCTTTAAAATTCTGTTACCCTTATTGGGTGACGAAGGCATGAAGCTCCTAGTGGGGCAGGACCTTGAGGCCGTAAAGGCAAGGGTAAATGCCCTCATCGCTCATGAAGCGAGTTTAGGTGGAAGTCGTTCCACGGGGGTGCGTCCCCCATTATCATTTAATATAAAGGAGTTCACCGGGGAGAAGGGTTACAACCTTTACGTGTGGTTGCGAGAGGTCTAAATGGCCTTCGCCACAGCGAATGTGATCGCTGATCACTTGCAAGTGGGACTTGCATTGACCCATCTTACGGGCAAAGCCCGTACATGGTCTTTTACGTGTTCGGATTCGGTCACGAGCGTGTTCCCAACCTGGGAAGTCCTTAAGCAAAAGCTTATGGACATGTTTGCTACGCCTGATCTGGTTTTCCAGAATCATCTGGCGTTTTTGAGGTGCCGTCAGGGCACTAGGGACTTGGAAACATATGTCCAAGAACTGAAGACCCTGTTGGCAGGGATGTACGTGAAAGCGTATTCGGATGATGTGTCCATCCCCGTGTTCATGGGAGGCCTGAAAGAAGGGCCAGCACGTTCGGAACTGTACGTGAAAGCGTATTCGGATGATGTGTCCATCCCCGTGTTCATGGGAGGCCTGAAAGAAGGGCCAGCACGTTCGGAACTGTTCCGATGCCGACCCCAATCCCTGGAGGAGGCGTGTAAGATTACGTTTAACGCCGAGAGGAACTTCCGTTTCTCTAAGGTGGGTCCCGAACCTATGGACCTGAGTCAGGTCGAAGCGGAGGAGAAACCTTCCGCTAAGAGTCACGCTGACTCTTTTTCGCAGAGCTTCGAAGCAGAGCTCTTAGCTATGTTGCAGCGGCATGGGCCGCTGAGATTCTTCCTGTGTGTAATCACGGATCATCTGCGGAACAGATTTCCGAAAAATCCCCAGCGAGATAGTCGCTGGAAGGGGCCAAGGGTTGGGAGAAAGCGCTTGCCCAAGCCGTCGGGAAACGACGGCTCCCAGTAGGTGCGAGGAGCCCTACTGGGGATCCCTCAGTGCTGTTAATCCCCAGGGTAGGGGACAACAGCACAAAGCCCCGAGGGAAGCGGTGCTTTCTAGCACCGAGTTGGTGTACCAGCCAGGTTTGCTGGTAGTCCTTGCGGACGTGAAAGGATTTGATAAGCCTTGGAGAGTCTTGATAGACTCTGGAGCGTCTGACAATTATGTCAGACGGGCTTCTGTAGAGAAGAGTCGACTGTATGCCGAGGACCTAGAGGCACGTTCTCGTGACTTGTCACGGTCCGCCTTGCGACGGGCGTACAGGTTTCTGTACCCAAGGTCTCGATTGACCTTAAGCTGAAGTTTGCAGACTTCGACAGCTTAGAACGTTGCCTAGTCCTGGATTTGGACTCAAGGTATGACCTCATTCTGGGGATGAAGTGGATGGAACGCCACGAGCCATGGATAGACTGGAAGTCTAAGTTCATTGGCTCAACGCACCTGCGATCGGGTGAAGCATCGGCGAGTCATGAACCCAACTTTGCTCGATCGCAAAAGCAATTATGGCGTGAGATGCCAGAGATTGGGATGTCTGAATTGATCATTCCCAATGACGTTAAGGAAGAGTTCCTTAACGAGGGGGATTCGGCGGCTAATCCCCACGCCGTTAACGGTGAGACTGGTGATTTGCCAGTGTCAGAGGTGGATTATTCTGAGGCGACTCCAGTGGTAGGGGTAGAGACCCCTGTGGTTAAGCGCGAGGCGCTTCCACGCGAAGAGACCCGGAGTTCGTTTCTTTCGCATGTCGGAAATGATTCCTATTACGCCGATATAGGTGAGACCGGCGAGTCACCGGTGGTAGAGATAGATACCTCTGTGGATAGGCGCGTGGCGCTTCCAGTAGATGGGGCAATTGACTCCCCCCATCTGGGTCCTGGGATGAGTCCCGAGGCCAGTAGTCAGCAGTCCTATAGGATGCTGAATAGTGTGACAGGTGTTGTCACAGAAGGCGTAAGCCTTGAACGGTTGACTGGGATAGGCGAACTGTTGTCGTTGGAGGAGATGTCCTTCAACGAGTTTGAAACTGATTTGAAAGCAGATGAAATTGACGAGGTTGTCGTATTATGTCCGGAAGAGGAGTTGAACTCCTCATCCACTATGGACGAGTCAGTTTTGGTGCAAACTAAACAGGCATTGGATGCCCGAAGCTGTCTCAAGATCCTCGCGGATCCTAAGGACCCTTACCATTACTTATTAAAGGAATTCGGAGATGTCATTAGTGACAACCTGCCGATGGGGTTACCACCGGATCGGGGAGTCCGAAATGAAATTGATTTGGTTCCTCGAACCAAATACTGCGTCACTAGGCAGTGGCCTCTCCCCAAGGAGCAATGCGACGTTATCGACTCATTCTTCAAGGGGAAAGAAGAGGCAGGGATGGTACGGGAGAGCTAGTCTACCCATTCTTCTCCCACTTTTTGTGTTCGTAAACCGAACGGAAAGTGGCACATTGTGCATGCGTACAACAAGCTGAATGCAGCTACAGTACCCATGCAGACTCCGATTCCTCGGAAGGATGTCCTCCAGAACAATATGGCGGGCTGTACGGTATACAGTGCCTTAGATCTGGTTGACGGGTATTATCAGGTGCTCATGCGATCATCCGATATTCCGCTTACAGCGGTCATCACGTCTAGCGGCATGCTGTGGGAGTGGCTAGTTATGCCACATGGGCTTTCGAATGCACCAGCGATTTTTAATCGCTTGGTGACTCAACTCTTCCGCCCTTATAGAAAGTACGCTCAGACGTACTTCGACGATATATTCGTTCATAGTCGTGCGGAATGCGACTCTTCTGATGTTCAGACGCATCTGATACATATTCGAGCAGTGCCCTAATGTATGCGAGAGCATAAGTTATATGCAAACGCATCCAAGTGTATCTTTGGTGCTGAGGAAATTCCTTTCCTCGGATGCTTTATCGGTAAGGATGGAGTGCGGGCGGATCCCGCGAAGGTGAAAGCCATTGTGGAGTGGCCTTCGCCTGTAAATCTTAGAGATTTACGGAAGTGGCTTGGATTAGCCAACTATCTCCACAAGTACAGCGAGAACTACGCTGAAATGGCGAAGACATTGACCGACCTTCTTAAGAAGGATGTTGGGTGGTGTTGGGAAACCGAACACCAAAACGATTTTGAAGCGGTTAAGGGGAGCTTGTTAAAAGCTCCCGTTCTTGCTCTCCCAGACCCTGGGAAATCATTTAGTGTCGTCTGCGACGCCTCCAATTTCGCAATCGGATGTGCTTTGTTACAAGCAGACGATGCAGGAAGGGAACGCGTAATTGCGTTTGAGTCGAGGCAGCTTAAAGCTGCAGAACGGAATTATCCCGTTCATGACAAGGCGCTACTTGCAATGAAGTATGCTCTTGTAAAATTTAGGTTTCACCTACTCGGCTCAAAGCCGTTCGTGGTTTATACTGACCACGCGTCCTTACGGACAGCGACAAAGTCGCCTCATCTCTCGCAACGGATGGACCGTTGGCTCTCCTTCTTTGCGGAGTACAACTTTGAGGTTAAGTATAAACCTGGCAAGCAGAACGTGCTTGCAGACGCGTTGTCGCGTCTTCTCGATTACGAGCTCGCTCACGCGACATTCGTCACCACATCTGTGGTGAATCTCATACGCCAGGCGTATGAGAAATACCCACAGTGTACTGCGCTTATCAGCGCGTTAGGTGAAAAGAGACTTGCTCGTCTGAGCCAACCCTGTCAAGTCGAGCTAAAGCTCGGTTACACCGTTACAGGTGCTGTGACGGTTTGCTATATTATAGCACGGGCGCGGAGGACACTCCGCGGGTGGTTGTTCCTCATGATGAGGAACTGAAGTATAGAGTCCTCTTTGAGGCACATGAGGCCCCTACCGGGGTTCATTTAGGTCGGGATAAGACCTACAGCTCTTTAAGCGCTTTGTATTGGTGGCCCAATATGTATAAGTGGGTCGGTGCGTATATACGCACCTATGAGACGTGTCAGAGGGTTAAACCCTCTGCAAGTTCAGCTGAGTCTTTGGCAAGCTTATCGGTTCCAACGGAGTGTTGAAAATCCATTATTATGGATTTTATATTCGGTTTTCCGAAGGATAAGGCCGGGAACACCGGCATATTGGTCTTTGTAGACCGTTTGAGCAAGATGGCTCACCTGGCGGCGGTGCCAGAGTCCATTTATGGACAAGGAACAGCGAAATTGTTCCTAGACCGTGTCTTTTGACAGCATGGTCTACCCGATTCCGGTTTGTCGGATCGGGATCCCCGTTTTACGGGACAGTTCTGGGGAGCGTTGTTTAAGGTGCTGGGCACCAAGCTTCTCATGTCCACTGCGGATCATCCGCAGACGGAACGCGTTAATCGCGTTGTTGAGGATATTCTCCGGAGTTTATGTCCGGATTCTCCAAAGGGTTGGAGTGAGATGCTTCCTATGGTCGAATTTGCTATCAACAACTCGGTACATGCATCTACGGGGTTTACCCCGTTTTACGTGAACGGATTGGTGAATCCGAGGGTTCCGTTAACGCCACATGTGTGTGGCCCAGGGCTTGAGGGGGGAGGATTCCCCGATGTCAGCCCTGTATCTGTGCGAAAGCACATCGATAAGTTTTTATCGACGCGCCTTAGTGTCTTACGACACGTCTGCGATGCCATGGCGGAAAGCCAAGACAAGCAGAAGGAGCAAGCTGACCAAAAGGGGTGGCGCAACAAAAAGGTATACAAAGTAGGAGAAAGTGTTTTATTAAACGCTAAAATCTTCCTACAAATGCAGTTTCAAATGTGTTGCGCAATAAACTGCGCCCCAGGTTTGTGGGCCCCTTTAAGGTGTTAGCCCGAAAGGGCTTGTCGTATACCTTAGACATCCCGAGGCGATGCGTACGCATCCAACCTTCTATGTGGGTATGCTTAAGCCATTCCAGAACCCGGAGGCGGGTCCCCTCTTGGAGGAGGGTGGGAAGTTGGATAGCCGAAAGGCACGACAGGTAGGAAAATCTCCGACAGAGTTGAAATACGACCCTGAAGCTCCGCAACGAGAGACTCGAGGGAGGCAAGCCACCCCTCGATGCGTTCATTCGCACTCCCCTCGTTGCGGAGTCCCTCCTGGGCATCTTGGATGCGACGGCTGTGTCGATCACAGCGCTCGTGGAACTCACGTCGCAAGAGCGCGACCCCCTCCTCCAGTCCTCGATACGGAGGGTACTCCACATTAACATGTGGAACGCCTGATGGCACGACGCCATCACCGGGGTGAAACCCAGTACCTGGTGAAGTGGAAGGTTATCCACATTCCCAGAGCTCGTGGAAGCCCGAGACTCCCCTGCGGCAGGATTGCCGTGACGTCGTTGACGCTTTCGAGCGGGAGAATCCCACTGAAAGTCAACGACCAAAGGGGACGAAGAAGCCCCTTCACTCCCAGTAGCTGGGAATTTGCCGGAGGCAGATGCAGATCTTGCATTGCTCTCCGGCACCACATCGAGAGCAGGGCGCGTGTAGTAAGAGGCAGGTAAATGCCCTGCGCTTCGGCCTGGGCATAGGCCAAGCGTAACGCCCTCTCTACCCAAACGTCGGGTTCGGAATAGCTGTTGTACAGCGCATAAAAGTTGGGGAGGCGCTTCTCCCCTTCCGCCCAAGCGCGGAATGCCTGTTCTGCGTCCTCGACGCTTTCGTTCCGTAAGAGAACAAAGGGAATCTAGTGGAGGATATCCACGAGGGCACCGCGTGCCTGTTTCCCGAGGCGCGTCCGGTAGGACTTAAGATTAAACTGCTTAGGCGTTAGCAGTCTGGCCCGGAGTTGTTTCCGGCGCGCAATTTCACGCGGCAGTATAGCCGCTGGACCAGGGGTATAGGAGGCTAAACCCCTCTTGACCGCGTTCTTAGCCCTCTTTTGAGGGTCACGAGGTCCCTTCCGTGGCCGTACGGCACGTCGGGCCTCAAGAACCGCGGCCGGTTAATTGGTGATGGTCGCCTGCGGCGACCCGGATGCATCAACCCTAGTGGTTAAAGGTGGCGCACGAGTTAGTGCGTTTTACCCACGTGTGGGGAATGGGTTGGATGACCGACAGCGCCGTTAGGCGCTGTCGGAGTGGTCAGCCGTTGGGGAGATCTCCCCAAGGGCATTCACTTCCGGGTTATCGGAATAGTTTTCTTCCATAGCACCACTAAAGGTGCACATGGTCAGCCAGAGGTTCTGGCAGTTGGAGTTCTCCAACAAAATTTTGTTTATTGCGCAAGCAATAGTCTTGTTGGGGGAGGATGTAACAGGGTTACATTCGAGTCACATTTAGTAGGTGGTGTACGTGAGTACACTACGGTTTTTGTCAGTATTGACCGGTTCGAAAGGTTTTGAACCATTGGTTATTTTAACCAATCAGGGCAGGATCCCTTGGGGGTGGCGTGTCAGCCATCCACGTGTTGGTACACAGGTGGTGTACACTACATTTTAGCTAGGTACGAATTTGGTAAGTTCTACTTAGTATTACATATAGTTTACATTAGTTTAAATTAATTTAGGCTAATTATATATTAAATATACATTCAGCTTACATTTTCAATCAACGACTACAGACGCACGACCTCGACCGGTCGCGCGTGTAGTGAGTGTAGTAGCCTAAAGGGATCCCTCCCTTTAGCTACACCCTTAGTAAGGGAGCCTTACGTTAAGGCATTAGCGAAAGCTAATTGTAAACCAAAGTGGGAATCTTGGCCCCGAGTAGGAGAGCTCTATCCTACTAAGCCCTTTTATAAGGTCGTATCGGCTAAGTAGCGTCGAACGCCGATTAAAGGAAAGTCTTCCTCTGTGCGCTAGCCGCACCGTACGTATACGCACCGGCTACAATGCGTGTATGCAGCCTGGCGTTAGGTTGCATACGAACTTCAAGTGATGCGCGACCATTGTGGTCATCTTTGCATTTATGCATTTTTAGCTACTTTGGAATTTTATCTTTATATTAAGTTTTAGGTTAGGTTCTTAAGTACGCATTTATAATTAGTATATTTTTTACCTTAAAAACACAGTTACATCCTGCCCTGGTGCACCCCTACTCTGATAAGGTAGGGCGCTCTTGTTTCTAAGAAATTTCCATCCCAACGACGGTAAGGCACCAACGGCTGAGACTGTCATTCCGGGAATTACACACATGCCCCCAACTCGTGTCAATTCCCAACAGGTTATGAGCCCAAGGGACACGGGGCACGCAAGCGATTATTAGGTGTTAAGTATACTCAATTTAAGTCCTCGTCGTTGGTGATTACGCGGGACGGACTCCTGACTTTGATTGAAGTGAAGTCGACTGTTACGTTGGTGATTACGTCGCTGTCGCAGTTCGTTGTTTGGTTATATTGCCTGATTACCATGGATGAAGGCGAGTCATTCGACCCGGAGGGCGCACCGAAGTCGCTGCACGTACAAGCCGGCCAGATGAATGATAGGCTAAACCAGATGGAGGAGAGCGATCTCAAGGATAGGGGCGAAGTGTTTCGCCGGTTACGGTAAAGGATTCACCTGTTGGAGGTGGCAATACACCATTCCAAGAAAGCATCAAGAATTTCGCCATTTGGGCAGCGAATCACGCTAAACGATCTATCGATAAATGAATGCATCGATAAAGGAGGTGCGCCTCGTGTGAGAATACCGCGAGAGCCACCTGGAGTGCCTGGTGGTGTGCCAGGAGTTGGGCATGCGGCTGGAAATTACAGGAACCAGGGCATACAGCCGCGCCCTTACAAGATTCCCAAGTTAGCGGTGCAGAAGTTCACAGCCATCTAGATTTACCCTGGATTAGGACCCGGATTCAGAGACTGGGCGTATTTGTTTATGGAATCCCTGGAGATTGCAGAGATTTCGTCCGGATTTGCGTGGACTAAGATATTAAAAGTGAACAGGCTTGGTGAGTACCTGGACGGTGCAGCATCAAGGTGTTTCGTTCGAATATTGGCTTTTGGTTGCAGATTTTGCAGACTCTACATTACGTGTTGGGTCATATGTGGCGTGCGTACAAGGTTACGATTTCACATCAGCAGGAAGCGCAGTTCTTTTCTAACGAGAAGGACGCAAGGCGATACTAGAACGAGCACCTGCTATACCTGATAGCGTTGGCGCCCGAGAGCGAGTCCAGTGAGAAGCTTATAGTGGAGAATCTTGTCAATATGTAGTTCCAAGCCTCAATTATGCTATGATGACGCGTTAAAATCCGTCGCGGACTGATTACATAATGCATGTACAAGTGCTGGTGGCGTGAGCGCAAGAAATCGAGGTAGACGACATAAGAAGCCGGAGAGGACCGAAGGTTATCGTGAACGCGGTGCAAGACAGCATAAAATCAGTTACATGTTATGGTAGTGGAAGTAAAGGACACACTCGTCGGGAGACCTGATAAGAAGCAAGCGTATCGCAGGACACAGGACATTTCGGAGAAAGAATATAGATTCGCGACTACGGAAGCAAGTGCAGAGTGGTATGGTGCGTTAAATTCAAGTGATTTAAGTAAGAACGACGCATAGATATTGGATAGCGGAGCGATCCGTCATTTGTTGGAGATGAGACACTGCTAGAAGATGTGAAGACAATTGCAGACGGAATGAAGTTGATTCTACCCGATGGCAATTTTCTACAAGTCACGAAGATCGGCAAAGTGCGTTTGCGGAGCATGGATAACCCTGACACGATAATAGCACTAAAGAAGTGTATTTTTCGCCGAAGCTGGCAAGAAACCTGATTTCGTTAGGCAAGCTGATGCAGAAGGGCTACAATTTCGTGCATCGAAGTGACAAGATTGAAGCGCGTTTACGTGGAGATTTGATGTTCACTGTGGAAGTTAATGGATACATTTTGACGGCGATCCTTACGACGACGCAATACATCAGTCAAATCGAGACATTGGACACCAAGGCAAGTCAACAAGTTACGAGAGCGTTGGCTGGTGATGATCTTACGATGGACGAAGCAGATTTGAACGTGGATAATCACGAAGAAGGTGACGTGCAATCAAGAGACAAAGACGAGTTAGGAAGCGCAGAAGGTGCAGTTGACCAACCACACATGTCGAATAAGGACAGCGAGAAGGAAGAACGCGTTGCGCAAGAAACTTAAAAGTTCAAGGAGTACAAGGATGCACTCAAGCGCAAAAGGCAAAGAAGAATTCTGGCACGGAAGGAGCTGTAACTGAAGCAAGAGAAGCAGACATGTGGTGAAGTGCAATTAAAATTTTCGACCAGTTTGTACCAGTGTACCAGTTTTAAAGGCATATCGATCGGGTTGGCTGAAAGGACGGAGTATTTTGGTCCAATCGTGTGCTTGGAGTGTTATGTACGCAGATTTGAGGTAAGGCACACGGTTTACATGTACTTTACATATTGGATTTTAATTGGTTTATTAAATATAGTGTTCGTATTACATTTGGTTGTATAAGTAGCCGCTCCGTAGGAGTCATTGGGAGCAGAGGGTTAACAGGGCCCCCTCATGCTTATTAAGCCCGGCCAGGACAGAGCTCCACCGGAAACCCCACGACAGGGAGCACTCGTTACGTTCACTCACCACTCAAGTTCGGCCCCGCTCAAAGGAGGCGGGTTATTTTTTGTCTGGGTTACTCATCGAGATTTGCAATCAAGTCCCAGGAATTGGCTGGATTACTCATCGCGATCTGCGGTCAAGTGCCAGAAACATTTATTGGCTGGATTACTCACTGCCACGCGCAGTCAAGTGCCAGATTTAACCGCATTCGTAGTGAAGATTTCCGCTTCGTTTGCCGATCGGCTATTTCGCATTATCTTTCGTTGGAATTTTGGATCATTACCCCAGAAGTGGTACATCCATATCGATCTTCTCGAAAGTCTCCACCAAGCAACGGTCCATCGACTGTGTAGCCACCCATACCAATGGGTACACAAGGTGAGACGCGTGATGAATCGGACTCGACGTCCTTCAGTGCCGATAGATCACCTGATCGACACCCAGGCGAAGTTCCGCGTAGTACTCCCTCCGTTAATTGGTCGGCTAGACACGATGGTGGTTCAGTTACGGACACTTCGGTGTTCGATTTTAAACTGGACTCCACCACACATTAGCAGTATGCGGTACTATGACTCGATGACGACCAATGCAAGATACGCGAAGGACCCGTGAAGTGCATGACGGACACATGTATATTTTCGAGGAAAGATGTTGAAGGTATTGTGATTGTTGGAGCTTACGCTGACGATTTATTAGTAACAGGAACGACAGTGCAACTAGTGGATAAGTTTTTTCAAAAGATGAAGATACTTGAATTGAAAGATCTCGGACCGGTGGGATTTTTTTGGTAAACGTGCTGGTGGAAGTCAAGACAGTGGATACACGATGGAATAATAGCAAATGATTGATGAATTACTAACCAAGTACAACATGGATCATGCAAATTCTGTAGAATTACCGATTGTTGATACTAATGACGAGGCGAAGACGAAAATTTCCTGCCCAAGACAGCAGCAGAAGGCGTTCCGACGAAGAAGATTTTTCAGTCGATAGTTGGAAGCTTTTTATGGATTTCGAGGTGTACCAGACCAGATATTTCGTTTGCTGTTCACAAGGTTACAAGAAGCATGCACGCACCGAAGCAAGGCGACTACAAGTTAGCAAAGAAGATTATACGGTATCTAAAAGGTTCGAAGGATCTCAAGTAACGTTTGGAGTGAAAGGCAAGAGACGAGGAGAGTTTGCTGTTGGTCGGCTACACGGATGCAGATTTTGCAGGCGACAAGCAGGACAGGAAGAGTTTAAGAGGTTGAGTGGTTTTCTTGAACGGCATTGTTGTTGGATGGCAATGCAGAAACCAAGGTGCAGTCGCGTTGTCTACAGCGGAAGCGGAGTTCGTGGCTTCTGAATTTGGCGGAAAGGAGATATTAGGCTTGAAGGAGTTGATGGAGGAGATTGGTCTGAAGGTGGAGATGCCGATGCTTTTGCGTATGGACAATCAAGCGGTAGTCAGGCAGTTGGAGGATGAATCAAGTGTTGCGGAGTCCAATCACGTGGATGTGAAGCTCAAGTTCCTGAAAGATTACGTCAAGCGAAGCGGTGAGACCACTGCACGTGGCCAGTGATGATATAATCGCGGATATTCTGACGAAGCCACTATGTGCGGCCAAGGTCTCACGCATATGGGGAAAGATTGGCTTAGGATGACGAGTACAAGTGATGTCACGATGGTCGCGGAAGGAGTGTTGAAGTATTATCAAGTGATGCGTGTATGCAGCCTGGCGTTAGGTTGCATACGAACTTCAAGTGATGCGCTACCATTGTGGTCATCTTTGCATTTAATCATTTTTAGCTACTTTGGAATTTTATCTTTATATTAAGTTTTAGGTTAGGTTCTTAAGTACGCATTTATAATAAGTATATTTTTTTACCTTAAAAACACAGTTACATCCTGCCCTGGTGCGCCCATGATCAAGGGTATTTGTAACGGACTTGCTTGAGGCGCTCTCGGAGGCCGAGCACCAAATGTTGGTGACCAAAGTTGCCAAGTTCGTACTCGCAGTTGTCAACGGTATCAACAATGTAGTCGCGGAGCGCGATTCGCGCAACGGTCCCGCCGACGTCCTGCCACCAGTGCTACCGCACACTCTCAGCCATCTGCTCCGCCGCAACTTCGCTGAAGTTGTCTATATGCAGAAGGAACGCATGTCATCTTCGTGGTCCGCCACAGATATCGATCTTGTCGAGATTCAGTTTGAAGACTTTCAATTCGCCGTCGGGAGGGAGACTAACTTACAAAAGCAACTTCAAGAGGATGAAGCGGACGAGGACTTGACATTTAACAAAGCGTGGGAAAAGTTACAATGCGGCTTCCCACGTCTTTGCGAGATTGTGGGAGGGTTTGCCTCAATGTTCCCCAACACCGCCACGGTGGAGTCGGACTTCTCAGTGCTGGGGTGGGAGAAATATGAACATCGCCAATCACTCACCGATTTTTCCCTAGAAGGCATCCTCCACAACAAGCAGTTCGAGGTGATCCGAGGCCTGACGAAATATCTTTAGGACATCCGAATAAACCTCGGTTACTTGGCGCACTGGTAGTGTGTGAATATACACTTGTAACTGCACCGAAAAATAACGAATATAGCAACTGATTGGCACCGATAATAAGCGGTTTCGTTATATTCAGTGTACACCGAATCTAAAGTGGCCTGCTTATAATACTTCAACAAGCCTTCGCGACCGTTTGTTCTCTCCTATGACCAGTTAACTGTTTTCGTTCATTCAGTTCGCCGCACTAAAATAGCGACAATTGTATGGTCTTACGCTACTAGTACATCTGACAAAACTAATCTATAATCGCGATACAGTCAACTCCCTCTATTGCAGCACCAACCGGATACAAACTTTTGGGCTGCTATAGCGGATGGCTGTTAATCTTGTATAACAGCTTCAGCCCGTGCCCGGCTGTATTGGCTGCTATAGAGAAAATCTCTGCCATTTACAAAGATCTGGGATGTTACAAAAGTGGCCCCATATCTGAATTCTACCTAATTGGCACGTCCTTTGCCTTTATTTCCCTTCACAAAGTAGCTGTCCAAAGACTTCTGCTTTGACGCGGCAGTCTTGCTCGAAAGGACAAAGCATTTGAAGCGGCGGAGGAGCTTATCCAACTTCTCTGCCTGGTCAAACTGAGATCCTTTCTCCACCATGCCAGCCAGCAGAAACTCGGTAGCTTCCTGCAGCTGTCCCCAAGGCAGGGACACCGGCGGATCCTCGTCACCACTTCCCTCGTCATCGTCCTCCACCGCAGCGGGATCAGATGACACCTCGTCCAGGATTTCTTCGTCGGAGAGATGCTCGATGATGGGCAGAGTACCGTCGACTTGGAGGTAGGCCTGGGCATCCATGGTGGAGGAGGTGCTGTGATGTGGAATCCTTGCCAGAAGCGCCGAAATCCTGCTGACTGGGTCGACGTCATCCGCATTGACTAGAGAAACGACGTCCATGCGACCGCGAGTGGGAATAATGCCTGTCTTCTCCCAGCAATGGCGAATTGTTGAAGCTTGAACATCGTCCCATGACTCGACGAGCATGTCGATTGCTTGGCGAATCGTGAACTTGGCCTTGGGTTCAAAGGGATGGTCACCGGTGGCTTCAAACTTGTCAAGAAGGTATTTGATGTAGCGACTCTTGTACTTGACCTTGAAGTTGGCGATAATCCCTGGATCGGCTGCTTGAAGATGCGAAGTGGTGTTCGGAGGGAGGAAATGAACCTGATGATTTAGGGATTGTCAGCATCTCCGAGTCAGTTGCAACAAGGAAAAATGAAACTTACCGTTATATTGGTCAAAAGATATTTGTAATCGTCAACCGAATGAGGACTGGCATTGTCCAGCAGAAGCAGGATTTGGCGGATCTGACGCTGAAACTGACGGTTAAAGTCGATAATCCAGGGTTTGAAAACGTCAGCTTCCATCCATGCTTTCTTGTTGGACAAGTACTTGATGTGCGGTAGCTTTGTCATGTCGACATTAAGGTAGCAACGAGGTTTGGCAGCAGTTCCAATGACAAGCGGTTTCAGCTTCTCGGGGCCTAAAAAGAGTTTGTCTTAGCACACGTCAAAAATTCTCAAAAAGAAAGCACTTGCCTGTTGCGTTGCACCCGAGAAGCACGATGATCCGGGCCTTGTCCTTTATGTAGCCCTTCTCTGAGCTCTGGGCCAGTGTCTTGTTCGGAGCCATTCGGAAGAACAAGCCATTCTCATCACAGTTGAACACGTCGCTGAGGGCGAAGTTATCGATGACGTTTTGGAGCTCGAGTCGGAAGGCAGGAAGGGCTTGCAGAGGGGCACTCTCAGCCTCGCCATGGAGACACTACGACTTGATGTTGTGGCGCTCCTTGAAACGATTGAGCCAACCGTCTGAGGCTGTGAAATCGTTCTTCTCTGCATCGGGGTTGTTGACGCCAAGAAAAGCAGCAAATTGAAGGGCCTTGGCTTGAACGAGTGCGTCGGTGAGTGCGACATTGTTGGACCTCATCTGTACAAACCAGATTTTGACAGCTTTGTCAACTTGGAAAAGCCAGCCGTAAGCACTCCAGAAAGGTCTTAAGTGCCAAACATCAAAATCTTACCTCATCGTGGAGGGGGACACGGAACCGCTTGATGCGCTCCATGTGGCCACCCTGTGCCTCCACTGTCTTTCCATTTTGGAGGACGGAGGTCTTTTGGCGATTCAGGATATCTGTGACTGTCTTGCGCTTCATCCCAAATTTTTCTGCGATATCCTTGTGGGAAAGTGCCGGATTCTTTGAATTCAAGTCGAGAATGGCCACCTTGGTGTCCAGAGAGATGACCTGTCTCTTCTTGTCTTTGTTGTTGTCTGCCATTTTGTGTGTGGTGAAGGGAAGGGTGGAAAATGTGAGTGGAGGAATTTGGGGGGGGGTCTCTCCTTATAACTTCTCTCTGGACCGAAGATTTTGCCTATTAATTAATTGATTTTTCCGGAATTCTCATCAGGAAATGACCCTGATGAGTAATAGGCCCCTGAAAATTGTCTAGCTTCTTTTACGAATTTCCAATCACCCTTTTCAAGCATTTTTAGGGGGGAAATCCGGGTGGCTGGTTTAGAGGTAGCAGAAATGTATGTAGCGTATACTGGCCCATGGCTGTTGCTGTTATAGCCGAAAAGCTGCTATAGAGGGAGGAGTTTGGCTGTTGGAGATCCGTATGGTCGTTTTCAGGGCTGCTATACGGGAATGCTGTTATCCCGGAGGCTGTTATAGAGGGAGTTGACTGTACAAGAATTATTAATGCTCCCCCGTACCTTGTAATAGGTGGATTGCTTAAAGCTTGTAAGGCATTGGTCCACGCAGAGTAACAACTTGTAGAGTTCACTTTCTTCTTCCATAGCACGATGCGCTAAAAACGAGCGAGTTTTGTTATCATTTAAGAGCACAAACGTGTGAGGAAAGTTAAGGCTAAAATGATCTACAGTCAACTCCCTCTATAACAGCCTCCGGGATAATAGCATTCCCGTATAGCAGCCCTGAAAACGACCATACGGATCTCCAACAGCCAAACTCCTCCCTCTATAGCAGCTTTTCGGCTATAACAGCAACAGCCATGGGCCAGTATGCGCTACATACATTTCTGCTCCCTCTATAACAGCCACCCGGATTTCCCCCCCTAAAAATGCTTGAAAAAGGTGATTGGAATGCGTAGAAGAATCTAGACAATTTTCAGGGGCCTATTACTCATCAGGGGCATTTCCTGATGAAAATTCCGGAAAAATCAATTATTAATAGGCAAAATCTTCGGTCCAGAGAAAAGTTAAAAGGAGAGAACCCCCCCCCCCAAATTCCTCCACTCACATTTTCCACCCTTCCCCTCACCACACACAAAATGGCAGACAACAACAAAGACAAGAAGAGACAGGTCATCTCTCTGGACACCAAGGTGGCCATTCTCGACTTGCATTCAAAGAATCCGGCACTTTTCCACAAGGATATCGCAGAAAAATTTGGGATGAAGCGCAAGACAGTCACAGATATCCTGAATCGCCAAAAGACCTCCGTCCTCCAAAATGGAAAGACAGTGGAGGCACAGGGTGGCCACATGGAGCGCATCAAGCGGTTCCGTGTCCCCCTCCACGATGAGGTAAGATTTTGATGTTTGGCACTTAAGACCTTTCTGGAGTGCTTACGGCTGGCTTTTCCAAGTTGACAAAGCTGTCAAAATCTGGTTTGTACAGATGAGGTCCAACAATGTCGCACTCACCGACGCACTCGTTCAAGCCAAGGCCCTTCAATTTGCTGCTTTTCTTGGCGTCAACAACCCCGATGCAGAGAAGAACGATTTCACAGCCTCAGACGGTTGGCTCAATCGTTTCAAGGAGCGCCACAACATCAAGTCGTAGTGTCTCCATGGCGAGGCTGAGAGTGCCCCTCTGCAAGCCCTTCCTGCCTTCCGACTCGAGCTCCAAAACGTCATCGATAACTTCGCCCTCAGCGACGTGTTCAACTGTGATGAGAATGGCTTGTTCTTCCGAATGGCTCCGAACAAGACACTGGCCCAGAGCTCAGAGAAGGGCTACATAAAGGACAAGGCCCGGATCACCGTGCTTCTCGGGTGCAACGCAACAGGCAAGTGCTTTCTTTTTGAGAATTTTTGACGTGTGCTAAGACAAACTCTTTTTAGGCCCCGAGAAGCTGAAACCGCTTGTCATTGGAACTGCTGCCAAACCTCGTTGCTACCTTAATGTCGACATGACAAAGCTACCGCACATCAAGTACTTTTCCAACAAGAAAGCATGGATGGAGGCTGACGTTTTCAAACCCTGGATTATCGACTTTAACCGTCAGTTTCAGCGTCAGATCCGCCAAATCCTGCTTCTGCTGGACAATGCCAGTCCTCATTCGGTTGACGATTACAAAGATCTTTTGACCAATATAACGGTAAGTTTCATTTTTCCTTGTTGCAACTGACTCGGAGATGCTGACAATCCCTAAATCATCAGGTTCATTTCCTCCCTCCGAACACCACTTCGCATCTGCAAGCAGCCGATGCAGGGATTATCGCCAACTTCAAGGTCAAGTACAAGAGTCGCTACATCAAATACCTTCTTGACAAGTTTGAAGCCACCGGTGACCATCCCTTTGAACCCAAGGCCAAGTTCACGATTCGCCAAGCAATCGACATGCTCGTCGAGTCATGGGACGATGTTCAAGCTTCAACAATTCGCCATTGCTGGGAGAAGACAGGCATTATTCCCACTCGCGGTCGCATGGACGTCGTTTCTCTAGTCAATGCGGATGACGTCGACCCAGTCAGCAGGATTTCGGCGCTTCTGGCAAGGATTCCACATCACAGCACCTCCTCCACCATGGATGCCCAGGCCTACCTCCAAGTCGACGGTACTCTGCCCATCATCGAGCATCTCTCCGACGAAGAAATCCTGGACGAGGTGTCATCTGATCCCGCTCCGGTGGAGGACGATGACGAGGGAAGTGGTGACGAGGAGCCGCCGGTGTCCCTGCCTTGGGGACAGCTGCAGGAAGCTACCGAGTTTCTGCTGGCTGGCATGGTGGAGAAAGGATCTCAGTTTGACCAGGCAGAGAAGTTGGATAAGCTCCTCCGCCGCTTCAAACGCTTTGTCCTTTCGAGCAAGACTGCCGCGTCAAAGCAGAAGTCTTTGGACAGCTACTTTGTGAAGGGAAATAAAGGCAAAGGACGTGCCAATTAGGTAGAATTCAGATATGGGGCCACTTTTGTAACATCCCAGATCTTTGTAAATGGCAGAGATTTTCTCTATAGCAGCCAATACAGCCGGGCACGGGCTGAAGCTGTTATACAAGATTAACAGCCATCCGCTATAGCAGCCCAAAAGTTTGTATCCGGTTGGTGCTTCAATAGAGGGAGTTGACTGTAGTCATTGTATAGACTGCTGATGGCTTTCTGCTTGTACCCGCTGTTGGTTATGCTATCACAGAATCCTATTCCGCATATTAACTTAGCATCTGCAATGTGAAGATCTTGCACGGCTAACAACGGACAAACGTGAAAGTCTCCTCACTCTTCCACCCGAAAAGCGGCAAACAGTTTCTTAATATAGATCTGGCAACAGTTCACGTTGCCATAGGCAACAGACATTACTTTCTTCCACTCCGGTGAGAAAAAAATCGTAAGGTTATCCACATGCTTTGATATCCGTCCAGAATGTACTCTGATTGTTAAAATAGCACTGAAAACGTTGCGTTCACTTTGCACGATCAAGACTCACCTGCTGATAAAGTTTCAGAGTGGGAGGATCAGTGGAAGGTGTCAAACAGGTGCGCGCGCGCCGTAGCCGTAGAAAAGTTCAGTAGGCGTACTCACTATATAAAAGAAAAAGGAAAAGTATATATTATTTAAGGTTACTTAAGTAGCTATCCGGTACCTAATGCGACTTAAATCAGTAACCGCCGTAAACATGCAAAATGTATACCAATGCAAACAGCCAATGGGATTCCACCATTCCGGAAGAGTGCAAAGCCAAAAATGGCTACACACTCTTCCAACACTCCTCCTGGAAGACCGGAGGCTGCACCATCGTCACTGCAATCCTAGCGCTGCACGCAACACTTGAATCCTTGGCGCATTGAGGTCCTTGGTCAGTATTTTGGCTAGCATATCCACACTTGGCACGTGACCAGCTGAAACAATGCCCTTCCTCGTGAAGTCCTTTAGAAATTTGAGCTTGATGTCGACGTGCTTGGTGCTAGCAGCGCTCGACTCGTCCTCCAATTGCTTGATGGCAGCTTGGTTGTCCATCTTGAACACTAATAGTGTCTTCGAGTGCATACCAATTTCCGCAAGCAACTCTCTCAGACCCAGCGCCTCCTTGCCAGCTACTGCAGCAGCAACAAATTCCGCTTCTGCTGTTGACAATGCCACCGCTGTCTGCTTCTTGCAGGCCCAGATCACAAGCATACCATTAACGAAAAGCACCATCGCTGAAACACTCTTTCTGTCTGCCTTGTCCGCCGCAAAATCCGCATCGCTGTACACCATGATGCGTAGCGGCATCGGCAGATCCTCGTCGTGCTTCAAAACCAGTTTCAGGTTGCTCGTTCCCTTGAGGTACTTGAGCACCCTTTTAGCAATCTTGTAATCACCTATGGTGGGTGCGTGGGTCTTTCTTGTGGCGCGGTGCACAGCGAACGAAACGTCAGGACGTGTGCACCTCGCGACCCACAGCAGACTGCCCACCAGCGATTGGAAGTGCTTGATACTGGGCAGGTTGCCCCTTGGTTGCAATGGCAATCGCTCTTGAAAATCCTTGTCCTCATCGAGCCTTAGCACCGGCGTGCGCGCCGGATTTATTTTCTCCAGCTTGTGTGTGATCAGAATTTCTTTGATCGTCGACTCTTGGTCCAATGTATATCCATCCCTCGGATTCCCATCGATCCGAATACCGAGAAACTTCGTGACACGTCCCAAATCCTTTAGCTCTAACACTTGCATGTCCTTGAAAAATTCATTTACCATTTTCTCACTAGTGCCGGTGATCAGGAGGTCGTCAACGTACGCTCCGACCACAGCAGTTTCGTTTCCAACATGCTTTACTAAAATGCATGTGTCCGTGACACACTGCACGAAATCAAACTTCACCAATGTCTCTCACAGGCATTGATGCCACAGGCGTCCAGCCTGCTTCAAACCATACAGGTTTCGTCTCAATTTGAGCGCGAGCTCCTTTGGCGATTTCACACCATAATCATGTAATTTCTTGTCCGTGATTTCCATACCTTGTGGCACTTGCAGGTATATCTCCACATTGCTTTCGGACATCGCTTTGGGGTAGGCACTTGGCACGTCGCCATGGCGTGCCGCTACCCCCCATTCTTGCGCCATCACCAAGAGCAACTTTACGTTGTTCAACTCCATGACGGTTGAAAACGTGAACAAGTAATCGTCCCCAAAAACTTGCTTGTCACCTCTGGCAACTAGCCTGGACTTGTACCTCTCGACCGAACCGTCTGCACAGACTTTCGTCTTGTACACCCACTTGGTCGGTAGAGGCACCTTGCCGGCGGGACGGCGCACGATGTCCCACGTGCCTAGCTCTTCGAGTGACTTGATCTCCTCCATTTCGGCGTGTTTCCACATCACCGAATGAGGGCCACCATGCGCCTCTCGATAATTCTTGGGGTCCGGCTGCATTGATAACGCACTTGACGACCCAACATCTGGTTCGCAAACAGCATAGACGCATAGAGCGTTTCCCGCATTTTTGCCATTTTCATCGGCTGCTTTCGAAACATCACTTCTTGCAACCGTCCCTTTTAACTTCGACGCTTCATAATCACGTCCTTTAGGCGTCTTCTTAGGCTTTCGGCGCGACTTCCTTGCGCCCTGACCATCGGTTTCCGTGCCCTTTGGCGCGGCTCCAGTCTCCGGCATTCCATCACTTGATTGCCCTGGAGTTGGTACATTTGAAACGTTCACCCTGGCACGAGATTCCGCCAAATCTTCGAGCTCTTGGCTGCATTCACCTTCCAATATCTTGGTGATCTTGTTGCTAGCCTCATCGCTTAGCGTCTCGATCGCTGTGACGTGCCTGGTCACTGCGACCACTCTGTCCTTAAGCAGCAACACTTTATACCCCTTGGTTTCGTCGCTCTTGCCAAGGATAAGTGCGCGTTCTGCGTGCTTCGACAACGCCTTATTCTTCGGGTCCCTCCAAACCATGCACGGGGACCCGAAAACCACGATATCATTCACCGCCGGCCGCTTGCCGGTGAGTACTTCTAGGGCCGAAATTCGACCGGTGTTTGACCTTGTCGGGGTGCGGTTGAGTATATATGCCGCATACTCAGCCGCCTCCGACCAATACGTCAATGGAACACCCGATCCGAATATCATGCACCGAACCATGTTAAAAATGGTTCGGTTCATGCGCTCCGCCTTGCCATTTGACGCAGGTGTGCCGGGTTCGGTAACCTGGCGACGAATACCAGTCTGTTTGCAAAACAGATCAACATTCTGGTACTCGCCACCACCGTCGGTGCGCAGCACGTGCACTCTGCATGAGAACTCGTTCTCAAACCATGCAATGAAGTGCCCAAACATTCGTGCGGCCTTGTCCTTGGTGCGCGCCGCAAAAACGCGCACATAATTCGAGAAATGGTCGACGAAAACAACCAAATATCGGTTGCCGCGCCTAATCGCGGGGGGTGATAGGGCCTTTGAGGTCACTGCATATTACACCCCCGATGCGATCAATCGGTGCGTTAGCTCCAGAATCTGTCTTCGGTTGCGCTTTCCTTGTGACCTTGCCTTCAGCACAGGTCAGGCAATTCGGCCTACTCATGTCGGTGAGCACGATGCCTGACCTGGGGTCTTTCGCCAGCCTTTCGACAGTGTCGTAGGCCAGGTGACCCAGCCGCACGTGGAAGTGATGCAGACTCCCAGTGTGTGCGTCGGAATCGACATCCTCCAGCACACTGTTCACAACCATGCTTTCAAAACTTTTTGAAATTCCATCTGTTTTTTCGGCCTTCAATCTTGCCACAAAAACTGACCCGTGCGTCGCCACATCGAACAACTTATGTCCTTTGACCATAACACGCAGCTTGTGACCGTCGTCGACAATTGCACAGCCCTTTTCGCGTAATCTACCAAGCGATATCATATTTTTCGCGAGTTGCGGTGCGAAGTATACTTCGGTCAAAACAACGACCGTTTCACTTGCGTCGCACGTCCGCAACGTAAGGCTGCCGACCATAGCAGCTCTCAGGGTGCCACCATTAGGCAATGTGAACGTGTCACTAGGACCTCACTCCTTTGCATCATCTAGCAAATCAACATTTGAAACCAGGTGCCTGCTCGCACCGCTGTCAATGATCCATATATTCTCGTTCTCGTTATCGGTTCCACATGCATTAATATCAGCGTCTATGCTGGAATCCACAGTAGATAACACGAAACGCTTCGACGCCTTGTCGTTTCCGCCACGTTTCATTGCTTGGTTCCCATTTTCGTCACCTTTGCGACGCTTTTCGGGGCAATACTTTTGTATATGCCCCTCGTCACCGCATGTATAGCATGCCCGGCGACCCTTAACCGATGTTGCGGCATGCGCCTGCAACTTAACGGCCTGTCTGCCCTTGAACGCATCGTCTTCCAGTTCCTGCGCCCAGGCGATCAGTTCTTGAGCGTGGCCCAGGTAGTCCTGTCTGCCAGGATCATACCTGGCCATCAGCATCACCTTCAATCGGGGCGCAGCGAACTTGACGATATTTTCAACAATTAACTTTTCGCTCGACCCGCTTTCGCGAGCCAGAGCTACTAGGTATAGATAATGTTCGGTCCAGGAGCGTCTCGCATCCTTTTCCGTAGCGAACCAGGCCGCAGATTGGTGGTGGGATATGTTAACCTTGAATCCCAACCACATTTTCTCCATGACGTAAGTCAGCTGCGGCCGCACCTGCCACCACGAACCAATGTTCGAGCGAAAATATTCCTCGGCAGTGCCTTCAAGATGTTCGCCAAATTTGTTGACCTTGAGTCGCTCGCTCCATTGAAAACCGGACGTCAACTCGCCGATTTCAACCGCTTCCATGAACAGGTACGCCCATTGGCGGTACCCTGCACCGAGGCCGGGATACACCTCGCGCCCCGAAAACTTCTCAATACTTAGTTTGGGTATTTTGTACCCGGCTTGGTGCACCGGCATATTTGCTTGCCCTATGGGTGCACCAGCCCCGCCCACACCTTGCATGCCGACCGGCACTCCGCGAGGTGCTGCGTTCACTTGCGGGTGTGGTCTAGCACCGGCCTCCACCCCTTCGTCCTCGGCCAAGTCGTTCAGAGTCATCTGATGGCCGAACGGACAGTAGTTTTGTAGGCTGTCCCTGAACCCGGCGTCCTGCACCCGTACTGGTGACCCTTTCCTGGACCCGGAGGACACACTCGGAAGTGACTGCCGGGCCTGTACATCCTCAATAGCAGTCAGGCGGGTCGCCACTTCCTTCAGACTCTGCACCAACGCCTTAAAATCACTGGCGGAGGGCACATTGTCTCCATCGGAGCCAACCACCTCCAATCAATTTCAAACACTTCAATCAGTCACGTAATTCAACTGGCCCTGTCGACAGGGGACTTTCCACCAGATCCACGTAACGTAACCACGAAAAAATCCACGTAAGTACACTTGAAAAACCAAGAATAATTCACTTGACTACTTGGCACAACTTGGGCTCATAACCTGTTAAAATAGCACAGAAAACGTTGCGTTCACTTCGCACGATCAAGACTCACCTGCTGATAAAGTTTCAGCGTGGGAGGATCAGTGGAAGGTGTCAAACAGGTGCGCGCGCGCCGTAGCCGTAGAAAAGTTCAGTAGGCGTACTCACTATATAAAAGCAAAAGGAAAAGTATATATTATTTAAGGTTACTTAAGTAGCTATCCGGTGCCTAATGCGACTTAAATCAGTAACCGCCGTAAACATGCAAAATGTATACCAATGCAAACAGCCAATGGGATTCCACCATTCCGGAAGAGTGCAAAGCCAAAAATGGCTACACACTCTTCCAACACTGATATCCCTTGCAAGCTAATCACTCGGAGGGTCATCGGCGAGATCAATGATTTCTACTGCCTTAGAATCACGGCAAAACACTGTTTTCAGTCGCGTGGTCATTGACAGCGAAGGCGGTTCAACAGTATTTTTATCAGAGCATACACCCGACAGTTTTAATTCGGGGAAATCGTTCGCCTGCTTGTCTTCACGTCCTCTTTGTTTTGACTGCTTTTGCTCGTATTTATCGGTTCCTCTAGATGTAAAAGAGGCTTCCCCATCGTCAGTGTATCCATTTATACGGACCGATGTTGTAGCCATACGTTTAGTACCGTTCCATTTCTGCTTTTTATCATTTCTCTACACCCCAGATTTTCCTCGAGATAAAGACAATTTGGTCTCTACATCTTTTACCGCTAGGGCACTATTCGTGGCATCTACGTCTAGGACAGCATTCATAGAAGCCGGTTTCGACACTGGTTGAAGTGTTCTGCTTGTCATTTTACTCCCATGATCGGGGTTCAATCAGAGCTATTGACAAAACTGGTGGTTTCTGAAGGTTGTTAGTGTTGAGGACAATTTTCTTGGAGTCGAGCATCTCGGAAACAACCAACCGCTTCGACGGAGGGAGCAATGCAACCCCCTTGTCCATCTCTCGACCGTAAAAACTGGGCAGCAATTGAAATGAGGTCTCCACACGCTGATGAGACCGAAACGGGAACGTCGACATCCATGAGCAATGCAATTTTAGTAAAAATGTCCTCATGTGACTATACTTGGATCCGATCTTGATGTAATCTGCGGCTCCGGGCATCAGGTCAAGCTAGTAACTGCACATGGCAGCTTTGACTTTCATGTTGCTCCCGCAACATCAAGATCACTATTGCAGACAGTTTCGCACTATCAATCGTTGCCGCAATGTGCTCTAAAATTTCCTTGGTCATCTGTCGAACAGCTTCTTTGGTATCGATGAATTTCTGAAACAATTTCTGCAAAATTGTTTTGATATGGGGAACAACAGTTTGACCGTCGCTCAGAAGCTTTAAGAGTGGCAAGAAGTTCTTAAGCACACAGTGTGAAACGCGATAGTGAGCACCACTGAGATGCTTGTTGAATGCGAGCAAGATCCGGCCGTCCACAGTGTAATCTCCAGGTGAGCTGTCACTGATCTGAAGCGCGCGTTTTTGAAGTAAACTTCCAAGATACTCGGCACATTCTAATCTCGTTGACCAGAACTTGCTCTCAATGCTTTGAAGTGCTACTTCAAGCTGGTAAACAACTGGAGCCACTGCAAGCTTGGCTTGTTCTATCCGCTTCAGTTTCTTGACACTGACATTCGCTATCGACGAGACAGTGGCCCTTGAATTTGACGCAATGGACACAGTAGGTGATGCTACCGAGGTGACAAGCAACCGCTTTGGACCCGTTGATTTACTCTGTCGGAGTCGGATGTTGAGGTTCCGCTGTACACTGAACTCGCTGCACTTTGAACGCACGGTTCAAACTCGTGTGAGATCCCGCACTCGACGGCACTTCTCGGGAAGCTTTCCACTCCAGTGTTTGTTGTCGGCACCGACTTGGGTACATTTAGTACCCTTGATGGGCCGGTGACTGCGCTTTTTTTTTGTCAGTCGTCAAAACGGAACTATCTTCGGCGACGGACAATTTCGATCCAGACTTCTCACTGAAATCGTCATATCGAACGCATGCGTCTTACATCAGACACGTGTTTGTGTTCGATATGATGAATCAGACACGAGGATTTTTATGTCGGTTCTGCTAGGCTCCTATTCGTTTTTTGTCTCGCGCCGGACATTACAAATTGCAATGTCCGGAACGAGTGAACGATGCGTCGCCGCTTATGATCGAGACAGATAGCAACACCATGTTGCTTGGCTCAAGGTTTGTGTCCTGGCGACGTAGTGTCGGCAGAGGAAGATGCACGAATTAGCGACATCAAAAGAAAACGATGATTCATCAAAATTCACATCAAAAGCCGCGCGCTAGATAGAATATCGCTCGCCAGCGATCCCTTCGCCACAAAAAAGCAAGGCTACTCGCTCTGGTCCTCAAACAATCAATACAAACTGAAGTCCGCGCCACCACGCGCTCCGATAGCGTCCAATTCAAGTGCAAAAATCATGTCTGGAGAAGCAGCTACTGGTAGTTTACCAGTAGCAGCTTCTCCAGACATGATTTTTGCACTTGAATTGGACGCTATCGGAGCATGACGTGTATGTAAAGGGGATGCTACCGTAGAAAACGCACGCAGCTCGCGAAAGCTATCGGGAGGTCCAGGACGTGTTAAACATGCATGATTGAGCGCTCGCCGCGTGTAGCCTTCTTTCAGCAAAACTATTTACTATGTAAACCGACGCTTACGCCAGTTCGCGACAGCCATGTTTTCGGGTTCAAAAAAGCGCGCGTAAAAATCAAATCGGTTAGGCGGCTAATTTTTTGGGACACTTCACAGGTACGACACCAGGGTCTTCGTGAGGATCGTAGCTGGACTTTCCAGTCTTGGCCTTATGCCATTCCAGGATGCGGCCGAAGTAAGCGTGGCTCCAGCCTCGGCGCAGCCAACAGCCTGGGCAAGCCGAAGAGCACCGTCATGTTACACGAAATACCCTCCTTCTGCAATTGCTTACAGGATTGAACGCCTTCCCACGTGCTTGTAAACTAAATCAGAATACCTTCCTTCTTTCTTTTGAGGCCAGCCTTCTCGTACAGTTCGATGATGCGGTGAGCGCACGCGACTGTACTTTCCGTATCGAACCTCAGACGTGTTATTTCCACACCATAAGTTCCCAAAATTTGGGTAAGTATGTAAATAGTAAATTTGGGGTGTTGAAATAACAGTGCCCATATTTTAGATACATATATAGGGCCTACACACACCTCACATTAAAGAGGGGTGTGTGACCAGAGCAAAGGGGTGCGTCATTACGTTTTGTACGTATCCGTTAGAAAAGCAAAATATCTATTTCTAAATGGCGATTAAGACCGGTGGGCGAAATGCGGGTCCTTTCAACAGTACGACCATTCAAAGTTAACGTCTCGGATCGTACATTGGTCTTACGTGCTCCTTCCATTCCCCATTGGCTCTTTCGTCTTGTGGCAGGAGCTCTTGAAATCGAGGTGGAGCTTCGTTCTTAATGCCGTTGCTCTTATCACTGACGCGAGCTTGCGAGCGACCGTTTGATCGACGCAAAAGTGGTGGAAGCTGCGGAAAGAAGCGCGCGCGCACCTTGTTGAAGAGCCCCAAAATTCGACCGCGCCGTGGATCGGACGTATTTGGGTATTTGCGACTTTCAGTAAAGGAAATTGGGTAATGCGCAATTTTATGGGTATTACCCAAATTTATACACAATTTATTAGATTAAGTCTTCACTTAATTCTCATATAGTCACTTCAGAATTCTAACTGTAGTACACAAGTACACAGGCAGAACATAGTACGTTTGTCTCTCGCGGCCGTCAAACAGGTAAAAGGACGGCGATTGGCTTTGTCAAACGATGCTGGACGGTGACATTGACGCTCTCTCGCGCATGAAGCTTGCGCTGAGACGTGCCATGCATGCTCAACAATGCCTACGTTCTTCTCTTGGATGAGCCCACGAATCACTTGGAAGTTTGCATGCTGTACAGTGGTTGGTGGAAGATCTGCAGTCCCTCGCGACCATGAGCATGTTACACGTCTCCTTACGCTGGTTTCTTAGACACCGTCAGTACGGATATTTGTCACAATGAAGGGAAGAAACTGGTCGTGAATCCCATTCCCTCGTCACAGTTTGTCGAGCTCCATCCGGAGGCGAAACATTACTATGATTGCATGCCTCGATGATGACATTTCATCTCCCGGAACCTGGTCAACTCGTAGGGATTATCACGATGACGCGTCGCATCTGATGCGAGAGAGTGATTTACGTATTCAAAGCAGTCAAGCCACAACTCGAGACTGTCTCGCTCAAAGATGAGGAGGAAGCGCGACAAGAGGAAAAGGAGGCGGCATACAGTTTAAGAGCAGTGCGCACCGACAAGAACACGGCGTGGGACCAGTACGCTTTTTTGGTGGAAAACCCGTGAGGTGGGAAGAGCAGGCGAAGAGTGTCTATTTGGGGGCTTACACTTGAGTGGCAAACGCTAGCCGGTGGAGCTGACGAGAATTGGAGATCAAGGAGGGGAGATTGCGTCGATAGACGAGACGACGACCAAGAGCATGTTTGCTGGATTGGTGCTCAGTGCGATGGGCGTAGAGGAAGACACAGAGGGTGAGAAGGAGGCTTTGGAAGGCGAGGCAGAGGAAAGAGGTGCTCATGTGGCTGGTTCAGGCCTAAACGAAGCTCTTGGGGTTGATGCAGACACACAAGACGCTATTGTGCCTTATTTAGACACAAAAAATTCTTGGGCGTGACTGGGTACACCCCCCCCCTTTGCTGCGTACAACTCCCCCTCGCCCCGCCCTAGTCCCCCGGCCCCCCACCCCTCACCCGACGCACATAAATCACCCCAAAAACCATTACCCGCCACCTTCACCACCGGAATCTCATGTTGGGTTATCAGAACTGGTTCAATTGGTGCCTAGTTATGTTGCTGATCAACAATTTCAAACTCCGATGGATCCCTGCGCGTGGAATTGGCACCGTGGCGGCGTCCTCGAGAGCCCCTGGGGCGACCGCGGCCGCGGATTATGTCTGGATCCTGCACGGGGACTAGAGAATCGCCCTGAGACAGGACACACAGATTATCCTCGAGAATCTTCTGTTGGAGTGGCGGCAGATGCACATGGCGCACTTGGATGCACGTGACGGCCTGCTCCATCTGCGAGACGCGTTGCACAGCATCGCCGGGGGGTGTGTGCGCTGGCTCATGAACGCGCCTGCGTGTAAGCCACCAATGGTCGGAGAAATCCTCCATCTTGAGGTGCCTGGTGGTCGCTAGCATGTCGCGAATGCGATGCGCACACGGCAGACCCATTTTCCGCGTGAATGCGTTGGTAAACTGCACAGCGGCGTCTCCAAAATGCTGCGCCTTGCGCAACTGCTCGTGAACAAGATTCAGGGCGTAGTGGGAGACTTTGCGTCGGCCTTCTGCCCAGATGGCGCCCTGCTATTGGAGGAGAGTGTTAGCGCGGTTGTGCGCAATCTGACGTCGGATGATTGCCTCCTGATGGTCCACCGCTATCATCAAACGTCGATACACGTCCGTCAAATCACCCGTGGACGCGGTAATCCAAGTCTTGACGGCGTTGTGCTTCCCTTCGACGCGTGATGTCACCAAGTTTCCGAGATGGCAGATGCGGTTTGTCCAGGCGTGGACAAAGCGTTTTTTGTGCGGTATCCACTGTTCGACACGTACTCGCAGGCTTGAACATCGTGGTTCTGGCGTAGCGCTGCCCATTCTATTTAGAACATCGCCTCGTCCGATGAGAGGACAACGTTGCGCCAATCCTTGTCGAAGTTGACCCAGGCTTCCATCGATCGAAAGTGCTTACGGCACTTTGTCAGCGCGTTCTTGTGGATGTGCCACACACAGAGGATGTTCGTGGCGTTTGGCATCCTGACACGAATTGCCGACATCAAGGCCAGTTCGCGATCCGTCACGACGACGCGCGGCAGTTGATGTCCGTGAAACACAGAGACGATGTGCCCTAGGGCCCAGAGGTAGTAATCTTCCGTCTCACGTTTTAGGAAGCAAAATGCCGCCGAAACGTCTGATTCATGCACGCATGGCCAACCACATGCAGAAGCGGAAGCTTGAATCTGCAATAGCCACACGATAGTGTGAGATTATGTCTTCTGTCCCCACATCAATTCGCATTTGTCTGCACATACCGGTTCGTTTTGTATGTACTGTCCATCAAGACAACATCGGGTTTTTCCTTTGCCATTTGTACCGACTTCGGAGGGGCGAAGAAGAGACGCGTGATGCGCCCATCCCCGTCGCGTTCGTGCGCATGAAGCACGTTGTTTTCCCGGAGGTCATCCATTAACATCTCCAACGGCGTACGCCCGTTCAGCTCCTCATGCGCATGGCCGCCTTCTCATTGTACACATCCTTTGGAATGAGCGTACACGCGGGATCCTGCTGACGGAGGGTGGCCAGTATCACCTTCGGCGCAGCGCTCGCCTTTGACATGGTTCGGATGGTCCTCTTCCGGTTGTTGTCGAGCTCTCGCAACGATGGGTAAACGGAGAGCACTTCGGCCTCGCCATGGTTGTGCCCCGCGACCTCAACCGTCTTCGTCCAGTTGTACGCAGGCGCCGCGGCAGCGTCATTCTCGCAGTTCCCTACGCGTTAAACAACCACCACGAACGGACAGCCTGAAGCCCTGGTGGACGTCTTGCGTTTCCGAGTTTCCTCCGTCAGGTAGTCTCTCCAGTTCTTGTACGCGCCACCGTGCGCGCAGCCAAACCAAAATTTGCGCGTCACGACTGTTTTGCTCTTCTTCGTACGCGTGCGCGTGACAGCGAAGCCCTGCGAGCGAACGTGATCGATGAGAGTCGCCTCAGCCTCCTCCAACGACGCGTGGACTGCTTAGGGCGTGGGCTCGAGCATGTTGCCGACGTCCGACGTGAGGGGGTTTGAGCGATCTGCGAGTAGCCGGGGCGAAGGAGGGGTGGAGGGCCGGGGGACTAGGGCGGGGCGAGGGTGTGTGTGTACGCAGCAAAGGGGGTGTGTGGTGGAGCGGCCGATCAAAGTTTTTGACGCTTGATCGGGCGGTACCACGGCGCCCGGACTGCCGACTAACGAAGGGGGTCCTCCGGTTGTCCTTGACTTTTTGTGTTTCTGCTCACCTTGTGTACCCGACGGCTTAGGCGTGGGTCTCTCTCCAGGTGGCGGGGATGTAAACACGGCAATTCCTTGATGCAAGATTGGGGAACTTGTAATGATTTGATCGAGGTGCTGATCAGACGTAATCCGGTATAATCGAGCTCGAATCAGGTGCAAACAGGCTTGCTCAGCAGTGATCAGGCTTGGGCAGGTACCGAAAGCCGTTGATCAGCTGTGATCAGACTTGATCAGGCTTGATCAGGCACCAAAAGTAGTTGATAAGCTGAGATCAGACTTGATCAGGATTGATCAGGCACCAAAAGTAGTTGATCAGCTGAGATCAGACTTGATCAGGATTGATCAGGCACTAAAAGTAGTTGATCAGCTGAGATCAGACTTGATCAGGTGCCAAAATCCGCTCAGGTACAAGTTGGTGCGATCTGCGAGTTGTTGATCGCGGGACACGAGTTGCAGAGTGTCGATCAGGTGTTGATCGGCGAAGGGGGTACTTAATCAGGCAGTGGAATTCTTCACTGCCTGATCACGGAGCCTCTGGAGTCTTCAACAGCTAAAGTAACACCCAAATATCTGTATTCCTAGCCTAGACTTACGAGGGGGGGGGGAAATTTCACTTAATCCACCTAGAGCTCCCGTGGGGCGCTTACAGAAGCCGAACTCTAGGGGCCAAACGCGAACCAAACGTGGAGAAGTGAGAGCACTGCTCAATATCACTCTCAAAACCAAAAAAACTTTACTGAAGAACCGCTGACAGCGGGCGGAGTTGCGGGGTGAGTTTTCAAACACTCTACGCCTGCCGGTGGGCCAAGAACGCACAAAGTGCTCCCGCCCGGGAAGTAGAGGTGTTTATTAACCAAAGGGAGGCGCTAGTTGCCGTCCCTGATGTGTCCTTAGTGTTTGGGCGCAAAAGGAGAACTTTATTGTTGCTTAAATCCTAAGAACTACCAATTACCTAATATCCACCAATCAGAACTACCCGTCCCAGCGTCGTTCGTCGACCAGTCGACCTGATTTATCCGTCGTCCGTCGCTGTTCGTCGGTGTTCGCTGAGTACCTGTACGTAATCGTCCCATCTTCCTATACCCTGTCTATTCCCCGACTATGTGCACCACGGTTGTACACGCAGCTGTATACGCCGTGGTACACACAATCGTATACGATTAAGTACCCGATTTTTTTCCGTAATCGCCCCCCCTAAATTAGGCCCAATAATTAGGCTCTATAATAAGGCCCGTTATTGGGCCCAATTATAACACGCTTTACGACAGCCGCCCCTGATCCTCGTCCCAGCCGTACAGCGGTTGGGGCGAGGGTCGATCATGCCGTTAGATATCGTATATCATGCTACCGTTGGTCGGATTGTCCACCATGACGTCATCGGCCAGGTGATAATCACCCATCAATCCGCCTGCCCCTTCTCCCGCCGATCAGGTCCTGTTCTGTCAGGCTGTTACCGCTAGTGGTACGCCCCTCGCGATCCAACGTTCACCCTTCACCAACCGTGTCATCTGCGATCAAGCTGTCTCGATCAGGCATTCCTGCATTTCCATCATGCAAGCGATAACGGACGGCACCCCGGCAAACACCACCGACACTCCTGCCCTGGATCGGGCCGCATCTGATCAGGCGATCGCTGCTATCAATCAGGCTTACAGCTTGCAAGAGGCTCTACACGCGCGTGATGATCATATCGCCACGTTATCCGACTCGCTCGCGATGAGTGAAGACACGGTCACGATGCTTCGGCAGCAGCTCGCTCGTGCCAAACTCGCCGTGGTGGAGCGAGATATTGCGATCAAGCGGGACGCCTTCAAACAGCTCAATCCATTGCGTAATTTCGTCGACACCACAGTCAATGATCTCCAGACTAAGTTGAAGACCGTCGAAAGCGCTATGGCCGATCAAGAAAAACTCATGGTCGATCAGCGCGCACAGATCCGGGATCTGGAAGGCCGTCATGCCCGTGATAGTTATCTGCGATCTGTGCATGAAGACACCATCGCTGATCAAGCGCGGGAGCTGGATCAACTTCAGCAGCGCATAGCCAAGTTACAAGAAGAATACGATCGGGCTGCTTCTGGGAATCAGCGCTTGTTCGAAGAGGCGCTCAAGCTCGCCTCCGAGATTAAACGGCGAAACTCCAGTACAGTCGCCTCCGAAGGAAGAGCAAGTCCAATTGCATGAAGATGGACGAGTATACTGCCATCGTGGCCCATACGCAGGAACTATCCGACCGAGTTGCGGGTATTTTCGGCCCTCCAAACTGAGCTGGACGATCTGCACGCCGCATATTCTCAGCTGTAGAACGAACATTCCGCCATGAAATGCCGCTTCGATCAATTTTCCGTAGAACGCGACACGTTGCGCCATCAACTGCAGGAGGTTAAGGGTGAAGTCACACAGTTGCGCTCGTTTCACTCGGACCTTCAGTCTCAGTTGGCTGGTATGTCATTGTGGATGCAGATCACGCCAGTTATCAGCACCTCTTCGGCGGGTTCTGATCAAGCTACACCGCCAGCTGGCCTTACTGATTCTCCTGACGGCTCGATCAGCCGCTCCGCCCCTTCGCCTAAAAGGCGTACTCAGCGTTCCCGATCCTCCTCTCGGTTGAAGCGGCCACGCCTCCTTTCTCCTATTTCGGAGGCTAAGACGGAAGACGATGACCCCCCCCCAAGTCCTGATCAGGACGATGAAGGCGGATTTCCTGGCCCGATTGCTTCTATTCCTTCCAGTCCTACAATTAGCAAGTTCGGGAGCGAGGATTGACCTGATCAAGTCACTGCCGGGACTCTTTTTCCGCGTACGGGTGATTTCCAGACGTTGATCGCGGTGTCTGATGATTCCAGTGACGCCGACATCCTGCCGTGGACTCCGCATCAGCTTGGTGGGTTTGATCTGCGTAATGGCACGGCTCAAGTGGTCTTTGACTACTTGACCCGCCCCGCAGGATGGTTGTTCCCGGCTTCCGTGCACGCCCCTCCGGCTGATTCATGGTCCAGTCATTTGATCACCCAGCCGGAAATGTAGCTGCTGTATTCTCAATGCCCTTGGGGCGTTTTCACGACCATGTTGCCGCCCCTTTATTTTTGCTCAGTCGGCTGGTTCGCCGACTTCGAGACAAAGTACCGGTCGTTTCTTGAACATCACGCGCTGGCGATCTGGGAGTCGACACATTACCTCCCTATCGCGAAAGGCCTTCGCGAGACGGATGACTTCTTTCGGGACTACTACCACGGTCGTCGCCAACGCAGAAGTCGTGCCGGAGCGACCTGGGAGAGGGTTGTGGATTTCGTCCTGCGGGGGATGATCGACGGAAGATGTGATCTCGACATTTTCTTGGACCCGTCGATCACCCATTGTGCTCTCAACCGTCCTTTGAAGTATGCCCCGCCCGACGATGGGGCGTGGTACCCTGGGTTCCTTTCGGACCCGCCACCCCGGACCCTAGTGGACGCGTTGAAGGAGGTTGATACCTTTGAACCTTGGCGGGTTCAATATCGTTCCTCCCCCGAAAGCCACCCTGGCCGTAAAATCCCTCGTATTCGTCGCAAGTTCTTCGGGTCTAGTTAATCGATTGATCGTTCCGTCTTTAATCAATAAGCAATCTTGATCATGCCATTTACACTGTGCTTCCTTACTTTCCAATGCATGATACAAACCGGTTTTCTGTCGTCTTATCTTTCGTTACTCCATCACCTTGTCTCGCAATATCCATCGTAAACACATCACCTCAAGTCATTTATCACTTCTTCCTCAATTGTGAGTTTCATCAATCATTTTTCTTCAATCGGTAATTCTTCGATCGTAATTCATGACCAGTCCGACGATCACGCATTAGTTGGACTCTTCGTCCACTTGCATCACGTCAAACCGATGTCTGTTGATCCTTTTCCTCTCGAAGTCCTTGATCAGAGCATCACAGTTCAGGTCAGCCTCGTCTACCCACGACGGATCAGCATAACCTTTCCAGTAAACTTGATATTCGCGTAACGTTCTTCCATATCTAGTCTTTTGACCTGATCGTACACGGTGATACGATCAACTTCAAATTCATCTGGATCTAGCTTTCTTTCCCAGCTGTCTTCAGGTAACAAAAGCTTCATCGAAGTCAAAAAGATCCTCTATCCCAGCTGTTAGTGCAGTAGTAGGGCGATCTGGAAATTCCTTGACCAATTTCAACTTGGACAGGTGCACTACTGGGAACATACGATAGTCGGTGCTAGCTGTAACCAGTCTCGCCGCATGATTACCGATTACCTCATCGACTCTGAAGGGTCCATGCCACATGTGCGCCAGTTTCTTCGCGAACCCTTCTTTCACCCGATGAAGGTATAACCAGACCCTTGATCTAGCTTCGATCTTGTGTGGTGTCACTTGATCATTGTGCTTCTCAGCTCGCTCAGCCATCGCTTGATGCAATCGAGCGCTCACTTGATCACGGGCGTAACGATAGTCCTTTTGTAGCTTATATCTCCACCGGCGAGAATCCCGGTCTTTACGCCGAATTCCACCCAGTTGCAATGTCGATTCCAGCGATGATCGTGGGTCCCACCCGTACCCCAAATAAAATGGTGTTTCACCACGATGCGATCGGGGGTCGAGTTCAGCGCGAATACCAGCCGCTCTGCATACAATCTCCAATCTTTCTGTCCGGCATCTGCTACATACATCTTGATTGCTCGCGTAATCGTCTGCACCGTCCTCTCCACCTTGCCATTCGCCTGTGGACGGTATGCCATAGTGGCACTCTGACGTTGTCCCACGATTTTGTTGAACGCGCGGAATACTTCCGACATAAAACCTGGTTCACGATCGTGCCGGATCACTTCGCTAGCCCGGAATCGTCGAAACACACACTCTTCATAATTTTCGGCAACTTTCTGCGCTGTGCGAGACGATCCATCTTTCGCGATCACCATACCCGTGAACAGATCCGTCCAAATCAGCAGTTCAGTATGTCCATCCGTCGATCGGGGTAGTGACGGGATATGATCCATGGCTATCACTTGGAATGGGTACGTAGCCTCGATATTCCCCGGCGACATGACCTTGATCGTAGGTTTGCTTTTCCCCGTCTCGCAATATACACATTGTCCGATAACCTTTGTACGCTTCGGAATAGACCACGCCAATGGAAGTATCGTCTGATCCTCTGATATTTACGCCCTATGCCTTGTTGTCCTCCTTCCAAGCTCACATGATAGTGGTGGAGGACATCTGCATGTAGGGTCTCGGGTAAGACCAGCTTAATCGAAAGGTGCCGATCGTCTTGATCATCTTTGTCATCGTTGGATTTTCTTTTAGCCATGTTTCCACAGTAGATCAGTAATCCTTGTTCATCGACATCGTAGTTGTCAGAAATTTTCGCGCAGTCCTTAACCTCTTCTGCGCTCAATTGTGAGACGTCACCATACAGATAACTTCGCAAATCATGAATCCATTTCTCTTCGTCCTGTGCCTTTTTCACCCGTTCCGCCCTTATCCCGGCTATAGATATATCGGGCCACGTTGCCGGTCGCGGCTGACGTAGGTTACTTGATCGTGTCATCTCTAGTACTTGCTGGGCAGTGGGATCTTCATTCCACGTGATCACTTCCGGCAACCTGTTGAGATCGGTCAATTCCTCCAGCTGTTTTACGTCATCGGTTTCAAATCTTGTTCCACCTTGCATAGCCCTAGTGGTGATGTGATCTGCACTCTTATTCCACTCTCTTTTGACATGCATTAGATCATGATCCGACCATTCGCGAAGGAGATTGAACGCACGCTGTTGCAACACCTGCATCGCGGAGATTTACACTCTATTTCGCCACGCATTTGCTGGATTACTAAATTCGAATCTCCACACACGATCATCCTTCCTTTGGGGTATCTCGACAGTAGGTCCAAACTTAAAATCAATCCATGGTATTCCGCTTCATTCACCGTGATATCAGGTGCATGATCGCTACCGCGGTCATAATCTTCCACTCCGGTAATTTCCATACGATAGCGCCGAACGCACCTACATGTCGCTTGACACTTGTAGATCCATCGAAACTAATCACGTAGAGTTCTTCGCCTTTTCCGAACGTAGGAGGTGGTACTTCAATCATCTGCCGCGGTTGCTTTTTCGGTGCGATCTCAATCAGTGCTTCATCGATTTCGGTGCGAGGATTGATACTTGCATCTAACGCCCCCAGTACCTCCTCTTCTCCCTGTACACATTTCTTGATCTCGAGGTCCCATTGTGATAACATCGCAGCCCATCTGCCCAGCCGTCCGTCCAGCCCGTTGGATGTTAGTAACCATTTCAGCGTGGATAAACGCGACAAGACAGTGATCGTCTTTCCGACCAGCATCGTGAAGTAAACATCCAAAACCCGTAGAAGCGCCAGAACTTCTTTTTCGACGGGGCTGTGGTTCAGCTCACCGTTCTTCAACGTTCGGCTGGAGAATGCCACAGGATAATACACTTGATCATGTTCTTGTACCAGCGCGGCGGATACCGCCCACTTGCTGACGTAAACCACGGTCACTGGCTTTTTGTTGTGATCAAAGTGGAGCAGGGTTGGAGCTGACGCAATTTTCGCCTTCAGCATGCTGAATGCTACTTTTGCCCTGATTAATCGATCACCTTCCTGATCCATATTCTCCTTGCTCAACAATCGGCTCTTTAACTCTAGATAATCCATTTCCCTTAATTCGTAGAGCACAGCGGCATAGATCGCGAAATCTTCGATAAACCGACGGTAGTAGTTCAAACTCCCCTAAAACGATTGCATGGCCCGTAAGTGCCAGGGAAAGGCAAACCAATCATATTATCCAAATTTTTCGGATTTGTTTCCAAACCTCGGCTAGAGACATGATGCCCTAAATAGGGAACTTCGTTTCGCCCCCAGTACGATTTGGCCACGCTGATCGATAAATTTCATTGATCGCACTTCTCCAACAAACGATGCTCCTTGTCACACAGAGCATTCCAAGTAGGTGCAGGGATCAAACATCGTCGATATATGATCACCGCTGCAGCCCAGACGGGCCCGGTGTTTTGTCGGGCTCTCCCACAGTAAATACATCAGCCGATTCGTCAGCCCCGTCCTTAACCTTGAGATACCCATATAATGCGATATCAATCAACAGCTGGTAGATTTTCGGAGCATTCTTTAGGCCAAAAGGCATCCTATTCCATTCTAGCAATCCAAACGGAGTGACAAACGCCGAAATCTGACGCGCTCGATCGGTCATAGATACTACCCAAAAACCGCTCGCCATATCCAAAGAGCAAAACCACAGCGCTTTATCCAAATCTTCGAGTAGATCAGAGATCAGGGGGATTGGATATACCATCAGGCGCGTGAGTTGATTCACCGTGCGATATTCGATACATAGACGGATATCAACCCCGTTCTTTTTCACAATGATCACTATATGTGATGCCCAGGGTGACGTAGACGGTTGAATGATCTTGGTAGCCAATAGCCCTTTGATCAGAGCCGATAACTTCTCGCGAAATTGTGGAGCCACCTTACGACACTTTTGGGCGATCGGGAGAGCATTGCCTACATCGATATCACAAACAGCTCCACGTACAGCAGGAGGTAGTGCGTTCCCCTTTCCGATCAACAGATGTTTCTTCGCCCAAATTATATCGCGAAGATGATTAATTTCTTCTGGCGTGTTGAACAAGGGGTCTCCGACTAGCAAATCGTCCCTAGTTACTTCTTCGGTGCTTGCAGATACTTCGGGCAACGTAGCAAGCTGCTTCTCCAGTTCTTCCACATACAAATCTCCACCTTCATGGTAACAAACTGGATCTTCGATAGGGATTACACCAACTTCGCTAGGATCGGCTGAGACAGGCTGATCGCGCGTGTCTTGAATAGACTTATCTCTTGCAGTGGGTTGTTCAACTCCGTGATCCGGGGTCGGACCTTTCATCTCCGGCTCATGATTGCACCGCGCTTGCACCTCTTGCACCTTTTGCGGCCCTCCGGTTACCAATGACACAGATGTGGCGATCGGGTCCGTAGGGAGTACTAAAATACTTCGAGGAGTAGGATACTCCCTCTTCTCGACTAGGGGACCTTGATCGACACTTTCTTGGTCGTCATTCACGGAATCGGTAGACGCTTGATACGCGAGATTTTTCCACTCCTTGTAACGATTAGACCCTATCGAAACAAATCCAGGGCGACGGGGAACATCATCTTTGTTCATCCAGATGCCTAAAATCGTCTCATCTTGCACGATGATCGGATGATCAACAACGTTCGTAACACGCAGGTATCGCAAATTGCCCACGCCCCTAGTGATAGTGGTGACCCAATATTTTCCACGAGTAATCCACAACTTTCGAGATCGCTGGTCATAAATTCGAAGCTCGGCAGATCGACCTACTGGGATCTGTTCGTACTGATTGAGTTTCATATAATTACCACTCGATCCATACAGCTTTTGGCGCCCCTCCAATGGGATGATCACCTCATCAGGCAAACTTAGCGCGCCGTGGTCGATGTCTAACCGAACACCAGCTGTTATCATAAAATCCATACCCAGTATAGCATCTTGACCAACAAGTCTGCCCACCCATTCATGGAAATAATAGACCAACGAGCCTGCTAACGTAATCTTGATTTTAGTGCGCCCTTCCGTGAGGTATGCACTTTCTCCAATACCGACACATTCTTGCGATTGACTCGTGTCGATCTGACAACTCACCTTACGAGCAAAGGTTGAGTCAATGATCGACACTTCAGCACCAGAATCAAATAATAGCGTGGCACGTTCGTTATTGATTTTACCACTCGCCTTGGCTTGTTTAAACCATTTCTTTGGCGAGTGGTATTTCCAATATCCGCGCGATTCACCTGGAAGTAGATCAACCTCCATGATCACCGGGGACCGAGAAACCTCATCGATATGGAAATTAGCCAAGCGTGGTAAATCAGGCTGATCACATTTATCATTATCTCTTTCTGCTGCTTGATCAGCCCTCTTCTTATCCACATATGCAAAAATACACAAACCAGAACGCTCGTCTCGTACCATATTCCAACCTGGCGAGCGTCCTAGTTTAACAAATCTTCAGCTTCCTTGGGCAGCATTCCAGATTGCTTGGTGGGATTGTACCACTGGCGGATGCGGTTGAAAAATTCTTCCATAGGGCTCTTGCCCGCATCGTGAACTTTGCCGCATGCTCGACAGACGTATAAACAATGATCGGTCGGATGTAGCTTCCTGCCACACTTGAGACAGGTCAGGCGCTTCCAGCAACGAAGATTATCGTGCCTGATAGACCCACAATGACTGAATTTCTTCACCGCCCCTTGATCGACTGCACTTGTATCACTTCGATTACCCGATCGGGACTCGCCAGGCTGATCGAGCGCCCCTGGTTGGTCGCGTATAGCAGCAATCATGTAACGGCGCTGATCTCCATCGCTTCCACTGTCGTCGGCACTTGATTCTTCACTTCCAGACGACACCTTGATCGCGCGTACTGCCTTGGGCTTTCGCGCTGGGGCAGGTTCCCGATCATCGCCGAATTTTTGGCGGAATCGGCTGGTACCTACGGCCGCTGTTGGCTGGTAACACCTATTACGTGCATACGCCCGCAATGTATCCTCCAGGTCTGCCTCGGTGTCCAACCGCAAAAGCGCCAGTTGATCATCGAGCTCGCGATTGGCCAATGTATCCAAGAAATGTTGTACATGTTCACGTAAAGTCGTAGGCGATCCATCCCCGATCGGCAACTTGTCTCGCAATCCCGCCACATTCAACGGGTGCAGATATTCGATTGGGCTTTCATCCGACCGCTGCTTCGTATAATAGTACTGGCGGGATGACGATTCCACTTCCACAGTATTGAACTTCAAACTCATCCACAAGATTTTTCCAACTTTATCGAGTGCTTCTACTCAACTGGAGATGCCAGTTGCGCGCTGGTCCTTTTAGTAGTGCGCCTAGGATCAGACATTTTTCCTCAGGATCAGAAGCTTGATCCCGCATTAATGCTGACTTGAGGCGACTAATCCAATTCCGCGCTTGATCTTCATCCCCTTCCTTTCCCGAAAATTATTTTAGATCACTGATCGCAGACATTCGAATCCTGGGGATCGTCTGTTGATCAGGCATCCCAGTATGTGCGGACGCAACGGAGGCTCGTCGTGGTAGTTTTATCGGCTCATCTGGGTCAATATACTCGCTCTGGGATCGTTGATCATGGAACGAATATACTGATTCCATGTCAACGTCCTTGACCGTTGCTGATCTTTCTGGCTTCGAGTGATGCTGACGAAGTGAATGCACAGATTCCATGTCAACGTCCTTGATCGACGCCGCTCTTCCAATCTCTAGCTGGCGTTTTTTCCCGCCGACAACTACAGGTGTCAGCTTGCGTATTTCTTCAGCCAGAAACTTCTCCATAGCCTTATCAAAGAATTTCTGCAGCTGTGGACTTTGCAATACTTGATCATCTTCTGCTTTGATCGATTGAGGTTCCATCTTGATAGCCGAAAACTTGGATTTATCCTTCTGGCAAACTGTCATCCTGGTGATCTTAGGCTCTATACTCCCGGCACTACTCGACTCCGCTTCAAATTCATCGCCTTCAGAAGGGGCAGATTCGTAGCACGATGATCCAGTGTGTTCTGCTGCGTTGTTTGACGGACCTGCTTCAATATTCAACGGAGAGTGCGAGGGTTACAACTTAGTGGTTTGACCCACGATAGGTAGCAATAGATGAAACAACTGCTGGGTAGCTTCTGAAATATCTTCTGGATCCTGATCAAACACCTCTTCAGCATCGTAGGAGCCTGTCGTCAGACCTGACTGCTTGATAAGGCGTGTTATCCTCAGTACGACCGTGAGCTTATCCCTCCCATCCGTAACTGGCTGATCGACCGGTCTGTTCAGCTTCCCGCTGATCATGACCCCAAGTAGGCTCATGATCGAATTCGTCAATAAGAAGTCTTCCAGTTTTCCTTTATAAACCTTTCGGTAAAACGTTCTCACCAGATCAGCTTCCGTTGGTGGTGTACTTGATCGACTTTCGTCGCTCTCCGACCCAGGCGCCTTCATCAACACCTTCGGCTGGTCGGTCTTCTAATACTTCGCCACCGGATCCCAATCCGGATCATTATACACACATATTTTTGGCGTATCATAACTTGCTTTATGATCCGCATGGGCTTCCGAAGGAGCCTCGGGAGGTGGTTGAGGCTTCTCCTCTTTTATCTCATCAAGATTCCTCCCCAGGTCCTGATGATCAGCATTTCCTTTCTTTTTCAGGAATGACGACGGCGAACTGCCTTCCATCGTCACAACCTCCTCCTCCTTTTACACCTTTATATTCACTTCTGCTTACGCTTCCGTTTTCATCTTGCGTAGAATCGCGGTGATATCCCGCGTCACCCAAAGATCCGGGCACGCGCACCATTGTGGTGGAGCGGCCGATCAAAGTTTTTGACGCTTGATCGGGCGGTACCACGGCGCCCGGACTGCCGACTAACGATGTGGGTCCTCCGGCTGCCCCTGACTGCTTGTGTTTCTGCTCACCTTGTGTACCCGAAGGCTTAGGCGTGGGTCGCTCTCCAAGTGGCGGGGATGTAAACACGGCAATTCCTTGATGCAAGATTGGGGAACTTGTAATGAGTTGATCGAGGTGCTGATCAGACGTAATCCGGTATAATCGAGCTCGAATCAGGTGCAAACAGGCTTGCTCAGCAGTGATCAGGCTTGGGCAGGTACCGAAAGCCGTTGATCAGCTGTGATCAGACTTGATCAGGCTTGATCAGGCACCAAAAGTAGTTGATAAGCTGAGATCAGACTTGATCAGGATTGATCAGGCACCAAAAGTAGTTGATCAGCTGAGATCAGACTTGATCAGGATTGATCAGGCACTAAAAGTAGTTGATCAGCTGAGATCAGACTTGATCAGGTGCCAAAATCCGCTCAGGTACAAGTTGGTGCGATCTGCGAGTTGTTGATCGCGGGACACGAGTTGCAGAGTGTCGATCAGGTGTTGATCGGCGAAGGGGGTACTTAATCAGGCAGTGGAATTCTTCACTGCCTGATCACGGAGCCTCTGGAGTCTTCAACAGCTAAAGTAACACCCAAATATCTGTATTCCTAGCCTAGACTTACGAGGGGGGGGGGGAAATTTCACTTAATCCACCTAGAGCTCCCGTGGGGCGCTTACAGAAGCCGAACTCTAGGGGCCAAACGCGAACCAAACGTGGAGAAGTGAGAGCACTGCTCAATATCACTCTCAAAACCAAAAAAACTTTACTGAAGAACCGCTGACAGCGGGCGGAGTTGCGGGGTGAGTTTTCAAACACTCTACGCCTGCCGGTGGGCCAAGAACGCACAAAGTGCTCCCGCCCGGGAAGTAGAGGTGTTTATTAACCAAAGGGAGGCGCTAGTTGCCGTCCCTGATGTGTCCTTAGTGTTTGGGCGCAAAAGGAGAACTTTATTGTTGCTTAAATCCTAAGAACTACCAATTACCTAATATCCACCAATCAGAATACCCGTCCCAGCTTCCTTCGTCGACCAGTCGACCTGATTTATCCGTCGTCCGTCGCTGTTCGTCGGTGTTCGCTGAGTACCTGTACGTAATCGTCCCATATTCCTGTGCCCTGTCTATGTCCCGACTATGTGCAAGACGGTTGTACACGCAACTGTATACGCCGTGTTACACACAATCATATACGATTAAGTACCCGATTTTTGTCCGTAATCGCCCCCCCCTAAATTAGGCCCAATAATTAGGCCCTATAATAAGGCCCTATAATAAGGCCCGTTATTGGGCCCAATTATAACACGCTTTACGACAGGTGTGTGTACCCAGTCACGCCCAAAATGCTTTTGTGGCTGATTCCGATAGCTTTTGTGGCTGATTCCGATAAACTACGTCGAGACATCTCTTTAGGTGAAAGACCTCATGTATAAGAACACACGTCGACGAGAGTCGTACTTTACGGACGATGGTTTTGCCGTTTGGGTTGCCTATATCCTTGTCATTCTTGATGAAGGAGATGTGCGTTGAGCTTGTTTCATATTTTTTATCGATTTCATTAACCTTTCTCGGTCTTCTAGGTAGCAATTTGACACGTTGCATTTGTTTGAAGAAGTGGAGTGCAAGTACAAGGTGGAGGAAGCAGCCTCTAACGCCAAGAAAAGTGATCGGGAGAAGCGCTAACACAATCAAGCAGCAAGATGCAAAACGAGACGACTGCCCATTCTGAACCAGTGATTTTTTAGAGCGACAGAGTTACAAAGACTCTACACTTGAATTCAAATAACATCCATTCAATTGCGAGCTCGATCCACACGCATGGAATCTGAATAATAGGGGTTTTTAAAGTTAGATTCAGAAGATTTTGCAGATGATTTTGCAGAAAAATACCGCCAATCAGAGCAATCTGCAAAATTTGCAGAAAGTAGAATTTCCTGAATGTCGGGCTTGCATAAGAATTTGCAGAAAGCAAAACGCAACAACGCGTCCTCATGGCTGTCAAACCCAACAACCTACCACCAACGCCTACCGCGGCTGCTTCGTCGTCAACGCAGGTCAGCCTAGCAGAAAAATCTCAACTTGCACTACAAAAGCACTCTGATGTCTTTTAACAGTCTCCCTTCACTCTCTTCACTTGCAGAACCAAACGCGTCCGCCGCCCTTGTACTCAATAGCTCCTCCTTCGTCGACTCCACCGAAAAAGTGAGTCTTGGTGGAGTGTGGTTGTGTCAATGGTGAGTTACGAGAACGCGCTATCTGATTGGTTGTTTACTTCCGATCGACAGGAGTGGGGACTGGGGCTTCAAATTTAGCCACTTGCAGAGCGCTTCCAGTTGGACAATTGGATTTTCTGCAAAATCGTCTGCGAAATCTTCTGAATTTAACTTTGAAACCCCCTAATTAACACGACTATTAACTTTACGTACCAGTCTCTGACGAATAAATTTGAAATTTTTACCCAATTAATATTTGATAAATACATTAAAAGCTATTTGCAACTCGAGAAGCGCTGGTACAAGAAACATCGCCATGACAAGGCCGTAGACAAACAAGTATCCGTTCGATCGTGCAATAGACGCTCATGCGGCTGCTTCCGAGACAATAAATCATCTTGGGGCTGATTCGGAGACAGACGATGCTCATGTGGCTGAATAGGAGACAAAAGAGGCTCATGGAGCTGATTCTGGGACAACAAAACGCTCTTGTGGTCAATCCAGAGAAAAACGATGCTCTTGGAGCTGATTCATACACAACAGATTTTCTTGCGGCTGATTCATAGACAAACGATGATTTTGAGGCTGTTGCAGAGACAAACGGTTCTCGTGGCTGAGTTGTAGACTTCATATACTCCTGAGGTCGAGGTAGAGACAACAGACGCTCTTGTGGTCGAGTCATAGGTAACAGAGGATCTTGGGGCTGATTCAAAGACAACAAATGTTCTTATGAACGAGGAAGACACAACAGATGCTCTTGTGGACGAGTTAGACACGAAAGATTTCCATGCCGTCGTGAAACGAATGGTGGAAGTTTCTACAAAAGCTTTTAGTGTCATCTGATGGCTTGATGCTCTCTCATAGTTCTGATGATTTGTCGTCATCTGCAAATGCTTTCAACGTATCGGGCGACCAGGAGGTACCGGCGGATGCTTTCCAAGGTGATGTTCCGATATAGAGCTGTTGAATAGACTTCGAATCCATAGCGAAGATGTAGACGAAAACTTAAGTAGTAAGTTTTCAATAGTGAATCCAAAATAAAAGTAAAAGTCGGTAAACTTGATATTTCCACAGTCATACACACGTCAGCGGCGAAAAAGGTATCAATAGGCAGTTTGTAATGCACGGAAGATAATATCCAAACCAGGGACTTAATCAACGTGATGTATATTAAGAAGTGTTTAACTAGCCTAACATGAAAAAATGTTACAGATATTGAAGTTATGGTAAACTTCCATCTGTGTATGGTATACATGTCTTATACGTAACAAAAAATTGTGTACTCAGAACAGATTACTAATGCACTAATTATGCTACTAATAAGAACGAAATGAAAATTGCTACCTAAAAAATAGTCCTACTCAGTTTTAATAAAAAACCAAAAAAGACGGACTATTTTAACACCTTAATGCAAATTTCGAAAAAAGTAAATTATGTTGAAGGCAGAGCGCACTGCGTAACTCTTCGAAACTTGGTGCAGGTAAGGCCTTAGTTAGGCCGTCAGCTAGCATTTCCTTCGAAGATACGTAGGTAGCTTCCACAGTCCTTCCTTTAATTTCGTGATAATAAACTTGACGTGAATGTCCACATGCTTCATCTTGGAACTTAATTCAATGCCCATTAACACTTTGATAGATTCTTGGTTATCCATGCAAAGTTGCATGACTAGCTTCATCTTGGCTTTTACTTCTTCGATAAATTCTTTGAAACCTAAAACGTTTACCACATTGGTGGAAGCAGCATAATGTTTTTCTTTAAATAAAACATGGTGGATAACGACACAGTACCTTGTTTCTTGCATATCCAGGCAACCAACATGCCGTCGATAAAAACAAGGTCTTCAGTAGTTGGCATGTGATCCACTTTGCTGACAACGTATTCTATACCACTGTAGCACTTGATGCTCAAAACTTGACTTACATCTTGAGGACACCCCATACAAAACTTAAGATGTTTCGTAACCTTGAGGTAACGAAATATCTGCTTTGCCAGTTGCCAATCGAACATCATAGGTGCATGTGTCTATCGAGTCGCCTTATGCACTGCGTATGCAATGTCGGGGCGCTTGCATATTGTAATCCATAGTAAGCTGACGACCAAAGACTGGAAGTCCTTAATTGTCAAAAAACCAGTGCTTTTAAGGACTTCACTTGGTTTCAGCGGTAAATCCTCGAATGCTTGGCCGATTGGCGTCCGAATAGGATTAGCATCTTTGAGCTTGAAATCTTGAATGACTTCATCAATCGCGACTTCTTGGTCGAGCTTGTATCCAGAGTTATCCACAAAAGTAACTGGCATACCGAGAAACTTTGAAACTTTTCCCAAATTTATAATCTCCAAAGACTTCATGTCTTCGGAAAACTTGTCGACGAGCTCCTTCTATGTGCCAGTCACTAACAGGTCGTCGACGTAAATTCCCACAATGACGGTATCATTATACACCTGATTGGTATACAAACACATGTCTGTATACACTGCGAAAAATTCAACCTTAAAAGTTTGCCATGTATGAGGCGGTTCAACAACCTCCCTGCCTGTTTAAGGCCGCAAAGCGTATTTTTAACTTGAGTACTTGTTCACCACGTGAAACTTGACTGTCCTCGGCGCTTTCCAATTTCGTACCTTGAGGTAGAAAGAAAAAAATGTCGTGCTCAATTTCGGTTGCTTTTACGTAAGCATTAGGTGTAGCCGGGTGCGTACACGCACGGTGCGGCTAGCGCACAGAAGAAGACTTTCCTTTAAGCGGCATTCGCCGCTACTTAGCCGATACGCCCTTATAAAAAGGCTTAGTAGGAGAGAGCTCTCCTACTCGAGGCCAAGATTCCCGGGGTGGTTTACAGATAGATTTCGCTAACCCCTTGTAACAATACTTCCCTTATAAAGGGAGGTAGCGTAAGGGAGAACTCCCTTAGGCTACAATACTCACTGCTCGCGCGACCGGGCGTAGTCGCTCACCTAGCTCCGCTAATGCCCTAATGACAAGGTTCCCTTATTAAGGGTGTAGCTAGAGGGAGGGCTCCCTTTAGCTACTGCACTCACTGCGCGCGCGACCGGGCGTGGTCGCGCGCCTGGCAGTCTTAAGTATTTCTGTAAACTGAATATATTTAATATGTAATTATTTAAACTGATATAAACTATATGTAACACTAAGTAGAATATTCCTAATTCGTACCTAGCTAAAATTTAGTGTACACACCTGTGTACTGACACGTGGATGGCTGACACACCACCACACCAAGGGCCCATGCCCTGATTGGTTAAAATAACCAAAGGTTCGAAACCTTTCAACCCGGCCAAGACTGACCTCAACCGTGGTGTACTCATGTACACCAACACTCAGTGTTACCCGAATGTAACCCCGTTACATCCTCCCCCATCAAGACTATTGCTTACGCAATAAACAAAATTTTGTTTGAGAACTCCAACGCCGGTACCTCTGTCTGTCCATTGTACACCTTCAGCGGTGGTATGGACGCAAACTATTCCGACAACTCGGAAGTGGACGCCCTTGGGGAGCTCTCCCCAACGGCTGGCCATGTTGATAGCGCCGAACGGCGCTATCAGTCATCCAACCCATTCCCCACACGTGGGGAAAACGCACTAACTCGTGTGCCACCGTTACCCGCTAGGGGTGATACCTCCAGGTTGCCACAGGCCACCAGCAATGAACCGTCCTTGGTTCAAGAGGCCCGACGTGCCGGACGGGCACGGAAGGGACCTCGCGACCCTCAAAAGAGGGCTAAGAACGCGGTCAAGAGGGGTTTAGCCTCCTATACCCCTGGTCCAGCGGCTATACTGTCGCGTGAAATTGCGCATCGGAACCAACCTCGGATGACATATCCGAATCGCCGAAGGCGATCACCACCACTGAGCTGGACGCAGCTCAAGAGGCTCAAAATGCCGCACAGGCGTTACAAGCTTCCTTGCACGCCCCCCCATGCGCCCTCCACGGGCGGTATATCGTTTTGGAGGTCCTCGTGACCTCCCTAAGTGGGTCAGGAATGAGGTACAGAAGGGTTTCGTCTTCTATACCCCTGGCCTAGCGACTCTACAGCCGCAACACATCACATGCCGGAATCAACTCCGGGAAAAACTGCTCACGCAGAAGCAGTTCACTGCTACCTCATATCGAGAGCGCCTCGAGAAACAGGCACAGGTTGCCGTTGTTGGAACCTCCGCGAGGTTCCCTTCATCCTCCTGCAAGGAGAATATTCCAAAGAGACAGAGCAGAAGTTCCGCGCTTAGGCGGAGGGGAGAAACGTCTCCCCGAGTTTTTTTAAGCTGTACAACAGCTATTCCGAACGTGACGTTAGGATAGAGAGGGCATTGTGCTTGGCGTTTGCCAGAGCCAAACCCATGGGGCAGTTACGTGCCTCTTATCTCATGCGCTATGCTAGCGCCCGTGCCCTCACTAGGGTGCCGGAGCACATTGGGGTTCCGCATCTGCCTCCGGAGGGCTCCCAACTACTGGGAGTAAGGGAGCTTACCCCGCCCCTTTGGTCGTTGACTCACAGCGGGATTCTCCCGCTCGAAAGCGTCAACGACGTCACGACAATCCTGCCGCAGGGGAGTCTCAAACTCCCACGAACTCTTTGAATGTGGATAACCCTTCCACTTCAACAAATACTGGGTTTGACCCCGATGATGGAGTCGCGCCATCAGACGCTCCGCCCCGTCCTGCCGTCGGGCAGCCGGTCGGCCGCCCTGCCGGGTAGGCCCAACAAACAAACAATAGATTCTTCTAGATCTCTGGGGACGTGGAAGGCGCTTAGTGCGCGATCCGTGGCGGCTACAAGCGCAGACCCGAGCTGCACCCGGTCGGGCAGCCTGCCGGCCGCCCGGCCGGGTAGGCCAAACAAACGAACAGGAGCATACAGGGCTGACATCGGGGACTCATCCCCCTCAAGCCACGTCCACACACACGTGGCGTCAACGTAACCCGCGGATTTACTAATCCGTTCACATTAAACGGGGTAAACCCCGTAGATGCATGCACCGAATTGTTTTTGGCAAATTCGGTCATAGGAAACATCTCACTCCAACTCTTGGAGAATCCGGACATAAGCTCCAGAGAAAATCCATAACAACGCGATGAACGCGTTCCTTCTTGTCCATCAATGGACTCTGCCATCGCTGCCAGGTGATCATCTTGCTCAAACGGTCTACAAAGACCGAAACGCCGGTGGAACCGGCCTTCGGTAAAACCGAAGATAAAATCCAAATGGATTTTCAACACGCCGTTGGAACGGCTACTCCGCCATAGGCTAACCTTCATATTTATATATGGACTTGGCCCACACGAACAATTGGCAATTCCCAATTGTATGCTATAGGTTGACTTGGTCCTCACGAACAGTTGGCAATTTCCAACTGTTTCCTATAGCAGCTGAATTTGTAGAGGGTTTGACCCTCTAGCACGACTCACAAGTGCGAATATACGCACCGACCCACTTGTACATTTGGGTTACCAATACAAAGCGCTTAAAGAGCCGTAGGTCTTAACCCGACTAAACGACCCCCGGTAGGGGCGTCATGTGCCTCAAAGAGGACTTTATATTTCAGTTCCTCATCAAGAGGAACAACCACCCGCGGAGTGTCCTCCGCGCCCGTGCTATAATATAGCAAACCGTCACAGTAACTGTAACGGGGTAAACGAGCTTTAGCTCGACTTGACAGGGTTGGCTCAGACGAGCCAAGTCCCTTTTCACCCAACGCGCTGATAAGCGCCGTACACTGTGGGTCTTTCTCATACGCCTGGCGTATGAGATCCACCACAGACGTGGTGACGAATGTCGCGTGAGCGAGCTCGTAATCGAGACGACGCGACAACGCGTCTGCAAGCACGTTCTGCTTGCCAGGTTTATACTTAACCTCAAAGTTGTACTCCGCAAAGAAGGAGAGCCAACGGGCCATCCGTTGCGATAGATGAGGCGACTTTGTCACTGTCCGTAAGGACGCGTGGTCAGTATAAACCACGAACGGCTTTGAGCCGAGTAGGTGAGCCCTAAATTTGACAAGAGCATACTTCATTGCAGGTAGCTCCTTGTCATGAACGGGATAATTCCGTTCTGCAGCCTTAAGCTGCCTCGACTCAAACGCAATTACGCGTTCCCTTCCTTCATCGTCTGCTTTTAACAAATCACATCCGATTGCTAAATCGGAGGCGTCGCAGACGACACTAAATGGTTTTGCAGAGTCTGGGAGAGCAAGAACGGGAGCTTTTAACAAGCTCCCCTTAACCGCTTCAAAAGCGTTTTGGTGTTCAGTTTCCCAACACCAGTCAACATCCTTCTTAAGAAGGCCCGTCAATGGCTTCGCCATTTCAGCGTAGTTCTCGCTGTATTTGTGGAGATAATTGGCTAATCCAACCCACTTCCGTAAATCTCTAAGATTTACAGGCGAAGGCCACTCCACAATGGCTTTCACCTTCGCGGGATCTGCCCGCACTCCATCCTTACCGATGAAACATCCGAGGAAAGGAATTTCCTCAGCACCAAAGATACATTTGGATGCGTTTGCATATAACTGATGCTCTCGCATACATTCGAGCGCCGCTCGAAGATGTATCAGGTGCGTCTGAATATCAGATAAGTCGCCTTCCGCATGACTATGAACGAATATATCGTCGAAGTACGTCTGAGCGTACTTTCTATGAGGGCGGAAGAGTTGGGTCACCAAGTGATAAAAATCGATGGTTCATTGTTTGGTTTTCACCAAAACTGACTCGTCCATCGTGGATGAGGAGTTCAACTCCTCTTCCGGACGCAATACGACAACCTCGTCGATTTCATCTGCTTTTACAGCAGTCTCAAACTCGTTGAAGGCCATCTCCTCCAACGACAACAGTTCGCCTACCCCAGGCAACCGTTTAAGGCTTACACCTTATGTGACAATACCTGTCACACTATTCAGTATCCGATAGGACTGCTGACTACTGGCCTCGGGACTCATCCCGAGACCCAGATGGGGGGAGTCAATTGCCCCATCTATTGGAAGCGCCACGCGCCTATCCACAGAGGTCTCTACCTCTACCACCGGTGACTCGCCGGTCTCACCTATAACGGCGTAGTCGGAATCATTTCCGACGTGCGAAAGAGACAAACTTCGGGCCTCTTCGCTTGGAAGCGCCTCGCGCTTAACCACAGGGGTCTCTACCCCTACCACTGGAGTTACCACAGGTAACTCACCAGTCTCGCCTATAACGGCGTGGTCAGAATCATTTACGACGTGCAAAAGAGACGAACTACGGGTCTCTTTGCGTGGAAGCGCCTCGCGCTTAACCACGGGGGTCTCTACCCCTACCACTGGAGTTACCACAGGTAACTCACCAGTCTTGCCGTTCACGGCGTGGGGATTAACCGCCAAATCCCCCTCGTTAAGGAACTCTTCCTTAACGCCATTGGGAATGATCATTTCAGACATCCCAATCTCTGGAATCTCACGCCAGAATCGCTTTTGCGATCAAGCAAAGGTGGGTTCATGACTCGCCAATGCTCCACCCGATCGCGGGTGCGTTGATCCAATGAGCTTAGACTTCCAGTCTATCCATGGCTCGTGGCGTTCCAGCAACTTCATGCCCAGAATGAGTCCAAATCCAGGACTCAGGCAACGTTCTTAGCTATCGAAGTTTGCAAACTTCAGCTTAAGGTCAATCGGAACCTTGGGTACAGAAACCTATACGCCCGTCGCTAGACGGGCCGCGACAACCATCACGAGAACGTCCCTCTAGGGCCTCGGCATACAGCCGACTCTTCTCCACAGAAGCTCGTCTGACGTAATTGTCAGACGCTCCAGAATGTATCAAGACTCTCCAAGTCTTATCAAAGCCTTCACGTCCGTAAGGACTACCAGCAAACCTGTCTGGTACACCAACTCGGTGCTAGCAAGCACCGCTTCCCTCGGGGATTTGTTCTCTCGTCCCCTACCCTGGGGATTAACACCACTGAGGGGTCCCCCAGTAAGGCGCCCCGCACCTATTGGGAGCCGCTGTTTCCCGACGGCTTGGGCGAGGGCCTTATTGCCGCCCTCGGCCCCTTCCAGCGACTATCTCGCTGGGGATTTTGTGGACATCTGTTCCTCATATGATCCACGCTTCCACATAGGAAGCACCTTAGCGGCCCACGCCGCTGCATCATAGCTAAGAGCTCCGCCCCGAAGCTCTGAGAAAAAGAGTCAGAGTGACTCTTAGCGGAAAGTTTCCCCTACACTTCGACCTGACTCAGGTCCATGGGTTCAGGACCCACCTTAGAGGAACGAAAGTTCCTCTCGGCGTTAAACGCCACCTTAAACGCCTCCCCAGGGATTGGGGTCGGCATCGGAACAGTTCCGAACGTGCTGGCCCTTCTTTCAGGCCTCCCATGAAGACGGGGATGGACACATCGTCCGAATACGATTTCGCGTACATCCCTGCTAACAGGGTCTTCAGTCCTTGGACATATGTCTCCAAGTCCCTAGTGCCCTGACGGCACCTCAAAACGCCAGCTGATTCTGGAGAACCAGAGCAGGCGCTGCATACCTGTCCATAAGCTTTCGCTTAAGGACTCCCCAGTTCGGGAACACGGTCGTGACCGAATCCTAGCACTTAAACGCCCATGTACGGGCTTTGCCCGTAAGATAGGTCAGTGCAAGTCCCACTTGCAGGTGCTCCTCGATCACGTTCGCGGTGGCGAATGCGGTTTCAACCTCTCGAAGCCACACATAAAGGTTTTCACCTTTCTCGCCGGTGGATTCCTTTATCTTAAAGGACATCGGAGGGCGCACCCCCGTAGACGCGGGATAACTACCGCGAAGACTCGCCCCATGGGCGATAAGGGCATTCACCCTTTCACGCACGGCATCGAGGCCCTGCTCCACTAGATGGCGCATGCCATCCTAACCCAATATGGGTAACAGCCTTTTAAAGGCTTCCTGCTGGACGGGGGTTAGCTTACCCCAATCGTCCTGATCCATCCCTTGCAGAGGATGTTGATCACCAACACAGGTGTTGGATTGACTACAAGTGCTACCAGATGTAGCCGGGTGCGGCTAGCGCACAGAGGAAGACTTTCCTTTAAGCGGCGCTCGCCGCTACATAGCCGATACGCCCTTATAAAAGGGCTTAGTAGGAGAGAGCTCTCCTACTCGGGGCCAAGATTCCCGGGGTGGTTTACAGATAGCTTTCGCTAACCCCTTGTAACAATACTTCCCTTTTAATGGAGGTAGCGTAAGGGAGAACTCCCTTAGGCTACAATACTCACTGCGCGCGCGACCGGGCGTGGTCGCGCGCCTAGCTCCGCTAATGCCTTAACGGCAAGGTTCCCTTATTAAGCGTGTAGCTAAAGGGAGGGCTCCCTTTATCTACTGCACTCACTGCGCGCGCGACCGGGCGTTGTCGCGCGCCTGGCAGTCTTAAGTATTTCTGTAAACTGAATATATTTAATATGTAATTATTTAAACTAATATAAACTATATGTAACACTAAGTAGAATATTCCTAATTCGTACCTAGCTAAAATTTAGTGTACACACCTGTGTACTGACACGTGGATGGCTGACACACCACCACACCAAGGGCCCATGCCCTGATTGGTTAAAATAACCAAAGGTTCGAAACCTTTCAACCCGGCCAAGACTGACCTCAACCGTGGTGTACTCATGTACACCAACACTCAGTGTTACCCGAATATAACCCCGTTACATTAGGGATATCTCCATGCCTCGCAGGCACATTCCACGTGACCGCCAACGCTAAAACCAGCTTAACAGTGTTCACGGCGATCACTGCGGCGAAAGTCAAAGTGTAGTCGATCCCAAAGCGCTGCTCGTCGCCACATGCAACGAGTCTAGCTTTGTATCTCTTAACATTTCCATCTTGGTCAAGTTTAATTTTAAAAAACCACTTGGTGTGAAGAGGTCGGCAATCAGCAGGCTAGTCAACGACACTCTGGACTTCATTCTTCTTCCGGGAATCGAGCTCCTCCTGAATAGCGACAAACCATTGTTGCTTCTTCGAATATTTCATCGCTTGAGTGAAATTCTTGGGGTCTATTTCCGCTATAAAATTAACGGACCCCACATCTTCAACTTTAGTTGGAATTTCAGTCGTATCTCCATCAATACTTGGCGGATCTTGACCATTCTTGCGTGCAGAACTCCGCGTTAAGCACCGCGCACGTTGCGAAGTCTTTTTTTGCTTCATCTGCTTCTTGTAGGGAGTGGTGGTCACCCCCCCCCCCGGATTGACGATTTATGAGCAACCGATATTGAACTTGTTTATTTCTGTGTCTCGTCAAGGGCTTCATTTTTTACTTGTTGAGACACGACAACCTTGCGTTAGCCTTTAAGGTAAAATTTACAACCCTTGCCTTCCTCGCTTTTTCCTACGATGACTGCAACATGAGCACGGTGTGATAGCGAATCCTTACCGGGATTTCGATACACAGTGCAAACAGATCCAAATACCACAATTTGGCCAACATTCGGCTTTTTCTTCGTGAGAAACCCCAGAGGCGATTGCTTGCGTAATTTTGCGTTACTCGGGCTGCGGTTCAGTATATTAGCATCATATTGAACCGCATCCCCCCAAAAAATTAACGGGAATCCACTGGCATCTGCATGCAATTTGCCATGTTCATGACCGTGCCGTGCTTGCGTTCTGCCTTCCCATTACTTGACTGGTTGTTGGATTTGCTAATCTGCCACTTAATACCAGTCTGGGAGCAAAAGCCATCGAGATTTTTGTCTTCGTACCCACCGTCGGTACGGAGTATACAAACTTTGCAGTTAAACCGCCGCTAGAAGAAGGCCAAAAAACGTTAAAACTTTTTCGCTGCAACGTCTTTGGTCTGTCCAGGAAAACCCTGACATAATTTAACTTATGATCAACAGAGCTGATCATATATCGGTTACTGAGTCGATCTTTTGGTGTTATCGGACATTTAAGGTCGAAACATATGATACCACAATCCGTTCGATTCGCGAATTAGTACCACTGTCCCTGACAGACCGTGCGTTCTTGTCTGTTTGCCCTGGGAACACGTCAGACAGTTCATGCGCTTGTGGTCTGTCAGATCGATACCACTTGAAATATCCTTTGCAAGACGTTCCATGGCATCGTAGTTCATATGTACGAGTCGTGCATAAAAATGCATTAATGCCCCTTTTTGAACATCGAGCTTCTAGCAGTAACGGTGTCATGATCTTCGATGATCGACATGACTGAGGAGTATAGAGCCTCATTGTCAACCAAAACGGTGACAACAACCGTCCAAACTTTATTGACCTTCTGGATATCAAAAATAGGAGATCGAGTGGACGCGTGCAACATGGCACGGTTACCAAGGACGTATGCCAACTCACATCATTTCTTCTCCAAACGTCCATACGAAATAATGTTTTTAGCCAGATTTTCCATGAATTAGACGTTTTCCACCCAAATGGTGTTCGGCTTGCGACTAGCCCCAACTTGGATGAGTATCCAGCCTTTTTGAGAATTTTTTAATTTTTTCCCGTCGGCTTGAAACACGTGCCGTCAACCGGTTCAACATCACTCGGGTATTTCTTCTTGTTGACCAAATCTATACTGGGACCGGAATCAAGAATCCAAGTGAAGTGCTGCACCCAACTTGTTAAGGGTAATCACTAATAGTTAGTGAGAAATCAACTTTTTTCCAGCCTTATTAGGACATTTCGGTCTAATATGACCAATTTGTCCGCAACCATGGCATTTTATGAATTTCTTTTTTTTCCTCCACGAAGTTCACAGCATCAGCACTAAAAGCCTTTGAACTTCGTGATTCACCCTCGATTGCCTGAGCGAACTGAGTTAGTTCCTCGGCATCGCGTAAAAAGTCGAACCTAGTGTGGTCGAACTTAGCCATCAGGGCGGTTTTCAGTTCGGGTGATGCGTAGTAAACCACGTTGTCTAATACAAGTGCTTCACTACCACCCACAGCCTCTGAAATCTCCACCAAATAGATAATGTTCACTCCATGAACGCTTGGGAATTTTTTGGGTCGTAAATAATTTCATCGCCTTGTGCAGAGGTGATTGAAGTATTGAAAGCATTAATCATTTTATTCATCACATGAACTAAGATAGTTGACTCATTCTACCACGAGTCAATCTGCGTGTTATAATACATTTCGGCCGTACCACTAAGGTAGTGCCCGAGGAAGTCGACCTTAATGTCTTCGCTCCAGAAAAAAGCCACAAGCCGATTCGGCTATCGAAATCTGTCGAATAAATCGGGTCCTCCATTCCTTGAAACTGGCTCCAAGGCAACGGTACACTTTGGTACCATAAAAAACTCTGATTGAGAGTTTACATTTCTTAGGGGAAGGTGTTTTGAAGATAGGAGGCCGGTTTTCCATCGTTTACCCATATTTTGGTGCTGGTTGTTGAAAGCAAGTTGGGCTTGCGGTTCCCGCTCAGGCGTACTGTCGAGCGACGCCAACCGCATACGAGTCCCCAATCGAGCTTTCTATCCGAGATCGTCACTTGAGTGTCGTTTAAAAAGTTTACAGTGAACATTGTGGCTGCAGTTAATTTTCGTAAGCTTCCCTCACCCCCTAATAAATCGACCACACACTTTTTTAAAAGCATCTAAAGGTCTCAGAGGGTGTTTGCTGCAACTTTAATTCGATTTCTATCTTTGGAGATAGATAAATAGGATTTCCCGTAGATTTAATACGCCGCTCTATCGTTTGCGATTCAGTTGTAAATGTAAAAAGTCGGTCTATCTTTAATTTTATATAAAAATTAGGTAGGACTATTTTAGGTAGCAATTTTCATTTCGTTCTTATTAGTATCATAATTAGTGCATTAGTACTCGGTTCTGAGTACACACATTTTGTTACGTATAAAACATGTATACCATACACAGATGGAAGTTTACCATAACTTCAATATCTGTAACCTTTTTTCATGTTAGGCTAGTTAAACTCTTCTCAATATACATCCTGTTGATTAAGTCCCTGGTTGGGCCGTCTTTTGCTTCTCTTAACAAACTGTTTACTGATACCTTTCTCGCCACCAACGTGTGTTTGACTGTGGAGATATTAAGTGTGATTACTTTTCGTTTTTTATTGGATTCACTATTGGACATTTACGACTTAAGTTTTCGAATACATCTACGAAATGGATTCGATTGCTATTCAACAAGTTATGATCCCAAAGGGTTATAGTGTCTCAAGTGATGATGGTTCCGTGGAGGAAAAATCCGCAGGTCTTGTAACCGAAGGGATGCAGATTTTGAACATGGTTCAAAACTTTGCGAGCGAATGGACAAATTGGAAACTTCTAACGCTATCCCTCCGGATAATAACTTCGGTTTCAACAACTCGATGCGGTATGGACCCAACTGGCATTGAGTCTGACGATGAAGTCGAAGGGATTGATTCTTCACAAAACACGAGGTGATTGGTTGGTTCATCCATCATGCACGATTTCACTACACCAATCGGCTTCAAAAGCCAAAATGGATTATGAAGCCTTGAGATCTTCGTCGGTTTCGTTCGATACTTCAACCCCGGAACCATCTCTATAGTTATGGAGCATCGTAAAATTGGGATGACGGTTTTTTGAGTTCCAATGGTGAAGCTCGTCGGAGACAAGTAAGAACTTTCCAACTCCAAAGACTTCAAATCGTCGTCTTCATCATTAACCGATGAAATGTCCGAGAGCGTTGCAGATCCTGATCGTCCCGATCGATTCTGTAACACCACGCTAAACTCATCCTCCTCGGGAACCACAAACCTTGACGAGTCGGCAAAGTGACTCAATGAAGAACTAAGACTGCGAATCGTGTCGATATAACGCATCATTCGCAGAGTGAGCGACACCGTCAAGATTTGAATCACCATTGGGTGCTGGGATTTCTTGGTATACGCACAATGATGCGCATCGTTTGCGTCGTAGGAAGCACTACTTTCTTGCTGTTTTTATGTTGCTGCGCTCGCAAAAAGTCACGAGTTATTCAGCGTCTCCTAGTGAAAGGAAGTGGAACAAATTATCACCATTGAGATCGGCCACATTTTCAGCACCAAATTAAGGTGTACATGTACCCGCTACGAAAATAAATTCACCGGATGCAGGCAGTACGCGATACTATTATCGCTCGGCACCTGTTTAATCTCGAGCAACGCAACTGTGCCGAGTCCCATCGCACGTGTAATCAAGTCAACGATCACTCGCCGTCCCTTCCTTCCTAAATTCACTGAATATTTGCACTATGCGTATTATCACAAGGGTAATTGAAAAGTGACGCTTGGTCAATGGTTAATGGACGACACGAACTGGAATGACGCGCGTAGGATATAAGAACCGGTAGAGACACTAATTGATAGCTATTAATAGCTACTGAGTGTGGGACCCGAAACGAAAATTTTGTAATTCGTTGGAGGATTGGGCTAATAGTGGAAGACGATCGGGTTTGGTTCGTGCGGTCACTTCTGAGCTTCGCACCCGTTGAGTGCCTGCCCACAGAGCCATTGCGGGATGTAGTTGACGAACCTGCCCCGAACCTTGTCATTTATGATAAAACGAGAATGAGAGGGTATCGAATGTAATTGTTAAAGCACTTATGAAAAAAAGGTTTACCATTTACTTTTAGAGAGATTTTATACAATAGGAAACTTTTTGGCAGTATTTCACAAAATAAGACGTTTTTTTAATTTCACAGAATAGGACACATTTTAAAGGGAATTGATAAATCCACGTACTGATACATTCCAATAGTAATATCAAGAGTAATATCCAGTATTGCGTAAGGGGGTATAGTTAATGGGTTCTGTATGATTGACCGTGTGATACGATCGAAATAATACGCTATAACCGGGAATTTTATGACCCAAATGGTCGCTGGTCTGTCGTAACTGCCGCGGGTGGGGTTTATTTCTGGTGCGTTGACCTTATTGCGGACCGAAAAAGTGTTGCCTGTTCTTGAGAAACTAATGGGTGTACCGGACGAGGATTTGATACAGTCGAAAAAAGATGATGATTTTCAGGCTGAAAAATGAAAAAAAACACCATGCCGTTAAGACGAGAAGACGCATCAGTGTGGAAAGCGTTTTTATATGGTCAAACAAGTGGAGTTGTGGAACCGATTGGAGGCGTCAGTTGTATATCGATTTCTTTCCGAGAAAAAAATAATAGCTTACTGATGTATTTTTTGTGCTGGAATATAGTTGGTCGGCAGGAGCGGTGTTATATGTGCACCCGATTTTACCCTATGCACTATCATTAGCAGCGGGGGCGATGATTTTCGATGTAGTGGATACCGTAAACGACACAAAGTGGCAATCAGAAATTGGCAGCTATTAGTACAATTATTGGTTTTGTCGTGATGAAGGTCATGGACGTAGCACTTGGATAGAAGAAAAATCGTTCATTTCAGTTTTATGACCAAATAATCAGGTGAAAAACCTGGATGACTCGTGTCATAAAGAAGTTTTTAGTGATTCGCTTTTTGTGTCACGCTAAGTATTTGGGATAATCATCGTACTGCATCAAGAAGAATGAAAACCCGTCGTAAATGTTTCCAGCTCGCGTCTTTTACCTTCAACTTGTCTTTAGTTGCTGTAGATATCCAGACCGCATTCACAAGACCAATTAACGCCAACAAAATGACTCCTACCAACGATTCCACATAGAATAGTCAATTTCGGCTTGAAACTTCTCTCCACCAGGATCCAGACTCAATCCGCCACAGGTTGCAGTGGTTAATCACATTTCTCTTTTGCAATTACTACGCGATGGTTCTCCATATCATAAATAACATCGTTTCCTTCCAAGCACTGGCTCCTAAAACCCATTCCACAAAAAATATTGTGCCCATGTACACTTCATCTCCAATTTGAGCAAAGTGGTAACTGGATGGGGTACAATTGTGCCCGGAATTAGGAACCATAAACAAATTATATCGGGTAATTTTTTGCACTATTTTCTAGTGTCATGGGATAAATGGAATCTCTCAATGGAATAAAAGCAAAACTTCCAATCGCTCGACGTTTTCTTGCTCTCATGCACGTACAACAATGTCGTGCCGCTATCAATCATACATCCACCATCAGTATTATTATCTTGATGATCAACTTATAGGTATTATTTCGATCGTATCACGGTTAATCATACGGAACCCATTCTCTATACGCCCTTACTCAATACTGGATATTACTATTGATATTACTATTGGAATGTTTCAGTACGTGGATTTACCAAAAATGTACGTGGATCTGCCAATTCCCTTTAAAAAGTGTCCTATTTTGTGAAATTTAAAAAACCTCCTATTCTGTGTAATACTGACAAAAAGTGTCCTATTCTATAAAATTTCTCTTACTTCTAATAAAAACACCATGTAAGTTTATCAGTTCCCTAAAAAAGCGTCCTATTCTGTGAAATACTGTCATAGTGTCCTATTCTATAAAATTTCTCTTTAAAGTAAACAAAGTAAACATAAAACGTTTTATCTAAAAAGATTTTGGTACGAACCAAATCGCGATTCAGATGCCGGAAATCCTTCGATTCATTGTAAGTACCTTTTACGCGTATAAGTGTCGCGCAAGTTGGAAACTTTGCTTACTTGGTCGTCCATGATGGATTCGCTTCGCTCAGACCCTTCGATTGAAATGAGGTTTAAGCTTTATTTGTACGATCCCCCCCCAAAGCGAAACCAAAAGTTCGGGAAATGATGAAAAGAAGGATGAAATTATGGATCCTAAGCACGTACTGAAACTTCTTCCTGCAACTTTAAACATTCTCATTTTAGCAATAGAGGCACATATCGTTTCTTCTGGAGTTTACAAGTATGAAATGCGCTCTATGTAATCAAATATCTTTCTTTTGTGAAAAAGTAAACACCAACATTTTGATCGATTTTCGTTTATGTCCGATCGTACTTATGGGCATCTGAAAGTACGTGGATTTACCAATTCCCAAGACAAATGGCTTCACATAGTTCCAACAAAATCTGCAACATAAGGGGCCATACTGTATGTTTTTTTCTGACAGTAAGGATGAGGGAAGTAGTCAAAAGTCCACTTTGATGCCGCACGCTGCATGAAGTAGTGCTCTAAAAAGCACTTGAAATAGTTTTCATTAGTGGCAAATTTTTTGGCGGGGGGAGTGACGTACGACCTTTTGAAGATGCCTCAGCGTTAGATGAACTGTCCATACATTCAACCAAACAAAGGCATTAGACTTTGTTGAAGAGCCCCGAAATTTGGCCGCGACGTGATTCGGACGTATTTGGGCATTTGCGACTTTCAGTAAAGGGGATTTGGGCAATTACCCAATTTTATGGGTATTACCAAATTTAATATATACATTTGTTAGATTAGGTTTTTAATTAATTCTAATATACTCACTTCAGAATTCTAACTGTAGTACATAAGTACACAGGCAAGGCATAGTACGTTTGTGCACGCGGGGCGCGAAGTGGATTTGTTTGCTTGTTGGAACGTGGAAGTGGCATTACGTTACGTTTGTGGTCTGCCTTTATTACTTTTGATTTACTTTCGTTTGGAACTGATAGCGTGGAATATAAGTGGATTTATATTACGTGGTTATAGTACAAGCATTTATTTTGTCTACATTTTTGCGGTTTGGAATCACGCTACCTGGAACAAGCTAGCGTAGTCAGTACAGCGTAGTGATATGAGCGAAGAGCATGAAGTAGAGCGCAAACTTCAACAGACTTGGAACGAACCAACCAAATCCATGTACTCACGTGTGCAATAGCTTAGAGACCAAGGCATAGTCTACAGATGCATAATTGGAGCTTGCAGAACCATCCTTTTCATTTGCAGGAGCAGAATGTTCAAGATTTTGGGTATAGAAGTGCTGAGAAACTTAATAAGTAGCATTTTCATTGCTGCTGTGCGTCGCCTGAGGCGGATCTAACCAAGCAAAATGCTTGTGTGAAGACCATTCATGTACTTTTATATCTGGATCTGTCGTCCATTTACAGATGCATGAGCGTTTCCTGGGACAATACGAATTATTTAAAGTTAAACATTGTCTTACCTGCTTATGTAAGCACATAAATTATTTACTACCTTGCTAAGATCAGCTTCAGACCACAGTCATCTCGATGTGCGGGTATTTGTCCGTACATTTCCAGCATTTGTACACTTTCGGCAGCTTGACTCAATAGCTTGTCAAGATTTGTGTTTGTTTCCTTGCAGAATATTGATTCCATTGCAGCTTAATCAGCGAATCAAATGCTACGTTAGCCATAAACAATCAATTGGCTTGGGTGTAAATGGCGAAGTGACCTCCGCCATGCCGTTTAAGGGATTGAGGCTGGCGCCATGTCAGTTGATGTAAAAATTTGGAAAAATTGACGGAGGGAAACACGTAGCGAAGAAACATCGCAGCGAATTTTTATCCACACGCTTCGTTTTGGTGTCTCTATCTGAGGAGAACATTTCTTTTTTTTTCGCTCGAGTCAATGTATTTGTTTCCTTCCCATTCGTTTTTCTTCTTTTTCTTGGACAAAAACAAAACAACTACCCACGAATTAAAGTGACGATGATTCGAACTTTCTGGAACGGATATTTCTAGCCGAAATATCTATACATGGTTAGTGTAAGAAACAATTATTCACCCAATGTTCTACTTCATTTTAACCCGATTTAGATAATTTTAGAGACTTCAGCGATGCGCACTCGAAGTGTGCTCTGCTCATACATTGAACAGCCATAATGTGTAAAATTTCTTGTTTGTCTACCGCTTTACTGCAGTGAATCAATGTATATTAATCTCTAAAACAAACTCACATGTCTCATCATTTAGCCACGTCATGCTCTCGTACAAAAGTTGCACGGCCCAAATTCGCTGCTGGTACATTGGGCACAAAAAAGTATTAACTCATTGCACTTGATTTAACACGTTGCTTTTCTATTGGACCCCTTGAATTTGCGTTTCCGGTATGTAGTCCGATTTTGTTGTTCTAACGTTAATATTTTCCTGTGGCCCCACGATCGTGATTATGTTGAAGTTACATGTAGCCACTTCGGAAGTTTTGACTAAAATGTAATTTCACGAAGATGAAACCTCATTGGCTGAAATATGCATATGGATTTTCAAGTTAGAAAGCAAATTTAACTTTTAGCAATGTTATATTTGGATTTAGTAACTTTACATACTATAATTTTATTTTTACTTTAACAACTTAAGTGAAGGTTTCCGCCGCGTGACAGTTGGCAGCCGTTTACCATCTCTCACGAAAAATCCTATCCGGTAAAAAATATCAGACCAGGTAGTATAAGAACATTGCTTGAGCTACTAGTTTTACAGATTGGCAGACCCAAAATTTGTAGAATAAAGTTCGTATCCATAGCGCATATATAGACGAAAACTTAAGTCGTAAGTGCGTGAAAATAATCCAAATATAACGAAAAGTCAGTAAGTCGATATCCCACAGCTAATCACACGTCAACGGCGAAAAAGGTATCAGTAGGCACTTCGTAATGCACGAAAGAAAATATCCAAACCAGGAACTGAATCAACGGAATGTATATTGAGAAGTGTTTAGCTAGCCTAACATCTATATATATAACAGAATTCATGTCGTCAATGATCCCGTACCTAATCGAATTATCTTGATCTATGTATGAATTTGAATAAGTATGCGATCCCGTTACCTAAGCGAAAATAGTCTTGATCTAAGTATGAATTCGATTAAGTACGCGATTCCATGTACTGAAGCTTGACTCAAAGAACTCACGGCTCGGCTTAACGCTTCACCTTCGGCTCCAAATGCGTTCTACGTAAGAAAAGATTATCATTCTATCGTGTCCGGATCGTGTTACTACTCAGGGCATCTTTGATACTTACCCAAACAAGATCAGGTTCCTAACTGTCCAGTGTGTGTGTGTGTGTGTGCGTTTGTGTGTGTGTGCGTGTGTGTGTGGATGCTGCGGCGCAACAAGTTGCGATGGCTACAGCAACTCGACTTTAATACGTCAGCGCCAGCTGCATCTTCTACAGCAGCAACAAAATCTGCAGGCGCACAACGCTGAAGCAGTGCAACAGCTCGATCGGCAACAGTAGATGCAACAGCTGCGTCTTCATGAAAAACTTATGCAGCAACAAATGCAACAGGGTCAGCATGTCATCCACGTCGCCATGCTAATAAAATTAGCAAGAGTTCAGCTACCAAGATAACATTGGACACAGTAGGCCCTGACACAGTGCCGTTAACGACTTCAGGAGATAGTTTGGCGCTCAACGAAATTAATTCACGGACTGATCTGTATCGGCCCCAATTAATTACGTTACACACGGATAGAATCAGCTGTGGGCGAAAGAATAACGAATCACACACTCTATCTTAAGCTGCCTTACTCGATATTTTCAAGCAAAACCAAGTTTAGGAGCTTATGAAATTGTTGATGAGATTAGGGGCCGTTCTGAGATGCATATATGTAAGTTCAAATATTAAATTTATTGCCCCGTTGGTACAACGGGGGCACTATATAGTCTATATATATAACAGAATTCATCTCGTCGATGATCGATGATCCCGTACCTAATCGAATATCTTGAACAAAGTATACTCTCCTCTTAGGTACGCGATCCCGTATCTAGACGAAATTCAACTGTACGCACGTCATGACACTATGACATGCGATTATAAAAAACCATGACGCGTAACGAGGAGAAGGCACAGTCGCTGCTGAACCGATGGAACAGCATGAAGCAAGACTTTGCCGATACTTTTAAAAAGAAAGTATCTTTGCGCTCTTGATAATCATAATGGCCAGAATAACTGTGACACCAGTAATAATAATCATAAATCACCAATTTTTAATGTAGACCCACTTTGACGTGATCATGATCCCAGCCATAAAGAAAGCGTTGCTAAGCATGTTCCTTAACGTACTGTTGATTGGTGTAACGCCAACCAGGTAGGAAGCAATGGGAGAGATGGCCGTGTATGTAATTAACGCAAAGACATTGGCAAACAAATTGTACGCAATGACTTGGTACATAGCACGTGTGCAAATTAATTCCCAAAAGTTTTTAAGTAGTGACGAAAGTTCACGGGCTCCACTCTATTCTCTTGAATAAGGAACCACGTGATTGGTAAAACTGGCAGCGATAGGACCGCCACGATAACGATGAGTTGTGGAAATGTGAGGGAGAAACCAAAGTCACCACCGTAGTCTTTGCCATTAAAGGAGAAGCCAGTGAGTAGCTCACCGAAGATGGCAAGTTTCGGTGTATAACAGAATGAAACCAAACTTACGAGCTTACAAAATTGTTTGCACGTAAATTTATTCCCCCGTTGGTACAACGGGTCACTATGCTAGTCTATATATATAACAGAATTCATGTCGTCGATGCACGCTCCAGCACCTAAGCGAATATCTTGAACAAAGTATACTCTCCTCTTAGGTATGCGATCCCGTACCTAGCCGAAATTAATAGATTCGATTCGAAGTGTGTTTGGTGAGGCAAAAATATTTACAAATATGCAATGAAGCCGGTGAGGCAAATATATTTACAAATATGCTCTACTTCTTTTCTGTCCGTCTGAGGAGTTACCTAATCGAATTCCAACTGTACTATAAATCGGACCTAATTTAATTCGACTTTATAACTAGCGCTTTTACAGTTTATCGAACAAAAAACATAAAATACAATATTGGCTTCAAAAATCGCACTATTCCGTGGTAGTACAATTGACATGAAGATCAGTATTAAAGCGTAAATAATTGTTTAGAAATGACGCTTTTTACATCTTTTGAAAAGTTTTCCTCCCTGTGACGTTCCCGGTCACGTAGTTGCTTCTATGACTTTACCTTATATGTGGAGAAGCGTGCCCAAAATTTGGCACACTTCTGGTCAAGTTTTGTCAAGGCATTTGGTCTAATTTTGGATTGGTTTAAACAAGGGGGACTTTTCAGCCTATCAGACTCAAGAAGTGTCAAGAACGCAAGTTTTGGTGAGTCACCCGACTTTGGGTATTTTACATATTTTTGTGGGGGTACATTTAGGGACTATAGGGTAGTAGTATTTTAGTTGTGGTTTTACCTTTTAGGACAGAGGTTATACCTTTAAGTAAGGAAATCTTTTAGCTTTTGGATAAGTGGCTGAAACCTCTTCTGGTCTTGGTTCACACCACAGCTAGGGGTCGCCGTTCTTCCCTTTTCGTACACTAGTCGCCTCCGCCCGCCGCGGAGTGTTTGGGGGCAGAGGGTCGAACTATCCACTCTCGCCCATTATACCCGGTCTGGACGCGCCGCACGCGCACGTTGGCCCAACTGAAGTCCCTCGACGGGAGTACGATTTGGCGATCTCAACACCTCAACTCAAGTACGTTTGGAACGTGCTATTCACTGGATTGGTCTTGGTGTGGAGATATCTTTTGTGGAGTTTCACGAGCATATTGGGTCTTTACGCGGACATATTGGCTTGTTTTAATATTGGTTGGAAACTAGACCGGTTTTGGTCCTATTTCGTATTGGTCAGGGGATAGACCGGTTGATTGGTCTACCCTCTATTATTTCGTATTGGTCAGGTCTTGATCGTTTGGAAGATCGACCTATTGGAAGTTATCTCTTGGAAGTGTTTTTGGTCTGTTTGTGTCTGGGGTGAAGAGTTCCGCACCAGAGATACCTACCCAGATCGGTCTTCTATATTCAAGACCGGTTCGATCCAATCTGCGATCCCGATCCACCGAGTGTGTAACTAGCCCATTACATCGGGTACACAAGGTGAGACGGACACTAAACAATCGGACCAAGTGGGTTCTGATGACGACCGGTCGTCTGCTTGCAGCGGACGATCGGACCAGATCTCGAGTGGTGGTCCGCGGAGTACCCCCTCCGAAAGTTGGAAGGCTGGGCGCGATGGTGGTAGTCAGGTTATCGATGCTAATGTTTTCGATTTCGAACTTGACTCCACCACATATATACCCTCCTCCCCGTCGGTACGACGGGGTACAGTGGTTGCACGCCGTTACTGCTTGCAGTAACGGCGTGCGTCCCAACGATTGTGACCACATTAGTATAATGTATAGTATATGTTTTCGCTACCCTAACCCTGGAAACACATGGGGGCAAATTTTGTAGACGGACAGACGGTTTTTATGCCCTTCCCCGTCGATAAGACGGGTCCCATACCCTATATCTATTTGCCGTGACTTCGCATTTTTCTCAGGTCAACCCCAATTTACATTCTGCAGTGTTACAAATATTAGATTTATTACCCCGTTGGTACAACGGGGGCACTATGCTAGTCTATATAATAACATAATTCATGTCGTCATCAATGCGCTCTCCTTTACCTAATCGAATATATCGATCTATGTATACAACAGAATGGTGGTCGCGATCCCGTAACTAACCGAGTTCTAACTATACTATAAGTCGGACCTAATTCAATTCGACTTTATCATTTTCTATTACAAATGATTGCGGCATGGCAGGGTGATAAATTGCGATACATCATCAGTTGTGTAACTAACACTAATTATAAGTACCCCGACTTAGCACCTAAAACGGTCGAAATTAGCATTATTAAAAAAAATACCTTTATACCAATTTCAAGTAAAAACGGTAAAGTGCATATTTTCAACAAGATCATTCATTGACTATGTACATGTAGTAACGGTACCTTTTACCTTAATACGAAAAATACTTTTTGCCTAAAACTTACTCAATTTAGTAGACTAGACTACCTGTCGTACAGAAAGCACTCTTTTACGTACTCCTCAATTCAGCCAATCACAAAGCTTCAAATAGGACCCTGTCAAAAAAGAGAAAAAAGCAAAATGCAGCCAATCACTATTTTTCGTACCCAATTTTATATAAGAAATTTTATAGAATATGGCACTTTTTGGCAGTATTTCACAGAATAGGACGCTTTTTTTAATTTCAGAGAATAGGACACTTTTTCAAAAAGACTGTCCACCTCCCTGGAAAATTTATAAAAGAGAAATAAAAGGTGGTTTTTGTCTCTACATGTAAGACCCTCTGGTTGTATTGATTGCCACATGCGAAAAATTGCTGTTGAATTTTTGAAGGATAGATTGGGCAAATAAACAGATTAGAGATTGACAAGGATACATACAATTGACATGGCGGTGTCCATTGTGTATCCTTGCCAATCTCTACCCGATCATAACCTGCAGTGTAGCCAAGACGTTGCTTGGATAGCAAGGGAAGCACTGGTTAACAATAGCGTTCGACGGGGCATGTGCCAAAATCTTTAAGTTACGACGTGTGGCAACGAGGGGTAGATAGGAATACGGAGGAGAGAGAACCCCTGTTGTTGTGTGTTTTAGAAGAAGATTTGCTCGTGTCGTGGCGTGACGAGCGGCGGCTTGATCACGGACGAGTTAATGGCTGTAAATAAGTCTCTTAGCTGCGCGTAATTCTAATTTAGGATAAGACCATTTTTATTAATGGGACCGACTAGGTACACACCCCATTTGCTACGTGCACACCCCCTAGGGTTAGGGTTAGGGTTACACCTTCCCTTACACGTAAGAAAATGATGCGGCGGCTTTGCGTGAAATGTATCTTCACGGATGTAACTTCATGACCAACCAAGCTGCTAGAGAGTTGATTAAGGTCTGCGGGAGCAGTAAGTTTAGAATTCGCAAATCTTAAGAGATCTGGCTGATCATTCAGTGAAGCTAGTGGAGCTGTGCATAAGGTATATACACATTATGAGTGCGTCTACGCTTCTGTCACTAAAGCTTGTGTTCGGTATAGCAATTGCAATATGGTGCGATTAAGTGACGTCGAAAACTTTACGAACGCACTTTTGGGGATCGTTGCGCTCGTTAGATTTATCATCATGCCGCGGCATTTCTTCATTTCCGGTAAATTTAACGTGTGCTGTTGGATTGCACCTCGTTGTCTCTTTCTAAACCTTGCTGTTGGCTTTGATAGGTTTATACAAGCTTGCCTTGCCTACAGAAGCTAATCCTTGACAATACAACAATCAACGATGATGGCTTAAGGGCGATAGCTCATGTCGCTCCATCGTTGAAGTATCTTCCACTCCAGGCACGTTCGCTGTAAAAAGAGACAGGTACCAACAAGCGCTGTTCTATAGGACTGCCGATGATGGTCTCGCCGCTATTGCATCTTTAGGAGATCCAGAAGGATGTTCCAATTTGGAGGTTGTTGATTAAATGGTTCGTGGCAAGAGGTAGTAATGTGACCTTGCGCCTTTAAATTTGTGTTTCAACATCCTTAGGGTACACCGGTCACAGATGCAAGCATTCAGACTCTTGAAACTCGATGTCCGAAGCTTCGCTTGGTACGCGTTGATTCATATCGATCTGTTTCTAGAAAGATAAGGCAAAAGTACTACGAGCGTGCATTGCGCATGGGAAGTGGGGACCCGGTTTGCATGTCGAAGCTACTTTTCGCAGAGAAGAAAAGAAGAGAAATGGTCAATCAGAAACAATCGACAGCGATTCCGACGAAGAATGTGAGGACTACCAAGATGAAGCTGACTATGTTATGTAAGTGAGACGACAACCAGTACAAAATTTTTACGATTCAGTCAGGGTCACGAAATCGACCACATGACCGATGTGCACGCGATAAAATTGAAAATAAAAACGTAAACGGGCATAAAGGTGTGCTCAAATCGAAACTGGAAATGACTGCATTCGTGCTAATACCCCGACTCCCAATAGCATCTAGACGCCAACAAACTAACCGCACTTTGAAGCGTAGATTAACCCTAACCCTAGGGGGTGCACGTAGCATCGGTCCCTTATTAATTTAAATAAATTTATAAAACCATTTTATTAACTAATTAAATATGGCAATATCGAAATTAGTTGGTAACCAACTAATACCAACTCAAGAAATGACACGTACTAATTAAAGGGATAATAACACGGGTATAGCTAGTACTTTATTAAATAGATTCATAGCGGTTGTGTCCTATCATGCATTCACACAGTATATACAGTAGTTGAATAACCTGTAGGTCAATGATCATTCGGGGATATGACTCTACTAATGCCAAGATGCAGCTAAGTCATTGCCCTGGCTATGTTGTACGTTCCATTTCTTATACTGGTACTTGAGTTGGTACGTGTCATTTCTTGTACCGGTACTTGAGTTGGTACGTGTCATTTCTTGTTCCGGTACTTGAGTTGGTACGTGTTATTTATTGAGTTGGTATTAGTTTGTCGTGAAGGGGTTGAAAATTATTATAAATCCACTTAATTAACAACACAAAGAGGTAATACGCTACTCCTCCTTGTTTTACTTACCTGGTACTTAATACTTCCGTCCGAACCAACAAATCAGTCAAACACACTTAGGGTACACTTCCAAAGGCGGTTCCGGGCTGCTCCCAACACTAGCGCGCTTCAAACGGCTGCTGCTCCACTTGTTAGGGCGTTCGCTCAACAACTTCCTTGTATTACACTTGGTTTTTGTATGGGATCAAAAAAGAAGGTTTTCACGGCCGCCAGAGATCTGCGCACTTCAAGGGAAATTTCGTTCTATTAAGTGTTACTAACTCCTACGTCAACGTCAATCACTTTTTTCACCCACTACTTTTTGGTTACTTCAGTGCTGACTTCAATACGTCGCAGTTACCACTGATTCCCTCTGTAACCTGATTGATCATCCTTGAGAGCTACCACTGATTCCCTCTGTAAGTTGATTGATCATCCTTGACAGTTACTTCAGAAACCCTCTGTAATCTGATTGAGAGAGATGGCCGTCGCGAGGTGGCCGTCGCATGTCGATCCTGATTGGTCAAAAATTCCACTTATATTTCCACATTCATACCAATCACAAACCAATTATCCGTGAGGTGGCCGTCGCGAGGTGGCCGTCGCATGTCCCTCCTGATTGGTCAAAAATTCAATTTATATCTTCTCATTCATTCCAATAATACATCAATTAGCCGTGAGGTGGCCGTCGTGAGGTGGCCGTCGCAGGTCGCCTCTGATTGGCTGAAAATGTATTTTCCAAAATAAAATACTTGACCACTTGAAAACAATCGAGAATTCCCCATCAACCAACTTGGGCAGCCGAGGGCGCATGACTTTCCGGGATCTTCCCGCCACCATCAGATCTGCCACTATGCTTATAAGGTGCGCCTGTGTCTTGGCTTGCTGTAGTGTTGCTGACAGTTTGTTTGTGACCTGGTTTGTCTGTTACAGCCCGCGCCCTAGCACACATAACTGCAAGACATTATGTGAACAGTTTCCGCAGCCAAAAGTGCAGGACCTTTTGTTGACTTATTTGCCAGGATTGGATTTGTCGTAGTGCATGTAAGCTGTATCCGTGTCTTGATTTTCTTAGTTGATGTTTCTCAAAAGAGCATAACATTTTGGCTAAAACACTTGCACCTTCGAATGTGTTAGGGCTACCACGACTTTGTTGAAACATGTGTTCACGTGATGGACGCACACAACGATCTTTGATGTTAATGTTCAGAGTTGACAAGACAAGAAGGTTGTAATTGATACTTTCTTTGATGAGCACATGAGATGGTTGTAGACATATGCTTGAGGAAATCGTCAGCGTAAAAAGTAACATTGTGCTAGTATTTAAAGTCTTGGTATGAACAAATATACCATAAAGTAATATCTGTTGCAGATCACATCCTAAATATTGTAAATATAGATCCACTTCACCACAATCGTCTCTTGCGTAACTTCAGCGCATGCGAGCAAAAGGCACGCACACACATAGTTCTTAGTAATCATACTTCAGATATTTACGTGCCTCATTTTCATCCATAGATGTCGTGAAAACTGGAACCTCATCTTCCTTGCATACGTTAATCACCCTTTTCCAGGTACTCTCGAATTCAAAAACATAACGCGACGCAACTATGAAGAGGTAAGCACGGGCTCTGCTACGTGTCACTAATGATCTTGATGGGTATCCGTCAAGGAATATCAGCGTGTGTGATCGAACCATAGATACAATAACGACATTTGCTTCACGACCCTGACTAGAGCCGGTCGTAGCCACCTCAATATCTAGATATTCGTCATACACGTAACCCATGTACTTTAATTGCCTTCGTATAGCCTTGACTTGATTTTGATATGGCGAAATAATTAACAATGATTTCCTCACCGCTATTATTGTTCTTCGCGTCTCGCTTTCCAGCACACCGTATATCTTCCCCAATAAGTATATGACCATTGCTAGCTCAATAATAATTAATATGCCTGAACTCTTGACGTTCCATCTCTCTCACCCACTCTTGGCAACTAATCCAAATAACTCGATTACTCTTGAGACTTCGCTTTCCAGAAAGATTGCGATCAACTGGTATACCCCAATCAACCACGTCCAGGCTATTGAAACGCATACCACTCAAATAATCCTTCTATATGGCTGATCTATCTCGGATTGTATACGGGTAAAATACTTGTAACAATCTCGTGATTTTCGGATGACTTCTAAATTCTTCATTCATTGTGACTCCGGGGAACACTGGTAATAACTGATGAGTATCGCGAAAATGTTCTATAGAATGCAACAACCCCCAGGTAATTTTATGAAGACGGGATCCACTGTAAAACCGGTGTCTTAACGTTTCACTTATGGGAGAGTACGCAAAAAGCTGATAGATATCACCCACAGATACCAGAATTCAACTTTCGGTCTGATAGCTTGTAATAACGCTACCTAGGCCGTTTGAGCTCCTTCATCATTAATGATTGCATTGTAAGATATAGTGTGGTAGTCTGGTCGCCCTAATTGGGCCAAAGTAGCAATAATTACATGTGCATGCTCCAATGTCTCCACCTCCTTCATTCTCAATCTTGCAGAAATATCTTTGCGAACCACAATGCCTTCCATGAACGTCGCTCTCGTTGTAATATTTCCGAAAGAAACCTCCGCCGGTAATGTTCAGCTTCTGGTAATACCATCGTATCCTTTATCTCAACCACCGTACTATATCGTGATCCGGTATCACCTTGGAATCCATCAACCTCTTAAGATCTTCGTCAATGGCTGCATTAGTTTCTGAGACGATAGCAATGCGACCCTGTGGAAACACCGCTAGTAGCGTTAACACAACCGCAGTAATTGTAGATGTTTTTCCACATCCGTAAGTACCACGAGCTAGAACAATTTCTTTTGTCTCCAAAGCTGCTCGTAATACTTTCAATTGGTCCATATCTAGCGTACATTGAAATTCCTTATACACATGCGTCTGTTCCATCTCCGCCATCACTGATGCGGAACTCAGCGACTCAATAGTCTGTCTTTTGGTCATTAATTGTAGTAATGGAGATAACGGTTTACTAGTCGATTAATCTATTGTGCTGAATCTTCCGACATAATTCATGATATTGACCACAGGTAACCATCGCAGTTTGTAGATGTTCTTTCGTATAACCCCCACATTAGCGGTGGTTATAATTATGTACCGGAATCGAACTGAGCATACTATTCCCCAGTCCAGAAAACTCAATTCGTGATATCGCACGACGCAAAGTCTTTCCATAATCCCATCTCTTTAGGCTGACTTGATCCGTATTTATATACTCAGTCCTAAAATCTCCAGTTACTTGTAAATATAACACCCCTCTCATTAACGGCATGAAATGATCGGGACCGTGATCATTGTCGTATGTTTTCCATCTTTTAGCTAAACATTGCCCCACTCCATAAGATGTCACATGAAGATCCATTGTTGACTTAACATCCTTTGTATCCCATTCATACTTGTACTGGATCGGATCGGTAACACTACATGCTTTCAAGTGTGTTATTAAGCACATAGTGATGAGATAGTCACTCACTGACGTGAACTTATCCATATAAACCTCCCTCAATTTGAAGTACAACCAATGCCTGCAAGTTCCGTGATAGTTAAACTGTGGTATTGTGACAACATACAATAGACAACACAGTTCATCTTTACATGGTCCATAACCTCCACCCCCAATTCCCGAAGGAAAACTGCCAGAGACTCCGAATCTCTTAGTAATAGCGTGACCACGAATAATACATTTCTTGCATCTTCTGGATTGATGGCTCTGAATTCTTGTTTTCCACCAAGTTCTCGGTGAAAGTCCAAAGACTTTGCCACACTAATAATAGTTCCTGGATCAATAGTGACGTTATAAACTTCTTGACACCACTCCCTTTCAACATCTTTCATGCGTAATATCACCTGCCTTGCGGTTGACCCTGGTTGACACTTACTTTTCCACAATAATTGTGGTTGGTCTATTGGAACCAAAATATTACTGAATGTGTATTTCCGATAATCATCTGCCCTCTGAGTCACTGTTTGAGTTATTTTTGCATCCACATCAGTCATTGGGGTGAGGTGACTCAAGACTTCTCCGTATGATTTTTCATTTTCAATATCTCCAGTTGTAGATACATCAAAACCCTCCGTAGTACCTTCCTCTTTCTCTTCCACTTTTCCACATTCTATATTACCGTGCGTCTCATCTTCTCCCAAGACCAAGTCCATTTCACCCCTATTACTTGCACTGGACTCCGAATCCTCTGTCGACTCGGCCAGATCAATCACTAGTGAAGAAGCTGGATTCTCTTCTTCCTCACATTCTATAGTGTGCCCAGATTTATCACCCTCTAATGGAGCTTCTATTGTCTGTCCACTCCTAGGATCCATTTCTTGGGCCTCCATAGTGGGATTCTCCCTATCTGCATCGGTTACGTTCTCATCCTCATTCGCTATTGTAGATCGTTCTGTTGTCTGTGGGATGTAGTCGACTGACTGTTTCTGCTTGTCCTTCTCCTCTAATCCCATTCTCTGACTGTAACAGGACTGATCCTGTTACGGGCTTACACTGTATTTTGCGAGGAAGCGCGCAATACAATAAGGGCAGGATTAGTTGGTAGCAACTAATCCTATACTAAAAGTAAATATAAGTATTTACTTGTTCTTTAGAACGCAAAATTAAGAGTGTTTATTAAATGGGTGGTTAGCGGCTAACAGTATAGTAATTACCTAGCTAATATAATAATATCAAGTATTAAACTAACTGTACTATTAGTTAACCTGCATGATTCGGTATTTATACCGAATCGACTTTTCCTTCGTAGATTATAATAACTTATAATCTATTATTTGAATTTCAGACAACGCGTCTGAAATTCAACTGTGATATTCTAACTTGAATATCAATTATGTAATGACACCCCATTACATCACCCCCCACTCAAGGTGGTTGGCCAAAAATAATTCTTATTTTGGCCAATCATAGGTGGCACTTGTTGGTCGGAATTTCTCATTCACCAACTGATTGACCATCGACTCGATGGTCGAAGCACGCGGCGGCGCTCTAAAGAGCGCTGCTGATAACATCGAAGGAGCTTCTTCCTCCGCCTCAGCACTAGGTGCTGAGGTGTTGAGTGAGAACAGTGACGCTGCATTAGCAGCGTCAACTACGCAAAGGTCGGAAGACGTACCGTCTTCGACCACGGATGCTGCTAAGGCGGCATTTGGCAAGAAACAGGGAGATGTTGCTAATGCAACATCTCGCACGATGACAACCCCCGAATGGTGTGTTGCCAGGAAGGGTTCTTCCATGTTCGGAGACAGTTCTGACTCCGAATAAAGTGATTGGGGCACAGCTGTCCCCGCGAAAGGATCTAGCGAGTCGAAACTCGCTAGGTGCTCATCGCCTAACAGCGATGATAACTCTTGTGTCGCTGTCAGCTATGACAGCGACAATGATTATCACAGATGGTTGCGGGAACGCAGAGCCCCACCTGGACCAAATACGTCTCCACGTCGGGGAGGTTTAACCCGGCGCGTGGTGTTGAAGCAGGCGGTGTTCCGCCTGCTAAAAGTGCTCGAACAGAAGCGGCGCCTGCCGCTTCTGAAGCATCGTACGGAACCACATGTTCCGTACAAAGTGGGGTTTTGGACCCCTGGATGGGCTATTTCCCCCAACAGTGGCGGTCACCGTAAGCGGGACTGCCAATGTTCGGAACGACTTTGTTCGATATCAACGTGCTGGATGACTGCGAAGACATCCAGTCACGTCGATTCGATCGAAGTACAGACGATAGACGTCTGTACTTTATTGACCTCTTTTTCCAGGTTCGATATTATTCGAGCCGGAAAGGGTCAAGGAGGAACAGGGACGATAAAGACGCCCTGACTCAGAGTTGGAACGCTTTTGTTGACAACAACAACAAAAGCCCAGATGATTACGTGAATAAAGTTCACGTAATGCGCGAGCGCTTTTTAAAGCGCTCGCGAATAGGCAAAATGGAATACATCCATTTTGCTTGCATCAAAGAAGGGTTTAACTGTGGTTTCCCGTCTCACCTCGTTTGCCCGCGGTGTCCGCAGGGTGCTCCTCGTCTGTCAGAGGAGGAGTTGCGGGGGTTTGGTGGTTTTTTCGTACCCGCCGAAATTCAGGGCTTAATCGATGCCCTAAATGAATCAACACCTAGTGTTGATGCTACTTCGCATTATGAGTTTGAGATTCCTTCTCAAACTCAGTTAAAGGGTCTGGGCCGTCGTCCCTCAGAACCTCAATCGGCTCCCAAGAGTCGAACTCTTGGGGGTAACCCAGCCAGCGTACTAAGTACTCGGTACGCTGCCCCTTCTTCGAAGGAACCGAGCGCTTCGAGATCAAGCGCTCGAGAATGTATCGCTTATTCCCCTGATTAACGATCAGGGGCGGCGGAGGTTGAGAATTCCCTCGCCGTTGTTGTTGCGGAGCATGGTTCTTTGCTCCGCAAACTCGAGGAGGGTTGTTCCTCCTTGAGCAGCGATATGTCTCACTCTGTGAAGACATATCGGTCTCTTCGCTAGAATGTCCGCGACATCCTCGGGGCGCACACTGCCCTTCAGCAGAAGAATGATCTTCTGTACATCGAGCTTTCCCGCTGTAAGGAAGAGCTCGATCGGCACAAGGCTGATCTTGAGCAGTCGAAGGCGGAGGTAATGCCTCTCAGCTCTGCTCATCAACGGATGGAAGCCGATTACAAGTCTCTCTTGGGAGACTTGGAGAAGCACGGTATCTTCCGTGGTTCTGCGTCTCGTCGTAAGACGAAGACGAATGATACGGTTTGAGCCGCCCAACATAGAATGTTGGGTGGAGCCGCATTGCTGTGGGAATGTCTAAAGTATTCCCCCGAATCTCTTGTACCTTGAAAGGTCCAATGTACTTAGGAACCAACTTCCGTGTAGGGAAGTTGCTTATTGCATGTATAGGCAAATTGGTAGTACTTAATAATACCAATTCGCCTTTCCGAAAGGAGTTTTTGTTCTTCCTTCCTTGCTTGTCTGCATTTTGCTTCTGCTTATCCAAAGCAGAAGCAACTGCATCTTTTATATAGCGTATTACAGCTTGGCGCTGCAATACGAATTCATCTACTGCTTTATCAGCAGTAGGTGCGTTGCCCTCATTGTCTGCAGCCATTGGTGCAGACACATATTCATCATATGCAGCTTCAGTTTCATTTGAAGCTGCTTCCTCTTCTACTGTACTTTCAGTAGAAGGGCCATCGTTTTGTTCACAAGTTGCAGTTGCAACTTGCGCATTGACTCGCTCAAAATTTGAGCGGGTCCCTCCCCCACTTAGATTTGGCGTACCGCCAAGTAAAGCTGGGGTTCGTGGATGCCTTAACGCATTCACGTAGAATGGCGTATGCTTAGTTGAAGCATGCACCGAATTGTTAATCGCGAATTCAGTGAGTGGCAGATAGTCACTCCACTGTTCAAAGGCATGTGCGTATGATTGCAACATGTCTCCGAGAACGCGGTTAACCCGTTCCGTATGCCCATCCGTTTCCGGATGGTCCGCAGTTGACATCTTCAACTGGGTTCCCAACAATGAGAACGTTTCTTGCCAGAAACGTCCTGTAAATCTCGGATCTCGATCCGAGACAATGTCTTTCGGCATTCCGTGCAAACGGAATACCGTATCAACGAATATCCGCGCTGTTTGAGCGGCGGTTACGTTCGCTGATACTGCAGTAAGATGTACCATCTTACTGAAACGGTCTACAAAGACCACTATTCCGGTCTTCCGACTATTGTCGGGTGGAAGACCGAATACGAATTCCATTGAAATGGACTTCCAACACTCTGTCGGAACAGGCAGAGATTGCAGCGGAGCCTGTGCAGAATGCGCAGGATTAACGCGCTGGCAAATCTCGCAAGCGCGTACGTATTTCCGTACCTACTTGTACTGGTTTCGCCAGTAAAAGTCACGTGCGAGAGAAGCGTATGTCTTCTCTCGACCTTGATGCCCCAAAATCGGTGCATCATGATACTCAAAACATAATTTGATGTTTGAGATCATCGTCGTTTGGAACGACGATGCGACTTTCATCTTTTTGGTCTGTGCTGTAAAGCAGTAGACCATCGTGCAGTCGATATCGATGCACTCAAGCGCGGAGGAACTCTGGTAGTTCGTCGCGCTTCTCACTTGATTGATTACTTAAGTAATCAATCAACAGACGTGTCTCCTCCTCTTTTTTGTACGCATCGAGTACTTGTCGTATAATTGACGACGACAAAGCAGTGCAACGGATCGCGTTTGCACTGGCACCTTCGGCTACGGACGGTTTCGTCTCGTAATCGGGACTTCGTGATAGCGCATCCGCTATCACGTTCAACTTTCCGGGTTTGTATTCAACCGTAAAGTTGTATTCATCAAAGAATGACATCCATCGAGCCATTCTTTGAGAAATGTGTGGTGAATTCACGGCCGTGCGTAGCGACGCATGGTCCGTGTAAACCACAAACGGTCTATCTCCAAATAGATAGATCCAAAACTTGTCCAGTGCATACTTAATGGCAAGGAGTTCCTTGTCAAGCACTGGGTAGTTGCGCTCGGCTGGGAGCAACTGACGCGATTGATAGCAGATTACGCGATCAAGATCATCGTGATCACGCTGCATCAAAGCACAGCCGATAGCGAAATCGCTCGCGTCGCAAACGACGTGGAACGGACGCTCGTTATCGGCTATAGCCAAGACAGGCGCTTCAGTCAAGCTTTGCTTGACTGCATCAAAAGCATCTTTGCATTGGGTATCGCAATTCCATTCGACATCTTTCTTAAGTAATTGAGAAAGAGGTCGTATTAACCCAGCATAGTTGCACGAATACTTGTGCAAATATGTTGCCAACCCAAGGTACTTTCGAAGTTCCTTAACGTTGTTTGGCGTAGGCCATTCAACGATCACCCTGATCTTTTCTGGATCAGAGCGCACCTCTTTCTTGCCCACAAAACATCCAAGAACGGGTATCTCAGGTGCACCAAAGGTGCACTTCTTTAGATTTGCATAGAGCTTATGCTTACGCATAAGCTCTAACACTCGACGTAGATGTTCCCTATGGACATCTACATCGCTTAATCGTGTTCACCCTTACTATGGATGAACACGTCATCGAAATAACTCGGCGCGAATTCTCGCACCGGGCGTAATAGATGCGTGACGTATCTGTTAAACGTAGCAGGGGCATTTCGAAGCCCCTGCGGCATAACAAGTCACTCCCAAAGCATGCCGCTTGGGGTGCTTACCGCCGTGAGAAGGATATCCTTCTCACGCATTAGGATTTGATAAAATCCATCTCTTAGATCGAGAGCACTAAAGATGGTGCTCCCGCACATGTCATCAATGATGACATCTTTTCGCGGTATCGGCGTCTGCGCCGTTACCGTCGCTGCGTTCAGCTTGTTGTAAGCGTGAACGATTCTTCACCCACCTGTGGACTTTTTCACACAAAAGATGGGGGTAGAGTGCGGTGAGATAGACTCCCGCACTTGGCCTGCTTTACGAAGAGCTTCGAAAAACTCGTCAATCGCTTTTACTTGATCACGCGGCAACGGCCATTGCCGCGTGACACAATACTTCGTGCCTGGAACGAGGTCGATTTCATGACGAGTTCCCTTATCCTTATGGATATCGCTAGGTACTTCTTCTGGGAATACGTCAGCGTATTCCCGAAGTACCTCATAAAATTGGGAGTTCGCTTTTAGCGACTCCCAGCTATGCGCTTCAAAGCGCTGAACTTTGGTTTGATCATTGGGAACCTCGTTCCCAATGTTTTCCACTTGTAATGTGGATATTCGTTCACGAATATCCACTACATCATCTGTTGCAACGATGATACAGATCTGTTCGATCTGATCATCGTGCAAGTTTCTCATAAACTTCTTCCAGCTTAGCGCTGGAATATTCATCACCTCCGAACCTTCTTTCGTAGGGTGTTCCATCAACAGAGACTGGGTATCTAATCCGGTCTCCGTTTGCGTCAAGACGTTGATCGTCTCGACGGAACTGTCCATGCAATCAGACGCACTCGTCTGATTGACTGCTACACGGTGATTACGATTCACCGTGTGAGAATACCCATCATCATGGTGGCCACTGCCTACCATGGAATTTTCTTGGCGATCAGATGTGCTCGTCTGATCGGCCGCCTGTTCTGCGACACGGTGGTCTTTATCACCCGTGTGCATGGCTAACGCAACGTGGTGGGCACTGGCCACCACGGAGTTGTGCTCACGATTGCACTCGATCGTGAGTTCACTCTCATCAACACGGAATTCTTTCATCGTGTTGAAACCTTCGGTCGCACAGTGGGTGTTTCCCACCGTGGATATCACTTCATTCTCACGGTGGTCTTTATCACCCGTGGAATGTTTCTCTCCAACACGCAACGACTCTTCTGTTGCGTGTGGTAGTCCCTCTGGACTCTCACCAGCGGAGGTACCTTCCGCTGATCGTGTCAGAACAGACCTGGTGGTGCCATCGCTATCCACCATACTGTCTGACGCTGCGGTTGTATCTTCTGATACAGCCGAATTACACACAGGGTGATCCGATCCTGTGGGTCCGCCGCAGTCGATCGATAGGTTAACCCAATCGATCGAAGGCTTAAACTTGGACATCCATGGGATTCCAAGTATCACATCGAACTTGTCATATAAATCGAGGACGATGAATTCATCCTCGAATGACAGTTCATTCAACTCGAAGCGTGTTTTAATCACACGCTTTGGAATAGTCACGGTTGCACCTGATGCTAACCGGACTGACAACTTACTTCGTGGGGTTTCTACCTCCACGAAGCTCAACAGCGTTAGACTCTGAGCTCTAACGAAATTGTTTGACGCTCCTGTGTCAAACAAAGCTCGCATGGGGACATCGCTCCCGTGCGGCTTAACCTCCAGGGTGATAAGAGGCTTATCATCACCCTGCACCTTTTGACAGGACATTGTCCCGTCTGGGGCTATTACCCTCACATGCCCTATGTCGGCATGTGGGATAACATTCCCAGTAGGGCGCCCCGCCCCTACTGGTGATTTACGTTTTTTGCACCAACAGGGTGATGTCCCTGGTGGTGTCGCCGTGCAGCGGAAGGTTCCGTCCGCTGACTGCGTGTCACTGGACGCGGTGCCATACAATCATGGGCAAAATGCCCCACTTTCGCGCATCGATTGCAGAGAATGTTCTTCTTAAATTTCGGTTGCTTCGAGTTCGAAGCAACCGCAACCGATAGGTCCATCGGATCTGGACCTCCACCGCCCATGCTCTGGCGCGGGTGGCTGTTCCTTGAGACGAAGTGTGAACTTCGTCTACTCGACTGCTGATTGTTGACATGCTGTTGCGGCATTTCAAAAAAAAGCGAAGGGCTGTTGAGCCCTTCGGCTGTACCCAGCATGCGATGACGCTGATCGCATGCTGAGCTCTTCACGGATGCTCATATCAATGGCATCCCTTAGAGTCTTTGGCGGGTGCCGGTAAAGACTCTGTTTGAAGGGACCATCATTGAGTCCCTTCATGAAGCCAGTGACCTGCATAGCAGGGGCACCGGCTCATACACAATATTTGACAGCAAATATTGCGTCTTCTGAGCGTAAGCTTGAAGGTCAAGCTTACCTTGCCGGAGTTCCATGAACTCCTACCGACTACTTAGCTCCATTTCTGGAGCTTCAAAGTTGAGCTTTAGCTCAGCTTTTAATTCCTGATAAGTCAGGAACGCAGAGTCATCAGTGGCTCTGCGACTCATCGCCCATGCCCTGGCTCTGCCGCCGAGGGATGTTGTGGCGAAGTACGCCTGTTGACGTTCGTCAACAATATTTTGCGCAGAGATGGCATCTTCCACCTCTGCGAACCATCTACGAAGGGGCTCGCCCCATTCACCGGTAAAGGGCGGTACTCGCGCCTTTACTACTTCAACGCTATGCGTTGCAGGTGCAGGTGCGGTCCGCGCTGCCTCTTGCGCGTGCCGTGCTGGCTTTTCTAGGTGGTTTCGCCTAAAGCGATTCACCACCTCTATCGCTTCCTCCGGGGTCTTACCCAGGAGGAAGGTAAGGATGTCGGTCCCCATGGACCGAACCATTTCTACCGTCGCGTCTTTACTACGCGACGAGAAGTGGGGGAAGTGTTTCGTCACCACTTCCAGCGTTCTCTCTCGCTCGGCAGGCGTCATGTCTCACGACTTGATGCCGAGCGGCTCTTAATCTTCGCTCCGCTAGTTGACTAGCGGAACGGAACTGTGGTCGTTAATACGGACCACAAAGTGCTACCAGGTGTAACAGGACTGATCCTGTTACGGGCTTACACTGTATTTTGCGAGGAAGCGCGCAATAAAATAAGGGCAGGATTAGTTGGTAACAACTAATCCTATACTAAAGGTAAATATAAGTATTTACTTGTTCTTTAGAACGCAAAATTAAGAGTGTTTATTAAATGGGTGGTTAGCGCTAACAGTATAGTAATTACCTAACTAATATAATAATGTGGTGAAGTGTACCACAAATTTGGTCACTTTTGGTCAAGGCAGTTGGTCGAGTTTCCGATTGGTCTAAACAAGGGGGGCTTTTTAGCCTATCAGATTCAAGGAGTATCAAGAACGCAGGTCTTGGGTGAGTCACCTGACATTGGGTATTTTACATAATTTTGTGTGGGTACATTAGGGACCATAGGGAGGTAGTATTATTGGTTAGTTGCGATTTTTCCAAGTAGAAGTCTTTTGGTTGCGGATTTTCCAAGTAAAAGTCTTTTGGTCTAGGAATAAGTGGCAAAAACCTCTTCTGGTCTTGGTCTAAACCGCAGCAAGGGGTCGCCGTTATTATTTTCACGTCCACTAGTCGCCTCCGCCCGCCGCGGAGTGTTTGGGGGCAGAGGTTTGAATTATCCCCTCTTGCCTATTATACCCGGTCTGGACGCGCCACACGCGTATTTGGCCAGGCGGAAGTCCCTCGACGGGAGCACGCATTGGTCGACTTCCTCAAGTTTAAGTCACGTACGTTTGGAACGTACTAACAAGTGGATTGGTCTTTACGTGGAGATATCGCTCATTGTAACATTGGTTGGAGTTTAGACCGGTTTTGGTCTTCTCTCATATTGGTCAGGGGCTAGACCGGTTGATTGGTCTACCCTCTATTATTTCGTATTGGTCAGGTCTAGATCGTTTGGACGATCGAACTATTGGAATTTATCTTTTGGAAGTTTTTATGGTCTGTACGTACCTGGGATGAAGAGTTCCGCCCTAGGTACACCTAGCCAGCACGGTCTCCGATATTCAAGACATAATCAGATCGATCTGCGATCCCGATCCACCGAGTGTGTAACTAGCCCATTCCATCGGGTACACAAGGTGAGATGAACTTAAGTGAATCGGACCAAGTGTCTATGGATGATGACCGGTCGTCTGCCAGCAGCGGACGATCGGACCAGATTTCGAATGGAGGTCCGCGGGGTACCCCCCCCGTAAATTGGAAGGCTGGGCACGATGGTGGTGGTCAGGTTGTCGATACAAATGTATTCGATTTCAAACTTGACTCCACCACAATGGTGCGCGTGCCCGGATCACTTGGTGATCGTGGATATCACCGCGAGGTGTCATCAAAGATTGAATCTGAAGATTTGAATTTTGAATCGTTCTGGAGAGGGTGTAAGGAAAGGCTATCACCTTACGTCTTCGTTCTCGATAAAGATGGCGATGTCCGGTCTGGCCTGGTGGAGGACCAGATCGGGATTAATATTTTTTTTCCTCCCCAAAAGGCTCCCACCGGAGCCGATCGGGACTATAGCAAGTCCTGCTATAGTCCCGGAAAGGATCAGGACCTTGGTCCTGATCCTATGTATGTGCATAAAAAAGTTGATGGAAAATTAAAAGACGAAAAATACTTGGAGGCTGATCAGAACGATCAGACCAACCTCCCCAAAGTCCCCAAGGTCCCCAAGATTCCCAAGAAAGGGTTGGGAATGCCGGCCGACGAAGACGACCTCGAAGAAAAGTCGAAGGTCTGAGATGGAGGCATCACTGAAGAATACCTAAACAAGATGTATTACATTTTTGAGCTGAAACGATTTGTTCGCTTTGACGTGGTCTTTCGGTTGTTGAACCTCCAGATCCCCGACCATCTTCTCGGTCCCACTACCGAGCCGATCCAGAGTGATCGCCCATTACTGTTGGTGAAGAACTTGGTGGCGATGTTGTCGGAGGTTGGCATTAAAATGCATAACCCCGCCGATGTCCAAAAACTATTTGAATTTGAGACTTGGAGGCTGAAATCGTCGATGTCCACCTTCCACGACCATTTGGTCCCACTGGTGGGGGCGGTTTGCCGCCCAACTCCCACCGCAGCAGTGAAGGTCGCTGAAGTCTCCACAGCGCTTGTTGACATTGGTTCTGATGACGAATCGGTTTATCAATCTCCACCGGCCTCTAACAGCTCATCAGAGTTGGAGACTGTTGTCGAGCGGATGACCATGGGGGTGGACCATGCCCAGCCGGAACAAAAAAAGGACGTGCGGCAGCAAAGGGATGCTTGCCAGTCGGGGCTCCAGCGACCCCCACAGGCCTCAGTTCCGCAAAAGGATGGTATCAACACGTTGCCCATGACTCCAGATAACGTCCAAGCCATGTTTGAGACGATGATGGAGCGTTTCATGGAAGACCGGGTTAGACCACCTCTGCGCCCACATGTCCAAGACCGGTCTACCCAGCAAAGTGCCAATGTTTGCCGAGATGTGGATATGGAATCGGTAACATCTGTGGACAAGCCCACTCGAAGTGATAAGCAAGTCGGCAAAGGGAGCGCAAGCCGCAACCGGCCAGACCGCGTAGACCAAGCAAGACAAGTGACTGTGACATGGAGTCGGTCGGCGGTCTTGACGACCACTGTGGGTCAGACGGAACGGGCGCTGGCAAGACACGCAAGGCTAACCTAGCCTCTACTATTGCTTAAGACTTTGGATCTGCTGCGATTCCGCGCATCCGTATGGCCGCGACGACCGACCTCAAGGACTTCACTGGCAAGGATGCTGATGAAGACCAGGCCCGGTCTTGGTTCGGTCGGGTCAAGTCTGCGTTCCTGCGAGACCAGACCCCGAAAAGTGAAAAGTGTCTGATCTTCCGGGATTTGTTGAAAGTACCGGCTGCCAACTGGATCCAACAGTTAGGTCGGGATGTCCGGTCTGACTGGGACCAGCTATGTGCAGAGTTTGAAGGGCAATATTGTAACTCCAAATTTTGGAGTACCCGCAAGTATCACCATATGCAGAAGCGGAGCGACGATACACCGATCGAGTATTTGCATCGGTTGAACGTGGCTGCACTTCGTGCCGGCATAACAATTAAAGAGAATAACCCGCCGAACGGTGCTGCTCTGGAACATGTGGGTCACTACATTAGTACCCTGGACGATCAAGAACTGGCGGACCAGCTTACTCTGCTGCGTCTTAGGGACGCGGGTGAAGTTGAACAGACTCTACGGACGCTACAGCAGTCGCGTAGCATGAGGGCGAAGAGTGCTGGTGGATCAGGACGCTACCGATCCAAGACCCAGACCCAGACCGATCCGGTCAAGAGACCCTGGACCTGACCGACCCGAGCGGTCAAGGCGATCGTAGCCGAAGCCAGCACGGGATCGGAAGGGGAAAGTGGAAGTCAATACAGCCAGGAGTCATCGGATGAAGACCAGTATCGTTACGTCTATGTTGCGGGACCTTCCCCGAAGACCAGGTTGAAGTCCGACCAGGTAGACCGGAAGGGAAGGAACGGAAGCAAGTCCCATCCGGACCGACCTCGTCAGAAGTTCTCCCACTGTGGGTCGAGCATACATGATGGTCCAAACTGCTGGAAGAAGATGGTGTGCAAGAAGTGCGAGAGAAGCGGCCACCCAACTGACCACTGCCTTTTCGTATGCAAGTCATGTGGAGAGATCCACGAGGCCGGCCACTGCAAGATTGAAGAATTTTTTAACATGATACGCAAGTGGTACGTGCCGGACAAGCACGCGGGGATGCTGCCTCCGGACGCGGAAAAGATAATAAACTAGAACGCTCGCCAGGTTGGAATATGGATCGAGCCGAGCATTCTACGGTTCACATCGATGAATATTTCGGCAAGGAGGATAAGACCGACAATACACGTTCTATTCCAAATTATGTCGACCGAGACCATCCGGTCTACAGTCTGAAGACCGATGAGTACTCCCGGACTAAGGTGGTTATGCAGTTGGACTTGCTGCCTGGAGAATCCCGCGGATACAGGAAGTATCACGCGCCTGATAAATGGTTCAAGCAGGCAAAAGCCTGTGGCAAGATTAATAACCAGAAAGCGACGATGTTGTTCGACTCTGGAGCTGAAGTCTCGATAATCGACTCCGCCTTTTCTCGTAAGGTCGGATGTCGTATATACGATACCCAGAGACAAGAATGCGTCGGGCTCGGTGAAAACTCTTATATGACCTAAGGAAGAACGCGTGTGAAAATTACTTTGTCGGGATCGCTGGTCTACTTTTTCAGCGCTTGGGTTGGCAAGTTGGCTGGTCAGGACGCTTTACTAGGTATGGATTTCATGGTCCCAGCTGGTATTCGCCTATACCTTCACATGGAGTGCTTACACTCCCGGATGAGGTCCAGGTCCAGTTGGCTGGTCGAAGACCTCTGTATGGTTCGTATACCGATCTGGTCCGGTGGGACCAAGACCTCACTATCCCAGTCGGTCGGTCTGCCGATACCCCGGTCGAGAAAGGTTTTCGTTCGAGGAAGTTATGGTTGACCAGGGGTGATCGGTGGGTCCCGACTTTCGTAAAGAGTGCTGGTCGACGTGATTTTGTCCGTGTTACCAATATCGGTGACAGGCCGCTGACACTGGACAATAACACTATTGTCGGTATGTGGTTAGCAGAAGGGAAGGTACCAAGGAAGATGGGGTTCGTCTCGATTGGATCGAGGCGGTATGTCGAGTGGCAAAACCTGGCGTACCAATCGACCACCGATCTTATCATCGATGATGGGTCGGTGGAAGAGGATACCTCACCTTTAGTGGAAAGACCAAGTTATGTCACCCCAAAAAAGATGTTGGTCCGAAGAAAGGCGCCGCAGTCACCAGGAACGGTGGACCATCAAGTAGACGAGCCAAGGTTAGTCAACGTGGTGTCAGCACAAGACCAGGCGACAGCGGAGCAAGAAACGGAAGAAGCGTAACATGAAGTTTCTAGGTCGGACCATGACGGTATTCCTAATCAGACCGATATCAGTGAAGGAAAGCCCGTCGATCAAGACCAGGGGCGTTCAGCCGGTCCAGATGGGCTAGGTGATATCTCCCCAGAAGATGAACAAGTCTGTATAGATGAAGGCGGGGAACAGTACATTCAGGAGATGGAAAGCCAAATGGCAGTCCTCCCTGAAGTGTCTGCCGACTCGCCCGAAGTTACAACGGATTATTTACAAGTGGGTGATCAAGACCTTAACAGTCCAGACCAGATCGAGCAGTTGAAGAATATCATATGGAAGAAAAGCCATCTGCTGATCGTAAAGGGCAACGCCTTACCACCTGCAGCCCGTGGTGCGATTTGCGATATTGACGTTGGAGATGCCAAGCCGATTGCCCAGCGATGTCGACGCGTGGCGCCACAGTACCGTGAAAATCTTTCTGATTTCATTAAAGGACTGTTGGTCACCAAGATTATTAGACCGTGGACCTCGCCATGGGCCTCGCCGATCGTAATTGTTATCAAGAAGAACGGCGTTGACATTAGACTTTGCATCGACTATCGTCTGGTAAATAGGTTGCCTAAACTCATGGTGTACCCGATGCCGCTGATTAATGATCTGTTGGAAGACCTCGACAAGACCTTGGTATTGTTCGCTAGATATGGCAAGTGTATTTTGGGTGGTCTCGATGACTGATCGAGCCCGTGAGATTTCCGCATTTTTGACGCCGTTTGGTCTTTTCGAGTGGAATCGTATGCCGTTCGGTCTGAAGAACGCGCCCCAGATCTATCAAAGCCTGATATACAACGCATTGTACGGACACTTCAAGATCAAGACCGATCGGGACCCTGTTGAAAATTATGATGTGTTTAGAGAGGGTGAACCCGATCGGGAAAGAGGACCGTCCGTTCTAGGGAGGCGGTCGTACATCGACGACATTCTAATACCTGGCTTGTCGTGGAACGATCTGTGCGAAAAGGTTGAACGATTGTTGGAGACATTCGACCGCTGGAACCTATCTATCAGCGCCATAAAAAGTTTTCGGGGTATGTCCAAGGTCGCCTGTTAGGTCATATGGTCTTGAACAATGGTCTATATGGTCTTGAACAATGGTCTAGAAGCTAATCCTAAGGACCTGGATTCGCTAAGCAATGCAGTCCTTCCTGGGAAGCTTGAATTATTATAGCCGATTCATTGAAGACTTTGCTATCTACGCGGTTGTGTGGTATGAGCTCCGGGAAGTGGACTACCATATGTTGCGCGAAGGAGACCGGGCAACTTTACATGGGGGCGCCGACTCTGGTCTTGCTGCAGATTGTCCGCAAGTGGAGGCCGAAGACCAAATGAAGCGTGCAAAGTTTGCTTTTGGTATGTTGAAGGCTAAGATGGTGACGGCACCGATTTTGAAGCATTTCGATCCCGAAAAGGTCCCGACCATTATTGTATATGCTAGTCAGTGGGCCATTTCGGCCACTCTAGTACAAGATCATGATGGTGTGTACCATCTGGTCACGTTCACGAGCAGAAAGCTGAAGCCAAATGAGGTGAACTACGGAATTGTCGAGAAAGAAGTTCTGGCGTTGCTACGAATTCTGGATGTGTGTTACAACCTGCTGGTCGGCCGACCTATAAAGGTCCTGTCAAGGCGGTCTACTTTGGCCTGGCTATTATCAGCCAATGGGATGGACGGACGTCTAGGCAGATAGTCGGCGGTCTTGTCGCAGTGGACCCTCGAGGTAGTTAAGTGCACCAGGGGCGAGGAAGAGATATTGGGCACATTAGCTGCCAGTATCACCCCTCGGTATGAAGTGGACGAGGCATTGATAGCGATTGCCCCGAGGAAGCAACCTCGGCAGTCAGTTTCGAGACCGCCACCGACCGTAGACCATGATGAAGAGCTCTTGGTCTTACGTTTTGACGGATCAGCAAGCGTGAAGAAGAAGGTCGGCGCCTATAGTGCCATATTGTGGAAGTTGCCACAATGGTCTATAGTTGCAGCCGCTGCCGATTTCACGACGGATATTACTGTTAACGAGGCGGAGTACCGAGGTCTACTTCTATGTCTGGACCTGCTGTCGTCGCAAGAGAAGGGGCGAGTCATCATATGTGGTGACTCCAACCTAGTGATCAGGCAGATCACCGGAGAGATCGACTGCAAGGCTCCACGACTAAGGACGCTAAATGATCGAGTAATGAAGGCATTGAAGGACCACCCCAACCACGAGCTATTGCACGTGAAACGGTACTTGAACAGAAGCGCCGACTACCTCGCGACCAAGGCCATGCAAGACCAGACCGGGGCTACGATCACCGATAAGGCCGTTCTGGATGAATTGGTGAATATAAACAGGCTCCCAGAGGTGATCGGACCCAAGAACGCCCCAGTCCAGGTACATGTGATGGTCGCGACTAGATCTAAAGCTCAGAAGTCTCGCCGACCGTTCCCGAAGGAAAGTTTGAACGAATATACAGTGCAACAGTTAAGGATGGAACGGATCCTCAAGGCGCAGGACGAAGAAGAATGGATTATGAGCCTGAAGACCTACCTGCGTGGTGAACTGTCCAAGTTGACGAACGATCAAGCGAAAGAGTTCATCAAGATCGCGGATAGCTACGAAGTGGATGATAATGGATTATTGTATTACTGCTGCGATGCCGACCAAGACACTGCAGACCAGGACCGACTGGCGAAATTAGTGATCCCCGAGTTGCTGCAGCCGGATGTCCTTCATCACTATCACGTGAGTCTAGAAGGGGGACATCAGGGCATAGGCAGGACCTATCACAAGATCAGGCCCCACTTCCACTGGAGAGGTCTTTTCCGCAGTGTGCAGAAATATGTGGGCTGTTGCACGGATTGCGAGACCGGAAAGGGTAGACCGGTAATCAAGGGGCGATCGCCCGGAAATATCGAAGCTACCTACCCTTTCCAGGTCATAGCGATGGACCACATACCGTAAATGCCTAGATCGACGCGCGGCAACACTGAGCTGCTGATCTGGGTAGACCTGTTCACTGGTCTAGTTATTGCGAAGGCAAGTGCATCTCGGTCTGCGGAGCAGATCGCCCAGAGCTACGAAGAATGTGTGTTCCAAAGATTCGGCGCCAGCGAGGTCATCAGGTACGATCGGGAACCCGGTTTTATGGCCTATGTGTTCCGGTCGTTCAATAACATGCTGGGCCAGAAACAGAGTGCGACGATGGCATATTGTCCGCAAGCAAATGGATCGGCGGAACGCATGGTGCAGACCATAAGAGGGCGATCAAGATGTACGTTGCTGACCCAGACCAGCGAGATTGGGACGAGTATGCAGAAAGGCTGGTGTTTGCACTCAACTCGTCGACCGATCGGGTCCGAGGAGAAACGCCTTTTTATCTGACATATGGATGGGACCCTCGGTCGACACTGGAAGCTGCGATACCTATCGGTTGCACCCGGACCCGCGATCGCGATGCTCGACACTGGCGCATGCAGGTCCAGAAACACTACCAGCATGCAAAAGAAGTCGTCAACGAAAAGCTGCGTCAGGCCACACAAGACCGGGCAGACCGGACCTATGACCAGGTCCGACCCCACTGTATAGAACCAGGGGCGAGGGTATGGCTATACCTAGACCGAGTGAAAGAGGGCTATGCGAAGAAGCTGGCTCACATGTGGCACGGCCCTTTCCGTGTTGCCGAGCTGATCGGTGAGCACGCTGCCCGTCTAGTAACAACTGGTACAGATTACAAGGTCTTCCCGATCGTGCATGTGTCCAAGTTGAAGCTGGTCCGAGAAGTTCCTGATCGACCCAAAACTCCCTGTCTGGTAGACGAAGAAAAAAGATTTGATTTCGGTGAAGCGTTACTGCCGGAGGACAGTTGGGAACGACCATTAGAGGAAGACGAGTTTAAAGTGGAGAAGGTCTTAGATGTTCGGTCGATCAAGAAGACCAGGTTCGTTCGGACTCACCGAGACTACCTGGTCCGATGGAAGGACCATGATGAATCAACTTGGGTCGACGAGCTCGATTTGAATTGTGGGGCTCTTCTACGAGAGTTCGAACGAGAACGAGTCAGTCGTAATCGCTTTGCAGTGATGCAGACTCATGAAGACCAAGACCAAGACACGCAGTAGCATCGGTCGGTCTAGACCGGTGTGAAGATGTGGAAGGTCCGGAGTTGATGTGAAATTGTGATGAACTGTGACGAATTGGAGTAGTGGAATGACGAATGTGATGACTATTTTTCGTGATGGGGGTGGAACTGTTTACGATAACGTGTTCGGTGCAACTATGGAGAGAGTGGTAAAATTAGTTCAGGTGATTTGACGATCGGACATATGAAAAAGAAATGATGACATGTATTACGAGTTATCTGGTCGAATACCTGCGACTTCACTTGCTATCGCCCCACAGACGGCCGATGACCATTGACGGATGATGTTCCACTTAATCCTGAAACTGGTTACGCCAGGGGTCCTTCCGGTCAAGCTGGACCAAAGCATCCTTGAGGTCCGCGACCGGCTCAGCGCAATCAAGACCGGGGTACCATATGCCGTCGTCGGCCAGCAGTCTGGTCTTCTCAACGCAACGCCTCGGCATGTGGAGGAACACCGGATACAAGAACACGTCGACGTCGCACTCGCGGGCTCTCATCCCGTCCAAAATGTACTGGCACAGGTACTGCCAAGCCTCGCCCGCCCGAATTCGACGTCGCTTGCGCTTTCTCTGGAACATCGCCAGGCCCGGATCTTGTCGCACCCGGTCGGGGGGAAGCATCAAGTAGTGGGACGCTTCCCAAATTGCTTGGCCGTGGATCTTGTTGAAATTCTTCACCCGGCCTAGCAAAGTGCCGATCCACGGAGTCAAGTGGAGCACAAGTCCTATCTTGGGGTGTTCGAAAATTTTCCATGGTTCATCGCCGTATAGGCGAGAGATCTGCGCCGACGTAATCAAGTCCGCCCTCCATGCAGACGCGGCAGGGGTTTTCTTGGCCGGTGGAAAAAGCCAGGGGTCCGGGCGAGAGAAAGACCGGGCCAGAAGCTGCTTGGTCAGGGTAGACCGGCGCAAACAGCTGATTTGCCCCGACGACCACGGCAACGTGATTTCAAACGTCCGCGGAGGAAGGGAGCTGGTGTCAACCGCCATGTTCTTCAGTAGAGCGTACTTGTGAAGCTCGGATGTCCCGGGGAGAACCGAAGGCGCCGGCTTCGCTGATGTCGATACTGGTGTGGTGTCACTTGGCAAACCGGTCTTCTGTTCTGACCCCAATGTCGACGCCACTTGGCTGAAACTTTCACGTAAATTCGTTCGTGACTTGGACTGGATGGCGACCATAAGCTCGGAATCGCAGGACCATTCGCTGGAGTCCTCCTCGGACGAGACCCCTGTGTGCTTGGTGCGATTTGCTGTACGGCGCGAGGTCGCTCGACTTTCCGAGGGGTTGTAGATTTCGTTCGTGTCCGAGTCCGAGTCCATAAGAATCGCCTGTGTCTTGGCTCGCTTTTGAGGCACTGCACGCTTCCCCCCGAGTCTGTGTCCGCGCGCAGTGCCCCGCGCCCTCGATCTACCCGGCGCGTCCGCGCGCTTCTTGGATTTTTGTGCAATTTCTGGCTGCTAATATCAGCCAATGAACGATGTCGGTCTTGGTCCTGCTGCAAGCGGTCTTGGTCTTGCTCCGAGGAGACTTATGTTGCCGACGCAGACCAATCTATGTTGGAGGAAGCAGCCGAACACGGATGCAGCAAGTTCATCAAGCGCTGGCGGCACTGGTCTAGTGACACCCGACGACGACCTGACTCTAGCGTCCAAGCGTCTGACTTGTCTTGATAAGACCGGACATTCCCGGTCTGGTCTTGAATTGAAATCTGAAGCTCGGCAATGCGTCGCGCGAAGTCGTCGCCTTGAATGCGCAGTGAGGTCGCGTCAAACTGTCCGTCCAGTTGCTGCCGGCGAACAAGTGCAAGTTGATCCCGGAGATGGGACTGATAAGCCTCCAGACGGGACAGCTCATGACGCGCGCTTACCAGCTCCTCTAAAATTGGTCGAAGCTGGTCAACATGATCGTCGGACTGCCTATCGGCATCAAGCAAGGCACCTATTGCCTTGACGACGCTGGGAGGGATGAGAGCTGAAGACAAACGAGGGCCAAGACAAGTACAAGACGAAGACCAAAGATGCGCACCTCGTGTTGCCTGGTGGGCCACCTGGGTCCTGAGACGCATGTTTTCTGCAAGCATATCCTGCATCTGCGTGTCAGCTTCAGTCTGACGCCCTTCCGATGTTTGAAGTGCACGAGAGTTACGTGGGCTGTCAGACCGAGCTGCCACTTCTTTCCCCTTGAAGAATGCGTCGATGACGTCGCATTGCTCCTTGGGGAGAGGCCACTGCCTAGTGACGCAGTATTTGGTTCCAGGAACCAAATCAATTTCATGTCGGACTCCCCGATCCGGTGGTAACCCCATCGGTGGGTTGTCACTTATGACATCTCCAAATTCCTTTAATAAGGAATGGTAAGGGTGCTCAGGATCCGCGAGGATCTTGAGGCCGCTTCGGGCATTCAATGCATGTTTGGTTTGCACCAAAACTGACTCGTCCATCGTGGATGAGGAGTTCAACTTCTCTTCCGGACGTAATACGACAACCTCGTCGATCTCACCTGCTTTCAAAGCAGTTTCAAATTCGTTGAAGGACATCTCCTCCAACGACAACAGTTCGCCTACCCCAGGCAACTGTTCCAGGCTTACGCCTTCTGTGACAACACCTGTCACACTAAGCCTCCTGTAAGACTGCTGACTACTGGCCTCGGGACTCATCCCGAGATGGGGGGAGTCAATTGCCCCATCTATTGGAAGCGACACGCGCCTATCCACAGAGGTCTCTACCTCTACCACTGGTGACTCGCCGGTCTCACCTATATCGGCGTAATCAGAATCATTTCCGACGTGCGAAAGAGACAAACTTTGGGTCTCTTCGCTTGGAAGCGCCTCGCGCTTAACCACAGGGTCTCTACCCCTACCACCGGAGTCATCTCAGAGGAATCCACCTCTGTTAATGGCGACTCGCCAGTCTCGACTATAACGGCGTGGTCGGAATCATTTCCGACGTGCAAAAGAGACGAACTACGGGTCTCTTGGTTTGGAAGCGCCTCGCGCTTAACAACAAGGGTCTCTACCCCTACCACTGGAGTTACCTCAGAGGAATCCACCACTACCACTGGCAACTCACCAGTCTCGCCATTAACGGCGTGGGGATTAACCGCCGAATCCCCCTCGTTAAGGAACTCCTCCTTAACGCCATTGGGAATGATCATTTCAGACATCCCAATCTCTGGCATCTCACGCCAGAATCGCTTTTGCGATCGAGCAAAGTTGGGTTCATGACTCGCCAATGCTTCACTCGACCGCGGGTGCGTTGAGCCAATGTACTTAGACTTCCAGTCTATCCATGGCTCGTGGCGTTCCATCCACTTCATCCCCAGAATGAAGTCATACCTCGAGTCCAAATCCAGGACTAGGCAACGTTCTAAGCTGTCGAAGTCTGCAAACTTCAGCTTAAGGTCAATCGAGACCTTGGGTACAGAAACCTGTACACCCGCAAGACGGACCGTGACAACGTCACGAGAACGTGCCTCTAGGGCCTCGGCATACAGCCGACTCTTCTCAACAGAAGCCCGTCTGACATAATTGTCAGACGCTCCAGAGTCTATCAAGACTCTCCAAGGCTTATCAAAGCCTTTCACGTCCGCAAGGACTACCAGCAAACCTGGCTGGTACATCAACTCGGTACTAGAAAGCACCGCTTCCCTCGGGGCATCGTGCTGTCGTCCCCTACCCTGGGGCTTAACAGCACTGAGGGGTCCCCCAGTAGGGCGCCCCGCACCTACTGGGAGCCGTCGTTTCCCGACGGCTTGGGCAAGGGATTTTTCCCCACCCTTGGTCCCTTGTATCGAGTGTCTCGCTGGGGATTTTTCGGACACCTGTTCCGCAGATGATCCGTGCTTCCACACAGGAGCATCTCAGCGGCCCATGTCCCTGCAGCATAACTAAGAGCTCCGCCTCGAAGCTCTGCGGAAAAGAGTCAGTGTGACTCTTAGCGGGAGGTTTCTCCTCCGCTTCGACCTGACTAAGGTCCATGGGTTAGGGACCCAGCTTAGAGGAACGGAAGTTCATCTCGGCGTTAAACGCCATCTTGAACGCCTCAGCAAGGGATTGGGGTCGGCATCGGAAGAGCTCCGACCGTGCTGGCCCTTCTCTCAGGCCTCCCATGAAGACGGGGATGGACACATCGTCAGAATACGCTTTCGCGTACATCCCTGCCAACAGGGTCTTAAGTTCTTGGATATATGTTTCCAAGTCCCTAGTGCCCTGACGGCACCTCAGAAACGCCAGCTGATTCTGGAAAACCAGATCAGGCGTTGCGTACATGTCCATAAGCTTCTGCTTAAGGACCTTCCAGGCTGGGAACACGTCCGTAACTGACTCCGAACATGTAAACGCCCATGCACGGGCTTTACCCGTAAGATGGGTCAGAGCAAGTCCCACTTGCAAGTGATCAGCGATCACATTCGCTGTGGCGAAGGCCGTTTCGACCTCTCGCAACCAAACGTAAAGGTTGTCACCCTTCTCTCCGGTGAACTCCCTTATCTTAAACGATAATGGGGGTCGCACCCCCGTGGAACTACCTCCACTACAACTCGCCTCATGAGCTATGAGGGCATTTACCCTTGCCTTTACGATCTCAAGGCCCTGCCCCACTAGGAGCTTCATGCCTTCGTCACCCAATAAGGGTAACAGCCTTTTAAAGGCTTCCTGCTGGACGAGGGTCAAACTATCCCAATCGTCCTGATTCATCCTTTGCAGAGGATGCCTTAGTCTACCAACACAGGTGTTGGATTGACTACTAGTACTACCAGATGTAGCCTGTGCGTATGCGCACGATGCGGCTAGCGCACAGAGGAAGACTCTTCCTTAAAGCGGTAGCTACCGCTACTTAGCCGATACGCCCTTATAAAGGGCTTAGTAGGAGAGATCTACTACTCGGGGCCAAGATTCCCGGGTTGGTTTACTTACTAGCCTTAACGGCTGTGTTCCCTTTACGGGGTGTAAGTAAAGGGAGGGATCCATCTTACCTACGACACTCACTGCACGCGCGACCGGTCGAGGTCGCGCGACTGCACTTTAGCCTAAATTAATTTAAACTAATATAAACTATATGTAATACTAAGTAGAATATTCCAAAATCGTACCTAGCTAAAATGTAGTGTACACACCTGTGTACCGACACATGGATGGCTGACACACCACCACAACAAGGTCCCCTGCCCTGATTGGTTAAAATAACCAAAGGTTCGAAACCTTTCAAACCGGTCAATACTGACCTCAACCGTAGTGTACTCATTTACACCAACATTACATGTAACTCGAATGTAACTTCGTTACAAAATCTATGCAGAGTCACGGGATGTTATTAAGATAAAATAATCCATGAGGCGACAAACCTGGATGTCGCTGATAACCTTATACAGGGGGTATTAAGTTGAATGATTGAGGGGCAACACCTATATAGTGATCAGAGGGATGCAGAATAAATCGCGTTGCAATTCAGTTAGTTGGGATATGATAAGATGAGAGCAAGACAGAACGTTCGACGTGAAAGAGTAGACCCGGACAGTATAAGTGGATTCACCAGGGTGGCGATCCCAGTGAGTGAACTACCTGCTGCATGAGAAGAACAATATATATGACGAAAGGAAGAGGCAGCAGTTAACTCACTGGGACCGTAGGATGTATATAGAATGGGAGCATATACTATGATTAGTCCGGAGGCCAGAAGTTCATTTATAAGTCAAGAGATCGCACGCATTACCTGAGAAGAATGAATATGGCAGGCTGGGAATTGGCATGGGATGTTGATATTTTGAGGAAAAAAGAATTTTGGCCAATCAGAGGCGAACTGCGACAGCCACCTCGCGACGGCCACCTCACGACGGATTGGTATAAATGTGGCGATATAAATGAATATTTTCAACCAATCATAGGCGACCTGCGACGGCCACCTCGCGACGGCCACCTCTCGTGTGGAGATAAATGGATTTTCCGCCAATCAGAAGCAGTTAGTGAAGCACCTACTAGAAGTATACATTCCATCCAAACTGAGTAACGTGAAGTTATTTCATTGAGAGAAGAAGACAACGTTGGTAAATGATTACGACTTCAGCGGGAACTTCAAATGGAAAGTACGGATATGGTAGAATCCCTTTTGAGTTTGAGAGCAGTAGGACGAGAAGATGATGAAGCAAAGGGCAACGAGGAAAGTGTTTCATTTAGTGAGAATACAGACCCAGAGACGAATGCTTCAGAAACTACAGCAGCATCAGTACCCAGGTCTAGCTCATCATGGTCTAAGGAGGAAGAGGAAGAATTATTGAAGATACAACAGGCCAGCAAAAGTACAAACACCCCAGCGCATGATATATATGATTTGTATAATCAACAGTGTCACGCCAAGGTATGGATCGTGAGGACTAAAAGTGGGGTCATGTGCAAGTTAGAGCGAATGGGAGTCAAGCGCAAGAGGGGTGATGAATGGAACAAGGATGAGATAGAGTGGTTGAAAAGCATGATAGACCAGGATGCTACCGCCACAGAAGTGGTTGATCGGTATCCAATAAAATTCCCGCAATCGAAGAAGATACGTACTATAGCAGCTGTACGCAAGAGGATACAAATGGTGTATCTGTCTAGGAAAGGTAAAACTCAGACACCACCGAGCCGAGAAAAAAAAACAGCGCATAACCAAAGAACGATGCAGAAAATGGATGAAGTGAGAAGATGACATATTGATAGAAGTGATAAGACATGGAGCTGTGGATATGAAAGTAATTGCAAAAAGGTTGGGTGACGTCACAGACATGGATGGAAATAAGCTAATGCCAAGGACAGAAAGTGGAATTAGGCATAGGCTCCTTCGATTGAAGAATAAGTTGTGTGATAGCAACCAGTCACTCACACAGTCAATATCTACATCAGATCAAGGAAGCATTTGGGGAGACGAGGAGAACCAATTTTATACCAATCAAACAATGTCTGAAAGCCAGAGATTGGAGTCCGAAAACGAAGACAAGTCAAACCAATTGGATGTCAGGGGCATAAGGGATGATAACGTGGTGAATCAAGAACCTGATCTTATGAGTGGACACATGATACAAGACTCATTCGAAGACCCATTCGACAATGAGGGGTCCAAATGCACTGTAGAGCATGAGGAAGAGAAGAACACAGCCCTTCCAGTAATTGTTGACCGAGTAGTACCAGAGAGTCAGAGAATGGGATTAGAGGAGAAGGACAAGCAGAAAAAGTCAATCGAATACATCCCACAGCCAACAGAACGATCTCCAATAGCAAATGAGGATGAGAACGTAACCGATGCAGATAGGGAGCACTTCACTATGGAGGCCCAGGAAATGGATTCTAGGAATGGACAGATAATAGAAGCTCCATTAGAGGGTGATAAATCTGGGCACACTAGATTGGAGTCCGAAAAAGAGGACAAGTCAAACCAATCGGATGTCATGGGCATAAGGGATGATAACGTGGTGAATCAAGAATCTGATGTTATGAGTGGACACATGGTAGAAGATCCATTATACGATGAGAGGTCCAAATGCACTGTAGATCATGAAGAAGAGAAAAACACAGCCCTTTCAGTAACTGTTGATCGAGTAGTACCAGAGAGTCAGTGTAATGGGGTGCCATTACATAATTGATATTCAAGTTAGAATATCACAGTTGAATTTCAGACGCGTTGTCTGAAATTCAAATTATAGATTATAAGTTATTATAATCTACAAAGGAAAAGTCGATTCGGTATAAATACCGAATCATGCAGGTTAACTAATAGTACAGTTAGTTTAATACTTGATATTATTGTGGTGGAGTCAAGTTCGAAATCGAATACATTTGTATCGACAACCTGACCACCACCATCGTGCCCAGCCTTCCAACTTACGGGGGGGGTACCCCGCGGACCTCCATTCGAAATCTGGTCCGATCGTCCGCTGCTGGCAGACGACCGATCATCATCCAAAGACACTTGGTCCGATTTACTTAAGTTCATCTCACCTTTTGTACCCGATGGAACGGGCTAGTTACACACTCGGTGGATCGGGATCGCAGATCGATTTGATTCGGTCTTGAATATGAGACCGTGCTGGCTAGGTGTACCTAGGGCGGAACTCTTCACCCCTGGTACGTACAGACCAGAAAAACTTCCAAAAGATAAATTCCAATAGGTCGATCGTCCAAACGATCTAGACCTGACCAATACGAAATAATAGAGGGTAGACCAATCAACCGGTCTATCCCCTGACCAATATGAGAGAAGACCAAAACCGGTCTAAACTCCAAGCAATGTTACAATAAACCAATATGTCCACGTAAAGACCCAATATGCTCGTGAAACTCCACAAACGATATCTCCACGTAAATACCAATTCAGTGAATAGCACGTTCCAAACGTACTTGAGTCAAAGTGTCGAGATCGCCAAATCGTACTCCCTTCGAGGGACTTCCGGTGGCCAAAGTGCGCGTGCGGCGCGTCTAGACCGGGTATAATAGGCGAGAGGGGATAATTCAACCCTCTGCCCCCAAACACTCCGAGGAGGGCGGAGGCGACTAGTGGACGTGAAAATAATAACGGCGACCCCTTGCTGCGGTGTAGACCAAGACCAGAAGAGGTTTTTGCCACTTATTCCTAGACCAAAAGACTTTTACTTGGAAAATCCGCAACCAAAAGACTTCTGCTTGGAAAAATCGCAACTAATCAATAATTCTACCTCCCTATGGTCCTTAATGTACCCACACAAAATTATGTAAAATACCCAATGTCAGGTGACTCACCCAAGACCTGCGTTCTTGATACTCCTTGAATCTGATAGGCTAAAAATCCCCCTTGTTTAGACCAATCGGAAACTCGACCAACTGCCTTGACCAAAAGTGACCAAATTTGTGGTACACTTCACCACAGCCGCCCCTGAGTCCGACCGTGTCGCACAACGATAACGGTCTGACTCACCCATCACTCGACCAACTGACCTTGGTCACTCACACTTCTTCCCCATGGATCAAACATCCACGACACCTGCGTCAGGTACTGCCTTTACTTCACTTGATCTTCTTATGCTTCCCTTTGACGCTTGTTCTTGTTGTTCTTGCAGAAACTCTATGCGCCGAGTCGCCCGACCTTGCTTCGCCTGTCCGGTCGGGGATGGTGCGAGAAAGCAAGTCTCCCCACTCATCTCCCACTTTTTGTGTTCGTAAACCAAACGGAAAGTGGCGCATTGTGCATGCGTACAACAAGCTGAATGCAGCTACTGTACCCATGCAAACTCCGATTCCTCGGAAGGATGTCCTCCAGAACAATATGGCGGGCTGTACTGTATACAGTGCCTTAGATCTGGTGGACGGGTATTATCAGGTGCTCATGCGAGCATCCGATATTCCGCTTACAGCGGTCAGCACGCCTAGTGGCATGCTGTGGGAGTGGCTAGTTATGCCACAGGGGCTTTCGAATGCACCAGCGACTTTCAATCGCTTGGTGGCTCAACTCTTCCGCCCTCATAGGAAGTACGCTCAGACGTACTTCGACGATATATTCGTTCATAGTCGTGCGCAAGACGACTCGTCTGATGTTCAGACGCACCTTATACACCTTCGAGCGGTGCTCCAATGTATGCGAGAGCATAAACTCTATGCAAACGCATCCAAATGTATTTTTGGTGCTGAGGAAATTCCTTTCCTCGGATGCTTCATCGGTAAGGATGGAGTGCGGGCGGATCCCGCGAAGGTGAAAGCCATTGTGGAGTGGCCTTCGCCTGTAAATATTAGAGATTTACGGAAGTGGCTTGGATTAGCCAACTATCTCCACAAGTACAGCGGGAACTACGCTGAAATGGCAAAGCCATTGACCGACCTTATTAAGAAGTATGTTGATTGGTGTTGGGAAACCAAACACCAAAACGCTTTTGAAGCGGTAAAGGGGAGCTTGTTAAAAGCTCCCGTTCTTGCTCTACCAGATCTGGGAAACCATTTAGTATCGTCTGCGACGCCTCCGATTTCGCAATCGGATGTGCTTTGTTACAAGCAGACGATGCAGGAAGGGAACGCGTAATTGCGTTTGAGTCGAGGCAGATTAAAGCTGCTGAACGGAATTATCCCGTTCATGACAAGGAGCTACTTTCAATTAAGTATGCTCTTGTCAAATTTAGGGTTCACCTACTCGGCTCAAAGCCGTTCGTGGTTTATACTGACCACGCGTCCTTACGGACAGCGACAAAGTCACCTCATCTCTCGCAACGGATGGCCCGTTGGCTCTCCTTCTTTGCGGAGTACAACTTTGAGGTTAAATATAAACCTGGAAAGCAGAACGTGCTTGCAGACGCGTTATCGCGTCGTCGCGATTACGAGCTCGCTCACGCGACATTCGTCACCACATCTGTGGTGGATCTCATACGCCAGGCGTATGAGAAAGACCCACAATGTACGGCGCTTATCAGCGCGTTAGGTGAAAAGGGTCTCGGCTCGTCTGAGCCAACCCTGTCAAGTTGAGCTAAAGCTCGTTTACACCGTTACAGGTACTGTGACGGTCTGCTATTTTATAGCACGAGCGCGTGGGTCGGTGCGTATATACGCATCTGTGAGACGTGTCAGAGGGCTAAACCCTCTGCAAGTTCAGCTGCACCTTTGGCGAGCTTATCGGAGTGTTGGAAATCCATTAGAATGGATTTTATCTTCGGTTTTCCGAAGGATAAGGCCGGGAACACCGGCATATTAGTCTTTGTAGACCGATTGAGCAATATGGCTCACCTGGCGGCGGTTCCAGAGTCCATAGATGGACAAGGAACAGCGAAAGTGTTCCTAGACCGTGTCTTTCGACAGCATGGTCTACCCGTTGTGTCGGATCGAATTCCCCGTATTACGGGACAATTCTGGGGAGCGTTGTTTAAGGTTCTAGGCACTAAGCTCCTCATGTACACTGCGGATCATCCGCAGACGGATGGTCAGACGGAACGCGTTAACCGCGTTGTGGAGGATATTCTCCGGAGTTTATGTCCGGATTCTCTAATGAGTTGGAGTGAGATGCTTCCGATGGTTGAATTTGCTATCAACAATTCGGTACATGCATCTACGGGGTTTACCCCGTTTTACGTGAACGGATTAGTAAATCCGAGGGTTCCGTTGACGCCACGTGTGTGTGGCCCAGGGTTTGAGGGGGGAGGATTCCCCGATGTCAGCCCTGTATCGGTGCGAAAGCACATCGATAAGTTTTTATCGACGCGCCTTAATGTCTTACGACACGTCTGCGATGCCATGGCGGAAAGCCAAGACAATAAGAAGGAGCAAGCTGACCGCAAGGGGCGGCGTAACGAAACGATATATAAAGTAGGAGAAAGTGTTTTATTAAACGCTAAAAATCTTCCTACACATGCAATTTCAAATGTGTTGCGCAATAAACTGCGCCCCAGGTTTGTGGGGCCTTTTAAGGTACTAGCCCGAAAGGGATTATCGTATACCTTGGACATCCCAAAGGTGATGCGTACGCATCCAACCTTCTATGTCGGTATGCTTAAGCCATACCAGGACCCGGAGGCGGGCCCCTCCTGGAGGGGGGTGGAAAGGAGGATAACCGTAAGAGCCATAAGGCACGGCAGGGCGAAGGAAGCCCGAAAGGGCTAAAATGCGACCACGAAGCTCCGCAACGGTCGTCTCGAGAGAGGCAAGCCGCCTCTCGAAGCGATCAGTGGCATCCCGCTCATCGCGGAGCCCCTCGTGGAGATCATGGATGCGATGGCTGTGTCGATCACAGCGCTCGCGAATCTCACGTCGCAATTGCTCGACCTCCTCCTCCAATGCTTGATGCGGAGGGTACTCCGCACTTTCAGGGACGCTGGCGTAGCGCGTGCGATATGGAGCACGTAATAGCTCCATCGCTTTGGCTCTGGCAAATGCCAGGCGCAACGCCCTCTCCACCCAAATGTCTCGACGGGAATAGCTGTCGTGCAGCTCATTGAAGCTGGGAAGAATCTTCTCCCCTTCCGCTTAAGCGCGGAACTTCTTCTCTGCATCATCAGCACTTTCTCCTGGAGAAAGAAAGAAAGGAACCTCGCGGAGGTTCTCAACAGGGGAACCCTGTGCCTGCCTGTCTAAGCGCTCTCGGTAGGAGACGCTAGTAAACTGCTTTTGTGTAAGCAGTTGTTGCCGGAGTTTCTCACGGCGTTCGCGTTGATACGGCTGTTCAGCCGCGGGTCCAGGGGTATAGGACGCTAAACTGGTCCTTACCAAACGCCTGGCCCACCTTGGAAGGTCACGAGGACTATCAAAAGTATAAGCCGCCCTTGACCGGCGTTTGGGGGCGCGTAACGCAGCCGTTAGTGCTTGTGAGGCAAGTTGAGTGTCTTGAGCTGCGTCCAGCTCATTAGTGACGATCGCCTTTGGCGATTCGGATGTATCATCCGATATGGGCAGGGGTGGCGCACTGGTTAGTGCATTTTCCCCACGTGTGGGGAACGGATTAGGCTGCCGACAACGCCGTTCGGCGCTGTCGGAGCGGTTAACCGTTGGGGAGGTATCCCCAAGGGCATCCACCTCCGAGTTCTCGGAGTAGTCTACCTCTTCTAGAGGAGACGCCATAGCACCACTGAAGGTGTACATATGTAAGACCAGAGGTACTGGCGTTGGACTTCTCCACCAAGATTTTGATTATTGCGTAAGCAACAGTCTTGATGGGGGAGGATGTAACGGGGCTACATTCGAGTTACATGTAATTTTGTTGTACATGAGTACACTACGGTTCAGGTCAGTATTGACCGGTTTGAAAGGTTTCGAACCTTTGGTTATTTTAACCAATCAGGGCAGGGGCCCTTGGTGTGGTGGTGTGTCAGCCATCCACGTGTCGGTAGACAGGTGTGTACACTACATTTTAGCTAGGTACGATTTTGGAATATTCTACTTAGTATTACATATAGTTAATATTAGTTTAAATTAATTTAGGCTAATTACATATTAAATATATTCAGTTTACATTTCACTCTAAAGTGCAGTCGCGCGATCTCGACCGGTCGCGCGTGCAGTGAGTGTCGTAGGTAAGAGGGAGCCCTCCCTTTAGTTACACCCCGTAAAGGGAACACAGCCGTTAAGGCTAATAAGTAAACCAACCCGGGAGTCTTGTCCCCGAGTAGTAGATCTCTCCTACTAAGCCCTTTATAAGGGCGTATCGGCTAAGTAGCGGTAGCTACCGCTTTAAGGAAGAGTATTCCTCTGTGCGCTAGCCGAACCGTGCGCATACGCACCGGCTACAGATTTTGCATCCGCTAGACCTGTTAGGTACTGTTGGATATCTCCCGTACAGTCGTCCTCGATGCTCTGATTTTCTTCATTTTATTTTACAATGACGTACCGGTTTAACACCTTTAGTACCCCGACAGGTTTCTCTTTGTACGATCTTTGTTGTTGTCGCACAGGTTTCACACCTTTGGTACCCTACCAGGTTTCTCTTCGTACGCTTAGTTGTGGCCGCACAGGTTTCACACCTTTAATACCCTGATAGGTTTCTCTTCGTGCGATCTCACTCTTGTTATATAATTTCCGTGGTGGATTTACACTAGATGTGCAGGTTTCACACCTTTAATATCCTGACAGGTTTCTCTTCATACGATCTTGTTGTCGCCGTATAGCTTTCACACCTTTCGTACCCTGATAGGATTCTCTTCGCACAATCTTGTTCTTGTTATCTTTCCTCCATATATGATTGATAATAGATGTACAGGATTCACACCTTTTCATACCTTAGCGGTTTCTCTTCGTATCATCTTGTTGCTGCCGTACAGGTTTCACACCTTTGGGACCTTAATAGGCTTCTCTTCGTACCATCTCCATCTTGTACAGATTCCACATATTATTCTTAATTCACTGCTCACTTATAGACTTGATTTCATTATCAGTCTTCAACGTAAACACACTGCGTCAATGAACGCTAGCTTGCAACTTATTTACTCCACATGCTCAAACCAATTCCATTTCTCGTGTAAACATGTATCTTTGTTTATATTTTTGTTTGCTTTTTTTTGCTATGCCCCCCAATGCAACCAACTTGGGTCCGCATTCTACTTATCACAACCAACATGGGTCCGTGATAGGGATGTACTACATCTTCTGGGGCCTTATCTTTCTTATTTTTTTTTCTGTCTTGTTCTCTTGTTATTCTCTTGAATATCTTGACGCTTTCGTCTCTTGTTTCTTATTTCATGAGGGATCTACAGTTCAGCCTCTGTAGTGTCCTCTTCTGCTGTCTGAGCTGCGTAATGCCGATTTCCCCAAACTCGTTGAGCATCAAATTCATACAATAAAACTGTGCATGAAAGATTGTCTTCTGGCTCCCAAGTCATCTCATCGGTATCCTTCCACTTGACATAATACTCCTTTGTTCGACGTCCATTCCTTGTTAGCTGCTTGACCCGACAATCCACAATTCGTTCCACTTCCCACTCGTCATCTTGACCAGGTTCATACCATGAATCATCAGGGAGTAACGCCTCATCCAATTCAAATGTACTTCGACCTGAAGTCTTTCCCGAGGTCGTCTCATCTTATTAATATATGGTTTCAGTCTGGCAATGTGTACAAGCGGGAAATATCCGACTTTCCTTGGTCGGTATCGCTAGCCGATACACCATGTCATTAATCCGTTCATCAACCACATATGGTCCATGCCATAAATTTGCCAATTTCCTGACCAACCCCGGCTTGACCAAATCATGATATAACCAAACTAATTCACCCGGTCGATAAGCCGTTTTGGTAGTTGACCCTAATTTAGATGCTACGGCGTCGTTATGACGTTGGGCTCTATCTTTCATCACTTGTTCCTGAATGATATCAGCTTGTGCTTGCGCTCTCATGTGCTTCTCAGTCTCAGTCAACCTCCACTCCAATGCATCCTTTTCCACGAGTGATGTGTCCTTGGGCGGTATCATGGCTTCCAAGGTGGTTCTGGGCTCCCAACCATGTACCAAATAAAAGGGAGTCTGATGATGCTGAAGATCCACTGAAGTATTCAATGCAAACTCTAAGGGAGCCACGTATTCATCCCAATCTCTCTGTTTCGGATCCGTGATATAACATTTGATTGCCTTGACCACTGTTTGCACCGATATTTCTTGTTTCCCATTGGCTTGCGGTCGGTATGCTAACGTTGGTCTTTGCCTCTGCTTCAGCATACGATTGAATCTCCTGAAAACCGAACTCATGAATCTTGGATCTCTATCATGTCTTAACATTTCTTGGGCTCCAAATCTCTTATACACCCCCACCATATACGCTTCTGCTACATCTTGTGCAGTGGTGGTGCTCATTGGAATTAAAATCACATACCCAGAGAACAGACTATAAAACATAATAAAGCTTCGTTCCCCATTGCAGTCTGTGGTAATGGCAATTCGAAATCCATCGCTAAAATCTGAAATGGTCTTGATGCTACAATATTTCTACTAGTGCGCCCCTGGTATCTTGGCCTACCTTTTGCGATGGCACAATCTTCACACGCTGCAACATAGTTTTCAATATGGGCATACATTCCTCTCCAATAATATTTGGACCTCAACCGAGCATAGACCTTTCCGACTCCTTGATGTGCCCCACTCCCGACTTCGACATGATATGCATGCAATATATATTCTTGTAATATGGTCGGTACCACCAATCTCCACACATATTCTTTGTTTTATCTTGAGCTTTCGAGACATAGTACAGGACATCTTTATTATCCAACACGTAAGTGAGCGCATGTCGAGCTATCTTTTTCCATTCACTGGCGGAATTTATCTGGCCATCATCTCCTCGTAGATACGCCTTGCTCTTACTGCATCACTCATCATGTATCTGGGCTTTTACAATTCGTTCACTTCGGATGAATGATGCATTTTCATATGGGTCGTCGTCTTCTCTATTCTGAGATTCTTCAGATCTAGCCACATCACTGTCCACTGAGTGTAAATCACCATTAGTGTCCGCCCCTTGTCCAACAGTAACATTCTCTTGAGGTTGGGGTTGCTCATTACGTGGCTTTGTCATACTTCTAGTGAGCACAAATACCTGTGGTAACACATAATCGACATCCTCCCATATATCTTTCTGCTTTGTGACAACCTGATCTTCATCTGTATTGGCATACAGTATTATTTTGGTATTTTAAAGCATTTCTAGAGCGATTATCATCGTTGGAATTGGGTATCAGAATCAAAATTTAACGGCTATGAATTCGAAGGAATTTTGGGATCAGTGGACAAAAAATTGCGCTCGAGAGTATGATATTGATGAAGAACTCGCATTGCTTTTTTATATTATTTGTCAACCTCTCCTTGTATACGTAAACAGGATCCATTTTTGCTATTAAAAGAAGTATGACAGATAAGATACATGATCGCACTTTGTTCATGAAAGGCATCGACATCGCTTATCCATAAGCCTAAAACGTCCTTGCGACCAGATAAATAAATGAACAAGTCTGGAAGACGATTCAGCAGCTGCAGATCTGCTTTTCTATCTTCATTGATAATTTTCCCTGCTTGCTGCTCTTTCATAGCACATTGAGTAAAAAAATCAGCCGCTTGGTTATACTTGCGATCCACGTGTATTAGAATAATTGCTTGGAATTTCTCTACCAGCTAGCGCACTCGGCCCAAACAAACCAATAATGATGCATGATTGAAGCGTAGATCTCCATTGACTTGTCCAATAACCAATCTAGAGTCTCCACACACAATTGCTTTCGTTACATTATGGTATTGCGCGAGTTGTAGCACGTGGATTAGTCCATTATATTCACTCTCATTCACGGTAAGGTTGTATTGAATCCCATATTCTGCTGCCATTACATCCCAGGTTGGTAACTCCCACACTATCATGCCAAATGCTCCTTTAGGGTCATTCTTAAGACGCACTGCACCATCAAACGATAAAACATATCCAGTGCTATGACGTTGTAGACTAGGAATTGGCTTAATGATCGGCAAATCTTTCAACGATTTCAACGGAGCAATGTCTTCTAGCACTTCATTCATCTTTTCTGCGCGCACAATGGACGTGGCTAATAAAGCAGGTAATCCTACAGATTCATGATTCGTTCGTATGATTTCTAATGACCACGGAGACAACATTACTGCCCATTGGATTCCTCTGCCTGTCAAACTTTTCGATGTGAACAGCCATCGCATTGTGGAATATCTTGCATAAACCGTTATATGCTGTCCAAATAAATGTGACTGGCATTATGTAACGTTTTCAGCAACGCTAGCACCTCTTGTTCCGCCCCTGTATATCTCGTTTCAGCATCTTTAAAAACCTTGCTAACGTAACGCACTGGGTGCAGTATTCCATCATACTCTTGACACACCGTTGCTCCGAACGCCCATGGATTGATATATAGCACTATACTCAATGGTTTTGATCGCTCAATATGTCGTAACAAAGGTGCATTCACTAGACGGCATTAAGCAACGAAAACGACTTTTCAGCGTGCTTCAGTTGGGTACCATCTTTCAAATGTAGTTCGGTTAACTCATACAGAGATGCAGCTAGTGTTGCAAAATTATCAATAAACCGTAGATAGTATATCAAACTTCCCGTGAATCCTTGAGCTCCCTTTAGTGTCCGTGGGAACGCCATTTTGATAATTGATTCCAGATTGCGGGGGGATGCTTTAACTCCTTCTGCCGATATACGATGACTCAAAAACTCCGCACTATGTTTGCCAAACGCACTCTTCGGTAAACTTATAGTTATCTGCCAATATTTAAATGATTCCAAAAGATTCTTAAGCATGATACACAATGTATCCCAACTGCTTGCGCCAAAGGTAATATCATCAATATACGATCGCCTCCCAATAATAGGTTGTTCATCAGTCGTCACTACTTGGCCGTTATGAAAGACGTCTTGCGTGATGGACACGTCTGTTTCCAACACATGTGCTTCTTCACTGTCATTATCCATGTCTAACTTGCCGCCTAGCAGTTTGCATTTTACCCCCATCTGTTGTGACCGCCGTACCATTGTCCACAAAGCGTTATCCACTATACGCTGATATATTTGAGGAGCGTTCTTAAGGCCTTGAGGCATCCGAAGCCATTCGAAATGTCCTGAAGGGCAAATAAATGCTGTGATCAACCGATCTCTCTTGGTCATCGGTATAGCCCAATACCCACTCGAATTATACATTGAACACAACCATTTTACTCCATCAAAATTGTCCAGTAAATCATCAATTAACAGCATAGCATACACCATCAATCTCGTCTTCTCATTCACCGACCGATAATCAATACACAGCCGTATGTCGGTTTTGTTCTTTTTTAACACTATGACGATCGGTGATGCCCAAGCATATTCCGAATACCAAATTAGTCCTGCCTGTAATAAACCTCGTATCAATTCATACAACTTAGGTAACAGTGTAGGCGGTACTCTTCGTGCTCTTTGTGCAATAGGTGCATTGTCACCAACATCCACGTCACAAACTACACCTTTCGCTGGAGGTGGTAGCGCATTACCAGAACTTATAAAACCATCGGCATACTCGGACAACAAGGCACGTAAATCTTCTTGTTCTTTAGTAGTAACTACTGGTTCTCTTATGCCTGCAGTAGTCATATCTGGTGGTTCAATTGGACTTTTATCTACTTCTGGAATGAGTGCTAGCTGTTCCTCCATAGCTTCAGCCGACATCTCAACTCCTTCATGCAAGTACACCTCTCTCTCCAATTTTGTCTGATCCACCTTCATTGGATCTATTGCATCCATTACATACACAGCAGGAGGTTTATCTCCAACCAGTTCTCACTGCGTGCACGTTAGTCCAATTGATCGGCATGTTAGCGCTCTCCATTACTTGTGTGTGCACTTGTAGATATTCTTCTGACTTTAGATCTGCTTGTGCCATCAGCGGCAATGGTTCTTCCCTGGGAATCTGACAACTTTGATCTTTCATGTTTGAAATTACACCCGCCTTGACCAAAAAGTCTGTACCCAGTATATATAGCGCATGTGTATCAATACTAGCGACCCACATATCACAGGTGAAAACCACTGACGAGCCTATGCGAACCTTGACTGTAGCCATACCTATTGCTCCAATATTACTGCCTGTCACGCCACAAAAGCTAGTTGGAGTATCAAACATCCGAACCGCTACTTGTAGCTTCCGTTCCACATTGGTATGTAAAACGGATATGTTTGCGCCTGAATCCAACATTAATGGTAATTCCAGATCATCAATGGACCCATTTACATAGACTTGAGTTTCAGGCTGTTTTTCTTCCATTGGTCGTTGCCATCCATCTCTTTCTCCCACATTTTTTTCCACCAGTGTGACACATGCTGGAGCCTCTGTTACTTCATCACTTATCATTAGCTCAGCTTGTGTCTTATCTTCACAGGAAGTAGCTTGTTTTATTACTTTTTATTGTTTTTTCTTCTTTTCTTGATCCTCATCCAAAGTGAGTGATCGATCCATTTAACATGTATTATTTTTCTGGTTTTCTTTTTGTATGCAGGGTGACAGCGGTGTCGCTTTAATTTCATTTGACGATGCCCCCTTTCCTCTCGACAGTGGTTGCAATGCACTGTGGGACTAGGCGTTTAACTGCTCCGCCACCGGAGCTTTATTCAATTCCCCTGACTTCAATTTAGCACACATCTCGGCCATCTCTTCGATGAACTTCCGACAATACTTCGCATCATGACCAAAACTATCGCAATGCTCACACTTCACCAATTTCCAGCAGTGACTTTTGTCATGTCCCCGTCGGTTACAATGCTCACAAATCACTACATTGTCAGTTTTAGGATTCGTTGGCGCTCTCGAACTCTTGTCTTCATATACCGGTCGTGCCCGCTGTGCTGCATGTACTTCCCCGTCCATCATATGAACGCTAGGTTGCGGGTCTTCATACATAGAATCAGCGTTCTTACGGGTAGCTACCTTCTTTCCAGGCCTCATAAGCCGCGCTTCATGTTTAATTAGTAGCTTTTCTAGCTCTTCGATAGTTGAGAAGGTTATGTGTTGATACTGCATATGTATGGTGCGATCATGAATAGTATCAAAGAACTGTTGAATGTGTTCTTCCAATAATGACGCATTGAACGCATGTCTAAAATCCATCCCTTCTAGCAACTCTGCTGCGTTTAATCGGTATCAATATGTAATAGCCAACTCATCAGGTTTCTGCGTTAATATTGAATACTTAACTCGAGGGGACACTTTGGCCACACAAAACTTCTTTTGGAAAAGCGCAATCACCTTCCCCCAGTCATACTTTACCGAATCGGCTAGTTGTTCGTACCACCATGACGCTGTGCTTGTCAAGCTATCAACAAACATTCCCAGACGGTGAATATCATTCCAATGTGATATATTAGCCACGTGTGAGAATCGAGAGACCCAAGCCCGTGCACTTCCGGCATCCTGCCTATTCCCATCAAAAGATTTTATCTCAGTGTTCTGAATGATGGCTGTAACTGGTTGAGGTGAGGGTACCCATGCGTTTGAACTTCCACCAGACATACCATACCCTGAAGTTCTATGATGCGTTCGTGGCTGCGTAGCCGGTGTATGATATGAGGTACTAGGCGACCCTCTCGTTATATTGGGTGTGCGACAAGCTGACAAGGTTTCCGTGACTTTAGTCAATTCTTCCAAACTTAAATGCCCATCTTGCATCATCTTTACTAAATTGGCTACCACTGGATCTTGCTTAGGCGCAGCCACCCCTGGACCCTGCCTAGACGCAGCCATGGACCCTTTCTAGGCATAGACACCCCTGGCTCTTGTTTATGCACGGCTGGTTTGGGTGTGGACATAGTTTCATCGTCATCTGGCGAGAACTCCAATTTCTTTTTGGTTTTGACAATTTTCCGGGGTCGCAACTGTGGTACTTCTTCAAACTCAGTTCTGTCAATGAGCTCCAACATACCCGGTGGTTTAGACTCCCTTACCGGTGTATGTACGGTATCTGCTATTATATAGTAAGTGGGAATAATATTGTCAGTTTCTTCTCGATATACCATTAATGATGTTTCCCACTGATTTTCTGCTAATAGTAAAGACATCATCAGTCTAATATCTTCTGCGGTCCATACCAAATCGTAATCACACGCACTCTCAAACTCATCCTGTCTGATAATCTCATACCCCAAATTTGGGAACAAATCCTCCAGTGCCATCACAGATGCTTGTAAATTCCCAAATGTAGGGAGATCATCTCGCACCCGAAAGTTGGTTGCAGCCCGCTTCATCTTACGTATCTCAAATAATGAAAACCAACAGCCCGAATCACCTGGTAATCTGAGTACCTGTTGTTGATACTGTGCTACCTTTGCACACGCTTCGGAAAATGTGTAAGTTCTGTGAGTATCATCATCGGAGTATTCTAGTGTAAAATGAAGATCTGGGCCATCTTCTTGTGGTACTAATGCCATTGTGTAAGCTTGAATATGCATTCGACGTTAGTCCCGGGTCGCGGCACCAGTTGTCGTGAAGGGGTTGAAAATTATTATAAATCCAATTACTTAACAACACAAAGAGGTAATACGCTAGTCCTCCTTGTTTTACTTCCCGGGTACTAAATACTTCCGTCCGAACCAACAAATCAGTCAAACACACTTGGAGTACACTTCCAAAGGCGGTTCCGGGATGCTCCCAACACTAGCGCGCTTCAAACGGCTGCTGCTCCACTTGTTAGGGCGTTCGCTCAACAACTTCCTTGTATTCACTTGGTTTTTGTATGGGATCAAAAAAGAAGGTTTTCACGGCCGCCAGAGATCTGCGCACTTCAAGGGAAATTTTGTTCTATTAAGTTTTACTAACTCCTACGTCAACGTCAATCACTTTTTTTCACCCACTACTTTTTGGTTACTTCAGTGCTGACTTCAATACGTGGCAGTTACCACTGAGTCCCTCTGTAACCTGATTGATCATCCTTGAGAGCTACCACTGATTCCTTCTGTAACTTGATTGATCATCCTTGAGAGCTACCACTGATTCCCTCTGTAAGTTGATTGATCATCCTTGACAGTTACTTCAGAAACCCTCTGTAATCTGATTGAGAGAGATGACCGTCGCGAGGTGGCCGTCGCATGTCGCTCCTGATTGGTCAAAAATTCCACTTATATTTCCACATTCATACCAATCACAAACCAATTAACCGTGAGGTGGACGTCGCGAGGTGGCCGCCGCATGTCGCTCCTGATTGGTCAAAAAATCCACTTATATTTCCACATTCATACCAATCACAAACCAATTAGCCGTGAGGTGGCCGTCGCGAGGTGGCCGTAGCATGTCCCTCCTGATTGGTCAAAAATTCAATTTATATCTCCACATTCATTCCAAACATAAATCAATTAGCCGCGAGGTGGCCGTCGCAGGTTGCCTTTGATGGCTGAAAATATCTTTTCCAAAATAAATACTTAACCACTTGAAAACAATCGAGAATGCTCCATCAACCAACTTGGGCAGCCGAGGGCGCATGACTTTCCGGGAGCTTCCCGCCACCATCAGATCTGCCACTATGCTTATAAGGTGCGCCTGTGTCTTGGCTTGCTGTAGTGTTGCTGACAGTTTGTTTGTGACCTGGTTTGTCTGTTACAGCCCGCGCCCTAGCGCTATAGCTGCAGGACAGCATGTGAAGCTGAGAGCACATGACTTCTCGTTAGCTTTGCCTCTCGGATTGAACCTGCTGTTGTGTATATAAGATGCGTCTGTGTCTTGATTTGCTTTAGTGGTGCTGACAGTTTGTTTTCGTGACCTGGTTTGTCTGTTACAGCCCGCGCCCTAGCACCCATAACTGCAAGACATTATGTGAACAGTTTCCGCAGCCAAAAGTGCAGGACCTTTTGTTGACTTATTTGCCAGGATTGGATTTGTCGTAGTGCATGTAAGCTGTATCCGTGTCTTGATTTTATTAGTTGATGTTGCTCAAAAGAGCATAACATTTTGACTAAAACACTTGCACCTTCGAATGTGTTAGGGCTACCACGACTTTGTTGAAACAGGTGTTCACGTGATGGACGCACACAACGATCTTTGATGTTAATGTTCAGAGTTGACAAGACAAGAAGGTTGTAATTGATACTTTCTTTGATGAGCACATGAGATGGTTGTAGACATATGCTTGAGGAAATCGTCAGCGTAAAAAGTAACATTGTGCTAGTATTTAAAGTCTTGGTATGAACAAATATACCATAAAGTAATATCTGTTGCAGATCACATCCTACATATTGTAAATATAGATCCACTTCACCACAAGTTGGTACGTGTCATTTCTTTGAGTTGGTACGTGTCATTTTATTGGTGTAAAACTGCGTGAGTTGGTATTAGTTGGTTACCAACTAATTTCTTCACACTCATTAAATATTGGAATGTTCAGTACGTGGATTTACCAAAATGTACGTTGATTTACCAATTCCCAAGTTTTGATTATTACTTTTCTCTTTTATAAATTTTCCACGGAGGTGGAGAGTCTATGTGAAAAATGTGTCCTATTCTGTGGACAATTAAAAAATCGTCCTATTCTGTGAAATACTGCCAAAAAGTGTCCTCCACTTATATAAAGAAATTGGTGTCACGAAAATTAGTGATTGGCTGGATTTTTTCCCTTACAACACTGTGATTGGCTGCATTTTCGCTAGCTACTTTGGAATTTTATCTTTATATTAAGTTTTAGGTTAGGTTCGCATAAATATAAGACCGTCTTATATTATAGACGTGATTTGCCTCATCTAGCTTGATAAATGGCCTTAAACTCGACTGTGATTGGCTGCATTTTCGCTCCCAAAAGTCTATCGACGTCATCATTTAGCTTGCTAAATGGCCTTAAACTCGTATTCTATAAAGGGAATTGCTATTTGCACGCCCCCCCAAATATAAGGACCCTAAATAAAACAGCAAAAATAATTATTAGATACCGTGCGTATATACGAACCACAGTTGACGTACTTTAGGATACTGGAGAAACAGAAAAAGTGATTATGTCTTCTCAGGCAGCTGTGGGGCGTTGGAAGCACTTTCTTCATCACATAAACAATTGTCTCCTCTTTTCATGCGACACAAGCGCCACAAGATCGAGGGCTTGATCCCTCGACATCGAGTCCATTGGAAAGACACATAGTTGCAACCACGATGTCGAGTTTCTTGAAACATGGACTGATATAATCTCAAGAAACAGCATTATGACAGAGAGCAGCAAATACAACAAGGGGAAATTTTAGCGGCTGCGAAACAGCAGCAAAAACTCAAGCGAAAGCAGCAACAAGAAGTGAAAGCTCAAGAAGTGGCAAGGAAAAAGGAACGAGCAGCCCAGTGGAAAGCAGAACAGATTGAGAAACGACGAGCGCATGGCCGACCAGTGAAGTTGGCAATGGACGTGACGAAACGAAAACAAACGCAATTGGAGGCCCAACAGAAAGTGATACGGGAACGACAAAGTGCGTGGCGAACAGAACGTGACTTGTCACCGGAGAAAATTGCTCGAAGAAATGCCAATATCCAGAAATTCATTCAAGAAGAACTGGATAAACAAGCGCAGCATGCACGGGAACAGAAGCAACGGGAACGGGAAGAAGAGAGACAGCGAGCAGAAGCGGGTATTTTGCAACAAGACACGGTTCGACTCAAGGAATACAAAGATGGGGCCGAGACGTGGAGTGAGCTTGCACACATGACAGCAAGATTCGAAGACTTTGAATACGAAGTGATGTTGTAACAAAACGCCCCCTCGAGAGACCGATCGATTGATCGCGCTTCACCTTTATAATTTGATCGGACACCAGTTCAGGAAGTATGTGACATGAGTGGCCGAAACACACGATAATATCCGCTTTTGGAGCCACGCATATCCCGTACAAAAAGCAGTACATTCCTATCTAATAATTATTTTTGCTGTTTTTAGGGTCCTTATATTTGGGGGGGGGCGTGCAAATAGCAATTTTGGGGCGTGCAAATAGCAATTCCCTTCTATAAAATTTCACATTTTAGATATATATATATATATATGTATAGAAAACAAAATTAATAGAAATTAATTTCTTAATATAAAATCGATTAGCCATTAATGGGCTTATATGGCATCGGCGTGGACGTGGCGCTTATTTCGCGCTTTGAGCGCAGCTTTCGCAATTTGGGGAGCGTTTGCTGACGCCTGCATTTCATCCGACAGAGATTGATAAATTTAACGTACGTCCAATTACTGAGCGTGCGAGATTCCTAGCCTCCAGGTGGGCTGTAAAGGAGGCGACATTTAAGGCTTTCCAGCGCTATCGAGTGCGATTTCCAGAAATTTGTACGAGTCGATCGAGTCGGAAAAATGCTGCTGTCTTCACTACTTTCTCCATGACGAATATCTCGAAAGAGCTGCGTCTGCAGTTCACGGGTGAGACCGAAGCACTTGCTAGAAGGCTGCGATTAGTGGTAGAGGAAGTTGTTGCTTTCACAAGGTTTGGTCTTGATGTGCTTACTTGAAGTGATTGGAGTAGGAACCACATGTGTCGATTTCGCACGATGGCGACTACGCCGTGGCATTTGTACTGCTGGAACAAAGGGTTGACGAAGGAACGACTTGAGTTTGTTAGCCAGCGTTTTCCGCTCGACGGGTACCGGCCTAGATGTAGTTGCTGCATATTGCGAAACGTCATTTCGTGTATCAATGTATTGTACGGGTTTTCGGCATGATTGGTTCTTCTTTACGTCGTTTTTTTCAATCATGCCAACGCTAGCTACGTTAGCTAGAAAGAGGCGATCCAAACGTACACGTTATTCGTGAAAAATAAGCAGTACGCTCAAGTTTGAAGATGGCGAGTCCATATGCCTTTGAGCGGCAGTAGTATCCGAATGCTATTCAAAATGCATCGCATGGCGCTGGAGCAGATTCTACACACGACAAAGGACGTGCTTGACCAGCTTCAGCCACGTACACGACACGCAATAGAGAATGCAATGCTTATTTACTGATGTTGTGAATTCATCAATAAGGGAGAACGAATGAATGTTAATGAAAATCTATTTATGGCACACGTTGCCTTCGTATTAAAACGTGACTTGAAGGTCAGGATAGCGTTCCCTGATAGCTGCAGCAGCTTCCTTCGTGACACTAAGCGAGCCAATGGCAAATTCTGAGTAGATTTTGACTGCACTAAAAGCGACATGACTTACCTTGTGTAGCGGAAATCGATCTTTTTAAGGCGCTTTCGCTCGGGTTCAGGATTCTCTTCAAGAGAAGGTTGCGGCACTGTAGAATCAAGCAGCTCGTTTCTAGCACCCATATTAGAATGAATAGCAGCAACGATGGCCTACAGCACTCCCCAAAGACCTGTTGGTTAGATATCTGTGACTGATCAGAGCATTCAATTTATATAACTCACATCAGCAGATACACTCTTTACGCCGCACAAGCTAAGCTCCTGTAAGTTGCGAGCTTCGGATCCAAGGTAGCGTAACAATTGATCGCTGTTTCATATCATAGAATGAGTTGATAACCAAAGATTTTGTGAGTGAGTTGTCGATGAGATGAACGAGCTAGCAGCAAAAAAAAAAACTTACGTAATCGCTACATTCCAGTGGAGGCACAAGCGTGACACTGATTCACGTTTTTTAAGCAGCGCAATTAAAGCTTCGTCAGTGATCGCACAGTAGCCGACGCTCAAGCTGTGCAGTTTACGACACTTGACCATGATAGTCTTGATAGTTCTGCAAGAAGAATATAAAATCGTATAAGTACAAATTTTCAGCAATGTATCTGCAATGTGGACTGTACTGGTCTGTCACAGGGTGGCCAGAAACGTAAAGTTTCGTGAACTTTGCGTGGTTTGGGTGTTTCTCAATAAGCTTTGTGATACCTTGAATCGTCATATTAAAGTTACCGCCGATATCAAAGCTCTAAAGAGAATACAGCAACCACCAGCATCAACATTTCTGTCAAGTTGGCACTTTATCCCTTCCCAACGAGTATAATTCCATCATACCTGCAGCTTTAAAGCAAGTTTACGCATATGATCCAGCGTCTTATCCGTTAGCTTGCGACAGTTTTCAATACTCAACTCTTTCATTTCTATGAACACCACGACCAAATCAGTGAGACAAAAATTTAAAAGCAAACAACCGCCAGGATTATCCACCCAGCTACTCGCTCACCTGGACAATTCTTTAGCAGCATCTCAATCGCATCGTCTGTGAGTCGAAAACACCCCGAGAAGTTCACTGAATGAAGTTTTGGACAAATTTTGGACAGCTACAATTCACGAATTTCACCATTCAGACACTAAATTTTTTCGACATGAACCAGTTACGTGAGCGCACCACTGCAATGAAAACCGTAGAAATCTTTGCGCCAATTATTTCGATACGCGTCATGCTTGGATGGAAGAAAGTAGCAGGTATCGTGTCATCGCTAAGTCGCCCACTTCGCAGAAGCGCACGGATAACCTCTTGCTTGGCCTTGTGCGTCCGTGACTTGGTCGGTTTTCCAATGCGATGCGCGCGCTCGAGCGTTTCATCATTCAGGATCACTTCTAATTGCCGCGGAGACTTTGAAATAAACTTAAGCACCATTTTCTCGAGCGACGGGACCTCCCGACGGAACGCCATGTTCGCAAAAGAATGTCGTCCTTCGATTGGTTAAAAAGTAAGATAAAGTGTTCCTTCTTATTAAAACGCCTATACTAGAGAATTATGAAGCAGGCGTCGACGATCAAGTTCGAGGATATCGACTTTGACGAGTTGGATGATTACTTGGAGCTTTTCCAGCAGGATAGCGAACTCAAAGAGGCGCTATCACAAGGCGTCGATTTGCGCAAATATGCCCAGCAGATTGACGAAGACCTTCGCGTCGCTGAGACTGCGTCAGTTGAGCAGTATGTGATGAAATCGGCTGACTTCGTCGAGTTACATAATGAAGTGCTAGAGTGCGACAATCTATTGGCTAAAATTCAAGAAATGTTACTCGGATTCCAGGCGGATCTCGGTGGTCTTAGTGATGAGATTCGTCATCTACAGGATGAGTCCATTGGCATGAACGTGAAACTGAATAATCGACGGGAGACAGAGGAGAAGCTGCAGCTATTTCTGGATCAAGTGATGGTCTCGCCGTCTTTAATCAAAGCAATAGATGAAGGAGAAGTAACCGACGCCTTTTTGCACGCGCTGGTGACGCTGAATGGGAAGCTGCGGTACGCCGCATTAAAAGATCCGGACCCTTCTGGCTCGAGTTTTGACTTGGTGCCGTCGCAGACAGCAGCTTTTCGAAATGTTGAAGCTCAGCTCTCAAAGCTAAAAGCGCGAGCAGTTTGTCGTATTCGAGATTTCTTGCTGGCAAAAATGAACGAGATGAAGAAACCAAAGACGAATGTGCAGATGGTGCAACAGAATACATTGCTGCCGATGAAATATCTCGTGACGTTTTTAGCAGATCATGCGCCAGAGGTAGAAGAGGAGTTTCGAGAAGTGTATGCCGAAGCGATGAGCAAGACGCTTGTGAATGTGTTTCGGTCGTATCATACCGGTCTTATGAAGTTTCATGAAGAAATTGCGACGCGTACGGATATGATTGTACTGGATGAACAGTCTCTTAAAGGAATGTTTAGCTCTCGAGTAAACTTGAGCAAGCGAAATGATACCTTTTCGATAGCAGATCGAGAAAAAATTTTAGAGACAGCTTCCGCCCCACCATTGATCTTGCACGTGGCGCAGCAAGAAGGATTAAAGTTGCCCTACGAAGCTGTTTTTCGCAACGTGCAGCAGCACTTGATGGACTCGGCTACCTCCGAATATATGTTTCTGATCAAATTTTTCAAGCTGAATAATCAGCAAGAGAATGTGCTGCGTAGTCGTGATTTATTCATGCGTGTGTTTGCTAAAACCTTGTCGTTGTGTCTTGAAAACATGGAGAATTATCTGTTCACGTGTTACGATGCTATTGGATTGTTACTAATGATTCGACTAACTTACACTCAGCGACTCGTGATGGAAAAGCGTCGAATTCCGAGTCTGGATGCATACTTTGATCGGGTTACGCTGCTGCTTTGGCCTCGGTTCAAGACGGTTTTCAATCTCAACTTGATGAGTGTCAAAAATGCTAAAGTACAGAAGTTGGGGCCCATTGACTTGCATTCTCACTTTGTCATTCGAAGGTATGCAGAGTTCGCTTCTTCCTTTCTCAGCTTGAGTATGTCCATGCATGAAAGCCAGATTTCTAATGCTCCTTGGAGTGTTTTTGACATCTCGAGCGCACAAATGCACGGAAATGGTGCTAGTGAGATGATTCGTACGAATTTGACTGTCATGCGAGATGAGATCCTCAGCTTACTTAGTCGCTTATCCCAGCAGCACACAAATGAAAAGGAGAGGTGCGTGTTCCTCATCAATAACTACGATCTTGTGCTTACACATTTTGAAGAGCGGCGTGTTACTTCGGAGGAAACATCCAAGTTTGAGGAATTGCTTGCCGGACAACGTGAAAAGTTTGTGGAAGAAGAGCTCACGACGTATTATGTGAAGCTGATTCAGTTCGTCCGCCAATATGAGCAAGTACTGCTAGGTACGAGCGCAGCGTCGGCAACAGAAAGTAGCCAGCAAGTGGACACGGCGCAGATTGAAGTGATTGTGCGTGACTTTGCTGCAACGTGGAAGGCTGGCATTGAGAAGATGAATAGCAATGTGATGACGTACTTCTCAAATTTTCGCAATGGGATGGAAATTCTCAAGCAAGTTTTGACGCAACTGTTGCTTTACTACACCCGTTTTGTCGAGATCATTAAGCGAAGCTATCAGCGACCTCCGCCATTTGACTCGGCGATCGTGACAACGCAGGAGATTTTGTACGAGATTAAAAAGTATAGTCGGTCGTTTTAGGTAGTACAGTAAAAGTGAGAGTAAAGGAAGGTGAGGAGGATCAGACATGACGACGACAGCTGATCTCGCAACTTCGAGTCGAAGGAATGATATATCATTGTATTTGCATAGTCTTGGTCTATAGTCCCCCCATCGATGGAGTTGAATCAATATTGTACGCGAGTACGAGCACAATGAGGCCATAGCCGAGAGTGACAATCAACGCCATCGTAATGAGCGAGAAGGTCACTCCGACGCGAAGAAAGTCCTTGACTTCCAGATAGGGCTGGCCGTGGTCATCTAGCACTAAGAGCGAATTGATATTTGGAAAGGATGAAAACGGAAGCGCCATCGCTAACCAGATAGAAATACAAAACCCAAAGAGACGTGCAGCATTAGCGTAATTTTCATTGTAGCTGTTTCTGATTGAAACGTACCAGCAGAAATTGCCAGCGCACAGCAGAGAACAGGAATATGTGGGTGTCCAATCTGAACTGCCATCTCGACAATAATCGGCAAAAGGATGATCGAAGCAACTGTGTGCGAGACAAAAGTAGTGAGGCAAATCACCAGACTGCATAACGAAACCGTGACCATCCAGACATTTCCAGACGGCAGCGCATGGATGACCGATTTGCTCAGCGTATCGAGAAGGCCTGATCGTTGGACTGCCTACAAAGGTCGAAAAGTTTAGAAAAACATGTGGGCAACAGTCATATTCACTAGCGTACATCTCCCAAAACATTGCCGCCACCGATCAAGAAAAGAATGTGCCAAGAGAACGAGTTAAAGTCGAACTGGCTGAGCATACCGGAGCCAAACATGATGAACTGTGGAGAGAAAGAGGTCAGAATTAGGATTAACGTGGACGGTACCCGCATTTCGTAGTTGCCTCACCATGAACATCAACGAGATGATACCCAAATCGCCAAATGTGGCACTTGTGACCGAGAATGAGGCCCACAACAAAATGGTAAGCAGCGTCATGGACACAACAACGACGTGAAGACTACTGATCTTTTGCTTTTGATCGTACACAATCTGTGGGATGTACGTAGCGTCTCGAGGATTCATTACCCAGAGCAAAAACAACCAGCACTAAGGAAAAAAACAATGTTGATTGAGGACCTAATTCTCACCATACATTGGCATGTATGTTGCTTACCATGATTGTCCCGATCGTGCAAAATGGAACGGCCATGGCCATCCACTGGCCAAATGTAATGCTATACCCAGCTTTCTCTAGGAACGACACGGCCAGGGTGTTCTGTAGTGAAGAAATGGGGGTCATCATCCCACCAAGATTACAAGCAAAGGCCAAGCCGATCAGAAGTGTCTTCACATACGTGCTGTCCGTAGGAAAGTCTCGAATAATTGGAAGTAAGACCTGAAACGCAAAAATGGTGTACAAGATTCGTAATTGGCGAGTGTTGTAAGCACGGGGACGCTTACCGATACGCACAGCACTGGAGCAGTGTGGTTACTGATCCACATTGAGAGGAAGAGGCCCATCAGCATCATTGCAAGGAGAAACAGATTCGGGCTCTTTTTAAAGCGCCGTTGCAGGAAAGCAGCAATATAAAGCTCAATCTGACACTTCGCGAATGCTGCTGAGATCGAATAACTGCAGAATTTTAGATTGCAAGTGGACAAGTAAGCTATGTGCTCTTGGTATATCAAATTAGTACATGTAACACACCCGCCCATAATCAGGATCGTCGTGTGGTTAACGATCATGGACATGACTTCCTTGGCGGATTGCTCTATAGTGACACCAGTCAACATGTTAAAAAGTAATCAATCGTTGGCACAATCAACACTAGAAACAATTATGTACTGGCTGTGAGAAGCGTGTCGGGATCTGCCTTGTCGTTCAGAATACGCAAGAATACGACCAGTGGTGGCACAAGAAGCGCAGTAGCAAAATACGGTAGAGCTTCCGTTACCCATAATGTCGTGATAAATACAAGCATTGCCAAGCAGCGTTGCTGCACTTCCTCTCCTGTAATACGGAAAATATGTATCGCAATCGCCACATTAATACCCTCAACTACTTATTCAAAATGCCGCTATACCTTTTGGAGTGATACGAATAAGTAGGAGAAGGACAAAGAGTACAACTGAGATACAAAAGGGGACGAATTTCACCTGGTGCCAGTTTGTAGCCGACAAAGATGAAATACGTCACGTCGAAGCGTGGGGTTGGATTGAGTATAACCCACCTTACGAAGCAGCGAATTCTGGTCGCCTTGCATTCGTTGTACACGTCGCTCTATATTCCCAGCCTCGAGTTTATCTCTACAAAAATGAATCATTTCACACTGTCAAATATTCTATTTTACGCACTCAGACCATTAAAGCCGTACTTCGACGTCAGATGAAACACACGATCGAGCAGCTCGTCAATATCGGTGGACGCATAGAAGCGTTCAGTGGCGAGTCGCTTCATGAACGCCTCTAGCTTTTGCGATTTCACTGTCTTGTCAAACTGGCACAACAAAAACTCCATCAGCCACAGCATCAACACTCAAGAATCTCACTTGTACCTTTTTCACGATCTTTCGAAAGCCCGAGTGATTGATTTGCACAAATGTGCGCAAGTCCACCAACGTGTCATAGATTTCCTGTAATGCCGCAAATCCATGATCCGCTGATTGCAACAAGGTTAGCTCATTCGTCATCAAAACCCGACCTCACATCCCTAACCTTCCCGTAAAAATGCGAAAATACGCACCTAACAAATGCGTTCGCGAGCGTGTGTGCACGTGTCCCGTAGATTTTTTTTCATCTTCCAGCATATCTTCGAATTCGCTAACGGATCGGTTCAGCGTAACGATTGTGCCCATATAAAAATCATTCACGATCTTCAGGTTGGTATCGAGCACTGTCCAAAACTGATCCTTCGCATCCTTTGCGTCGTCCACTACCGTTTGGAGCAGCGGATGCGTCTCGTCCACAACCACTTGAACCTGCTCGTCACCAGTGTCCTGTTCCATCTTTTCTTGTAGCTTTTTCTGCTTGTTCTGTTTCTTCTCAAGCTCAAACGCAACACGCTTGATCAATCGCTTTAGGCGCTTATATTGTACGTAATACTCGCGCCATTCCGGATTCGCGGAAGTCTCGAGCTGCTTGCCAAACTTCATAGAGCAACGGCGAGCTGCTGGGGTGGGCTGGGCTCTCGAAGAGATGGAAAACAGCCGCGGATTGGTTAAAACTGCGCACCTTTATCAACGTAATGTGACACACATTAAAAACATCTGCGAGATTATATAGAGAAGGCATTCCTACCAACGAGAATAAAATAGCCTCTATGGTGGGCTTGCTCTCGGGATACGGAATATACCTTTTGATGGTGCCCAAGACATTCAAGGCAGTAGTGGCGCATGGCGCACTGCAGAGGTAAGCGGCTCCTTTTCCGATGCTATCGCACCTTCCCACCACATTCTTGAACGACTGCAGACTACCATACGTTCCCACGGCGTCAGAAATTCAAGAGATGAAGTTCTGGCACGCGTCTGTGCGCGAAAGCGACCGCATTCTGGATCCAATCAAGCGTGCGAAAAACCACACGGCACGTCTCATCAACATGCAGCTACGTAAGCTCTCGGGTGTGACGCGACAGGTTTCACTTGGATTTCCAGCAATTAAGCACTTTCATCCATTCGAGCGAGTAACGTCCGCCGTTCTTTTAGTTACGGGGAGAGAGAGACTCACGCTGGCATATATTTGGTGCGACTGGCAGGAACTTGTGCTGCTTACTCTCGGTAAAGGTACCTATAAAAGGCATGTTCAACATCTCCGAAGAGTGTACGCTGTGCTGCACAATACAGGCAAGCAGTACGAACGTGAGTGTCAACAAGTACGCACCAAGCAGCAAGCAATTGACTGTGGCCTGCGCTGCATTGAGGTGAGGTGAGGCTTTTCGAGCTTTCGGTTGAATAGAAAAAGTCGACCGCTGACAGTTGTCTATTGTAGGAGCTTCAAAAGATTGTTGACGAGAATGGAAAGATGCTGCGAGAGGCTGCGGACATGGCAAAGGTGCTTGTAACATTGCAACCTCATCCATCACAGCTAAAAATACGAGTGCGTGTGGCGTGCAGTTACTACGTGGCCTGCCTCATGTAGACCTGGACAAGCCCATTTTTGCGTTTGTTGGAGCCCCCAACGTCGGTGTGTTAGGAAGTGACTACTGGCTCCTTGGAGCGTTCACTCATTGCGTTTCTCCTAGGAAAATCATCACTTGTCCGTGCTCTATCGACCGCTTCGCCGGACGTGAGTTATCTCGTGGCACTTGATAGGCATCTGGATTCCTCAAACTTTCAATCGTGTGGTGGGTTTAGGTGGCGAATTACCCATTTACTACTCGCGGGATCACCATGGGCCATATTTTCGTCGAAGGCGTCTCGTATCAGGTACCAAGCATATGTATGACACAATGCATAAATCGATCCTGTCCGTTTCTTACTACGATTTCACTTTCTCCTCCCTGCAGATCGCAGACACTCCCGGACTGATTTTTCGACCGGACGAACAACGGAATGCTATTGAGAAGCTGGCACTTGCAATAATGGAGAAAACGCAAGCAGTACAGATAACGATATCATATCGTGTGGTTGGGATCATTTCGAGCTGATTTTTGGTGTTGAACGTGCTGCAGTCGATCGGGTTTGTGTTCGATCCAACGGGTTCTAGTGGCACGTCAACAGCAAATCAGATTCTCCTTCGTGACGAACTTCGCCACCGTATCGCAGCAGCTCGGACTGATCTCACGTGGATCGATATCATTTCCAAGATAGACGAGCGTTCGAGCGATCTTACGTTGCTGCAAGAAAAGTAGGGTCTGTCGTGCTTTAGTCTTGGAACACCACTCATTTGCTCATGATTTGATTCAGACTAAGGCCCTCGACTTTCTTTTCTGTCTCGGTCAAAACGCACGAGGGCCTCAAGGAGCTGGGACGTGAAATTCGGCAGGTATTCACTAGGTCCACCATTTTCGACGGTGACTGCTTTAGTAGTTAGTGTCTAAGAAGCTCCACAAGAGAAATGAACAGCCAGACGACACAAATTTCGTTCGGGATGGTGCGAAATGACCCTTGCATGGGCCTTTTTTTCTGTACTTGTGTCAACAACACCACCTTGACGACGAAGCGACTAGCTACCATGTGCGTCAGAAGATCTTGCAATGGATTGAACAGGTTAAGCTGGCTGCCGAGTCGTGCCAGTGGAACATGATGCTACCTTCTTTTCCGCAGAAGAGTCGCAAATTGCTCCAGAATCCGGTTGAATGAACGTCGATTCATCCAATGGAGACGCGAGCTGCAAACGAATCGAGTGAAGTAGCTTGTGGTTCTCGTTCACCATGATCTGAACGTGCGTGTTGAACGGGAGTTGATGCTCCTCTCACTCGTAGCTTTAAAGCGCAGAGTTTCCTCCTGATTCGTACTCAAATGTACCCAGCGAACCTTGCGCTTCAACAGCATGCGGCGGAGCTGTGTCGTATTGAGGTGTTTGTCCGTCTGCGCTCGGATCACGATGGGAATCCCAGGTTTCTGGGCTTGATAGTTCAACCAGCACGGCGCTCCCATCCACACGACGTCAAAGCAGAAGAGATTGATGACCCAGAAAGCACATGGGGTATTCAGGACTCGTTTCGTAAAGTAAACGACAAACGCATTCGGATTCGGCACGTTGAATGTGCCACCACTAAGACGATCAATCACGTCAAAGGATAGATTGCCCGCTAAGAGGACGCGAAGAATATCGAGATGGTGTTGATGCTGCGCACCTGCGCACCTACTTCCACAGACGCGGTGAGACGCTCAACGTTCAGATTAAACTCTCTAACAACTGGCGTTCGATGCCCTGAAGCCTTGTGAGTAGTGCGTTTAATTGTGTCCGCAGACGCTCAATGACTTGCCTCGCGTCCTTGCATCGTACAAGGATGTGATTCATTCACTCCAGGAGCTGCAAACATTAGCAGATTCTAAAGCCTGCCGGGTACTTCCAATGTCTCCACCGACTCCAATATACTGCACAAAAAACACTCGAGAAGTAAGTTTATGCGCTGTCCGGTGCTATCATCATCGTCTTGAATCGCGCTCTCCACGACTTTGTTTTCGTTCGTTCTCGAGCTTGCCTCGATCAGGATACTCGCAGGCTGCTAACTTTGGCGCGACGGATGCAGCCGTGAGGAGATTGTACTTGTTGCGGTGATCCGGTTGCCCGAGATAGAGCATGTCCAGGACGCTGAAATGGTACCGAGAGAGCAGATCATGGACAATCTCGGACGAATCCTGATGATCCAAGGTATCGAACGCTCACTGGTTCCTGATTGCCTCAATCTGTGAGACTGTAGTCGGTCGCACGTGGTTTGTTGGTTGTCGGCTCGGCGCAAATGCTCGTACCAGAAAGGCGAAGACGTCGTCGCATCTTGTGATGGTACTTACTTTCGAGTAAGCTTCGTCGCTCGTGACTAGGTGAAAGTCGATGCCATCGCAGCGAACATGCAGCAAGTGGGGATAGCTGTTGACTGCCAAAGGTATCCCGTCCGCATGATCAGGAGCATAACGAATGGGTCTCTATTTTCACAGACTCTGGCATTAGCGCCACGATGGCTACACCCCAAAGCGAAGCATGGTACGCGGTCACTGGCTGGTAAGCTACCCACGACAGCTTGATGTTATTCCTGGACACTCGAAGCCATCGGCGGTCCTTGCATGGGAGCCATACGAGGCTAGGAAGAGCATCCATTCCTTCGTATAACAAGGCAAAAGTACAGAGCATGCTGGATCCGCCAGCATGCTCTGTACTTTTGCCTTGTTATACGAAGGAATGGATGCTCCTGGCAATGGGTCCGCTCGGTCGATCAGACCATAGACCGAGATATGTCTTCTCATAGGGCACCCACCACCTTACGAAACAGTCACACACTGAAGATACGCCTGCGTCTCAAAACAAATGACACGTCAACGCTTATCCGAGTCTACCCTGCTGCTTCCTTTGTACACATGTTCTCACTATGCCCCACACGTCTACATGTGATTTCTGGTGCGCCATATCCTCTCCCTCTTTCTATCAATCTATTGCTAACAGAGCAAGCCGTACGACAGCGGTGACAGCTACGATTTCAGTACCAAAAAGCACATACTTTTGATCGGCACCAAAAGCTTAACACCATGTTGCACTTATTCGCCCTTGATGCAAGTCACGATCCTGAGATTTAGCCGTCAGCACGTCACATTTAACGCTCACACTTGAATGAAGATCACGCTTACCAGTCGAATCCTTCAAAAAGACCAGAGCCTAGTGTCGCTGTCGTTTCCTTGATAGACCATTGACGATTCCGAATGTCGGACAGCCCCATCGCCTCCGATATCTACCGTAACATACCACGACGTTCTCCTTTAGCTCCCACATGTGATCTAAATTTCAAAAGAGCCGACCTGAGCGGCATTGAGCGCCCCTTTTTGGTCCTGTTTGTTTGCAAATACCAGTAACATGGCGTCCTGCAGCTCTTCCTCCTACAGCAAGAAAGTCAAATATTAGACACACAAGACTCCGAATTTTCCAAATCTCTCGAGCCAAGCAGCTCACTTCAAGCATGGCATGCAGCTCCTGTTTCGCAATATTAAGGCGATCCGTGTCTGCCGAGTCCACGACGTAAATAACGGCGTCGGTGTTGGGGTAATAGCACCGCCAGTAGGGCCGGATGCTTGTCTGGCCCCCCAAATCCCACACCTGAAACTTGATATTTTTATACTGCAACGTTTCCATGTTGAAGCCAATCGTGGGCACAGTCTGTTCGATCTCATCGGCCTGTAGGCGATCTGCAGCATCAAAGATCCAGCACATAGAGAGTAGTGTCAAATTCGATCGAGTAGACACGGCCTTCCCCCCTTTCTTCTCATGAAACAAAGACCATACAGAGAATCGTCGTTTTGCCAGCATTGTCGAGCCCGAGGATGAGAATACGCACTTCCTTGCTCCCAAACAGGGCCGCAAAAACTTTAGACATGGCAATCCCCATGTTGACCGAAAACTTTTGGTCTTTTAGAGGGACACATTTAAATGAACAGTTGTGCATCAGTAATTAGTCTCAATTTAGAATTAGCATGGGAGACTAATTTGTACTCCCAAAACATATAGTAATCGGTATTGGGGGTAGTGTTCAAATTTCAAATTTAAGCGTATCATGGCACAAACTGCGAAAATAGGTGTACTCAAATTTACATCTGGGATTGACTATATCTTAGGTTTATCAAATCAATTCAGTTTTACATTTTCTTTATTCACGAGAGTGGACGCTTTCTTTTAAGTCTTTTTGTGAATCCTCACGCTTGTGCTGTGAATACTAAGTGGTGATGAATTATCACGTGGAGACAGGTTGTGTCGAGGATCTTACGATAACGTGGTGTGTTGAAAGTTTGTTATGCTACGCGTGTGTGCAGCCTGGTGTTATGCTGCATACAAATTTCAAGTAGTGCGCGATTGTGGCCATTTTTGCATTTATGCATTTTTGGTACTTTGGAATTTTCTATATATATAAAAGAATTCATGTCACGCTGCTCGACCGTCGGAGCGTTCTGATTGGCCAAATTATTAGTCCAACAAATCAGCCCACAATGGCAATGAGCGCGGAACCATTCGTTGCTTCTATCATTTATGTAGCCGGTGCGTATACGCACGGTGCGGCTTGCGCACAGAGGAAGACTCTTCCTTAAAGCGGTAGCTACCGCTACTTAGCCGATACGCCCTTGTAAAGGGCTTAGTAGGAGAATTCTCCTACTCGGGGCCAAGATTCCCGGGTTAGTTTTCGACTTAGCATTAACGGATGTATTCCCTTTACGGGATGTAAGTAAAGGGAGGACTCCCTCTTACCTACGACACTCACTGCGCACGCTACCGGTCGAGGTCGCGCGTCTGCTAAATAGAGTGAAATGTAAACTGAATATATTTAATATGTAATTAGCCTAAATTAATTTAAACTAATATAAACTATATGTAATACTAAGTAGAATATTCCTAATGCGTACCTAGCTAAAATGTAGTGTACACACCTGTGTACTGACACGTGGATGGCTGACACACCACCACACCAAGGGACCCTGCCCTGATTGGTTAAAATAACCAAAGGTTCAAAACCTTTCAAACCGGCCAATACTGACCTCAACCGTGGTGTACTCATGTACACCAACACTCAATGTAATCCGAATGTAACCCCGTTACATCCTCCCCCATCAAGACTATTGCTTACGCAATAATCAAAATCTTGGTGGAGAAGTCCAACGCCAGTACCTCTGGTCTTACATATGTACACCTTCAGTGGTGCTATGGCGTCTCCTCTAGAAGAGGTAGACTACTCCGAGAACTCGGAGGTGGATGCCCTTGGGGATACCTCCCCAACGGTTAACCGCTCCGACAGCGCCGAACGGCGTTGTCGGCAGCCTAATCCGTTCCCCACACGTGGGGAAAATGCACTAACCAGTGCGCCACCCCTGCCCATATCGGATGATACATCCGAATCGCCAAAGGCGATCGTCACTAATGAGCTGGACGCAGCTCAAGACACTCAACTTGCCGCACAAGCACTAACGGCTGCGTTACGCGCCCCCAAACGCCGGTCAAGGGCGGCTTATACTTTTGATAGTCCTCGTGACCTTCCAAGGTGGGCCAGGCGTTTGGTAAGGACCAGTTTAGCGTCCTATACCCCTGGACCCGCGGCTGAACAGCCGTATCAACGCGAACGCCGTGAGAAACTCCGGCAACAACTGCTTACACAAAAGCAGTTTACTAGCGTCTCCTACCGAGAGCGCTTAGACAGGCAGGCACAGGGTTCCCCTGTTGAGAACCTCCGCGAGGTTCCTTTCGTTCTTTCTCCGGGAGAAAGTTCCGATGATGCAGAGAAGAAGTTCCGCGCTTGGGCGGAAGGGGAGAAGCTTCTACCCAGCTTCGATGAGCTGCATGACAGTTATTCCCGTCGAGACATTTGGGTGGAGAGGGTGTTGCGCCTGACATTTTCCAAAGCCAAAGCGATGGAGCAACTACGTGCTCCGTATCGCACGCGCTACGCCAGCGTCCCTGTCTCCACCATGGTGTCCGAAGACAGTGTGATCGCCACATCTGCCTCCGGCGAACTCCCACTTATTGGGAGTGAAGGGGCTTCCCATGCCCCTCTGGTCGTTGACCTAGAGCGGGATTCTCCCGCTCAAAAGCTTTAACGACGTCGCGGCAATCCTGCCGTAGGGGAGTCTCGAGCTCCCACGAGCTCTGTGAGTGTGGATACCCTTTCCACTTCACCAGATACTGGGTTTGACCCCGATGATGGCGTCGCGCCATCAGCCGCTTCACATGAAAGTGTGGAGTACCCTCCGCATCAAGCATTGGAGGAGGAGGTCGCGCGATTGCGACGTGAGATTCGCGAGCGCTGTGATCGACACAGCCATCGCATCCATGATCTCCACGAGGGGATCCGCGATGAGCGGGATGCCACTGATCGCTTCGAGAGGCGGCTTGCCTCTCTCGAGACGACCGTTGCGGAGCTTCGTGGTCGCATTTTAGCCCTTTCGGGCTTACTTCGCCCTGCGGTGCCTTACGGCTATCCGCCTTTCCACCCCCCTCCAGGAGGGGGCCCGCCTCCGGGTCCTGGTATGGCTTAAGCATACCGACATAAAATGTTGTATGCGTACGCATCACCTTCGGGATATCCAAGGTATACGATAAGCCCTTTCTGGCTAGTACCTTAAAGGGTCCCACAAACCTGGGGCGCAGTTTATTGCGCAACACATTTGAAACTGCATGTGTAGGAAGATTTTTAGCGTTTAATAAAACACTTTCTCCCACTTTGTACACCCTTTTGTTAAGCCGCCCCTTGCGGTCATCTTGCTCCTTCTGCTTGTCTTGGATTTCCGCCATGGCATCGCAGACGTGTCGTAAGACACTAAGGCGCGTCGATAAGAACTTATCGATGTGCTTTCGCACCGATACAGGGCTGACATCGGGTAATCCTCCCCCCTCAAACCCTGGGCCACACACACGTGGCGTCAACGGAACCCTCGGATTTACTAATCCGTTCACGTAAAACGGGGTAAACCCCGTAGATGCATGTACCGAATTGTTGATAGCAAATTCAACCATCGGAAGCATCTCACTCCAACTCATTAGAGAATCCGGACATAAACTCCGGAGAATATCCTCCACAACGCGGTTAACGCGTTCCGTCTGACCGTCCGTCTGCGGATGATCCGCAGTGGACATGAGGAGCTTAGTGCCTAGAACCTTAAACAACGCTCCCCAGAATTGTCCCGTAATACGGGGAATTCGATCCGACACAACGGGTAGACCATGCTGTCGAAAGACACGGTCTAGGAACACTTTCGCTGTTCCTTGTCCATCTATGGACTCTGGAACCGCCGCCAGGTGAGCCATATTGCTCAATCGGTCTACAAAGACTAATATGCCGGTGTTCCCGGCCTTATCCTTCGGAAAACCGAAGATAAAATCCATTCTAATGGATTTACAACACTCCGATAAGCTCGCCAAAGGTGCATCTGAACTTGCAGAGGGTTTAGCCCTCTGACACGTCTCACAGATGCGTATATACGCACCGACCCACGCGCTCGTGCTATAAAATAGCAGACCGTCACAGTACCTGTAACGGTGTAAACGAGCTTTAGCTCAACTTGACAGGGTTGGCTCAGACGAGCCGAGACCCTTTTCACCTAACGCGCTGATAAGCGCCGTACATTGTGGGTCTTTCTCATACGCCTGGCGTATGAGATCCACCACAGATGTGGTGACGAATGTCGCGTGAGCGAGCTCGTAATCGCGACGACGCGATAACGCGTCTGCAAGCACGTTCTGCTTTCCAGGTTTATATTTAACCTCAAAGTTGTACTCCGCAAATAAGGAGAGCCAACGGGCCATCCGTTGCGAGAGATGAGGTGACTTTGTCGCTGTCCGTAAGGACGCGTGGTCAGTATAAACCACGAACGGCTTTGAGCCGAGTAGGTGAACCCTAAATTTGACAAGAGCATACTTAATTGAAAGTAGCTCCTTGTCATGAACGGGATAATTCCGTTCAGCAGCTTTAATCTGCCTCGACTCAAACGCAATTACGCGTTCCCTTCCTGCATCGTCTGCTTGTAACAAAGCACATCCGATTGCGAAATCGGAGGCGTCGCAGACGATACTAAATGGTTTCCCAGATCTGGTAGAGCAAGAACGGGAGCTTTTAACAAGCTCCCCTTTACCGCTTCAAAAGCGTTTTGGTGTTTGGTTTCCCAACACCAATCAACATACTTCTTAAGAAGGTCGGTCAATGGCTTTGCCATTTCAGCGTAGTTCCCGCTGTACTTGTGGAGATAGTTGGCTAATCCAAGCCACTTCCGTAAATCTCTAATATTTACAGGCGAAGGCCACTCCACAATGGCTTTCACCTTCGCGGGATCCGCCCGCACTCCATCCTTACCGATGAAGCATCCGAGGAAAGGAATTTCCTCAGCACCAAAAATACATTTGGATGCGTTTGCATAGAGTTTATGCTCTCGCATACATTCGAGCACCGCTCGAAGGTGTATAAGGTGCGTCTGAACATCAGACGAATCGTCTTGCGCACGACTATGAACGAATATATCGTCGAAGTACGTCTGAGCGTACTTCCTATGAGGGCGGAAGAGTTGAGTCACCAAGCGATTGAAAGTCGCTGGTGCATTCGAAAGCCCCTGTGGCATAACTAGCCACTCCCACAGCATGCCACTAGGCGTGCTGACCGCTGTAAGCGGAATATCGGATGCTCGCATGAGCACCTGATAATACCCGTCCACCAGATCTAAGGCACTGTATACAGTACAGCCCGCCATATTGTTCTGGAGGACATCCTTCAGAGGAATCGGAGTCTGCATGTGTACAGTAGCTGTATTCAGCTTTTTGTACGCATGCACAATGCGCCACTTTCCGTTCGGTTTAAGAACACAAAAGGTGGGAGATGTGTGAGGAGGCTTTCTCTCCCGTACCATCCCTGCCTCTTCTACCCCCTTGAAGAATGCGTCGATGACGTCGCATTTCTCCTTGGGGAGAGGCCACTGCCTAGTGACTCAGTATTTGGTTCCAAGAACCAAATCAATTTCATGTCGGACCCCCCTATCCGGTGGTAATCCCATCGGCGGGTTGTCACTAATGACATCTCCCAATTCCTTTAATAAGGAATGGTAAGGGTTCTCAGGATCCGCAAGGATCTTGAGGACGCTTCGGGCATTCAATGCCTGTTTGGTTTTCTCCAAAACTGACTCGTCCATCGTGGATGAGGAGTTCAACTCCTCTTCCGGACGCAACACGACAACCTCGTCGATTTCATCTGCTTTCAAAGCAGTTTCAAACTCGTTGAAGGACATATCCTCCAACGACAACAGTTCGCCTACCCCAGGCAACCGTTTCAGGCTTACGCCTTCCGTGACAACACCTGTCACGCTATTCAGCATCCGATAGGACTGTTGACTACTGGCCTCGGGACTCGTCCCGAGATGGGGGGAGTCAATTGCCCCATCTATTGGAAGCGCCACGCGCCTATCCACAGAGGTCTCTACCTCTACCACTGGTGACTCGCCGGTCTCACCTATAACGGCATAGTAGGAATCATTTCCGACGTGCAAAGAGACAAACTTCGGGTATCTTCGCTTGGAAGCGCCTCGCGCTTAACCACAAGGGTCTCTACCCCTACCATTGGAGTCTCAACTTGTTCTCCGGACACGGCGTGGTCGGAATCAATTCCTACCTGTAGAAGAGACGAACTTCGGGTCTCTTCTCTAAGCGCCCCGCGCTTACCCTCAGAGGAATCCACCTCTATCAATGGCGACTCACCAGTCTCGCCTATATCGGCGCGGGGATTAACCGCCGAATCCCCCTCGTTAAGGAACTCTTCCTTAACGCCATTGGGAATGATCATTTCAGACATCCCAATATCTGGCATCTCACGCCAGAATCGCTTTTGCGATCGAGCAAAGGTGGGTTCATGACTCGCCAATGCTTCACTCGACCGCGGGTGCGTTGAGCCAATGGACTTAGACTTCCAGTATATCCATGGCTCGTGGAGTTCCAGCCACTTCATGCCCAGAATTAGGTCATACCTCGAGTCCAAATCCAGGACTAGGCAACGTTCTAAGCTGGCGAAGTCTGCAAACTTCAGCTTAAGGTCAATCGAGACCTTGGGTACAGAAACCTATACGCCCGTCGTAAGACGGACCGTGACAACGTCACGAGAACGTGCCTCTAGGGCCTCGGCATACAGCCGACCCTTCTCAACAGAAGCCCGTCTGACATAATTGTCAGACGCTCCAGAGTCTATCAAGACTCTCCAAGGCTTATCAAAGCCTTTCACGTCCGCAAGGACTACCAGCAAACCTGGCTGGTACACCAACTCGGTGCTAGAAAGCACCGCTTCCCTCGGGGCTTTGTGCTGTCGTCCCCTACCCTGGGGCTTAACAGCACTGAGGGATCCCCCAGTAGGGAGCCCCGCACCTACCGGAGCCTTCGTTTCCCGACGGCTTGGACAAGGGCTTTTTCACCACCCTAAGTCCCTTGTAGCGAGTGTCTCGCTGGGGATTTTTCGGACATCTGTTCCTCAGATGATCCGTGCTTCCACACAGGAAGCATCTCAGCGGCCCATGCCGCTGCAACATAGCTAAGAGCTCTTCCTCGAAGCTCTGTGAAAAAGAGTCAGAATGACTCTTAGCGGGATGTTTCTCCTCCGCTTCGACCTGACTCAGGTCCATGGGTTCGGGACCCACCTTAGAGGAACGGAAATTCCTCTCGGCGTTGAACTCCATCTTGAACGCCTCCTCCAGGGATTGGGGTCGGCATCGGAACAATTCCGAACGTGCTGACCCTTCTCTCAGGACTCCCATGAAGACGGGGATGGACACATCGTCCGAATACGCTTTCGCGTACATCCCTTCCAACAGGGTCTTAAGCTCCTGGATGTAAATCTCCAGGTCCTTAGTACCTTGACGGCACCTCAGGAACGCCAGTTGATTCTGGAAAACCGGATCAGGCGTTGCATACATGTCCATGAGCTTCTGCTTAAGGACCTTCCATGTTGGGAACACGTCCGTGACTGACTCCGAACACGTAAACGCCCATGTTTGCCCGTAAGATGGGTCAATGCAAGTACCACTTGCAAGTGATCAGCGGTCATATTCGCTGTGGCGAAGGCCGTTTCGACCTCTCGAAACCACACGTAAAGGTTGTCACCCTTCTCTCCGGTGATCTCCTTTATCTTAAACGATAAGGGAGGGCGTACCCTCGTGGAACGACCTCCACTACAACTCGCCTCATGAGCTATGAGGGCATTTACCCTTGCCTTTACGGTCTCAAGGCCCTGCTCCACTAGGAGCTTCATGCCTTCTTCCCCCGTTAAGGGTAACAGCCTTTTAAAGGCTTCCTGCTGGACGAGGGTCAAACTATCCCAATCATCCTGATTCATCCTTTGCAGAGGATGCCTAGTCTATCAACACAGGTGTTGGATTGACTACAAGTGATACCAGATGTAGCCGGTGCGTATACGCACGGTGCGGATTGCGCACAGAGGAAGACTCTTCCTTAAAGCGGTAGCTACCGCTACTTAGCCGATACGCCCTTGTAAAGGGCTTAGTAGTAGAATTCTCCTACTCGGGGTTAATATCCCGGGTTAGCTTACGCCTAGCCTTAACGGCTGTATTCCCTTTACGGGACCTAAGTAAAGGGAGGACTCCCTCTTAACTACGACACTCACTGCGCGCGCGACCGGTCGAGGTCGCACGTCCGCAAAATAGAGTGAAATGTAAACTGAATATATTTAATATGTAATTAGCCTAAATTAATTTAAACTAATATAAACTATATGTAATACTAAGTAGAATATTCCTAATTCGTACCTAGCTAAAATGTAGTGTACACACCTGTGTACTGACACGTGGATGGCTGACGCACCACCACACCAAGGGACCCTGCCCTGATTGGTTGAAATAACCAAAGGTTCAAAATCTTTCAAACCGGCCAATACTGACCTCAACCGTGGTGTACTCATGTACACCAACACTCAATGTAATCCGAATGTAACCCCGTTACAATTTACGAAATGATGAGCATATCTTTCGAGCATGCCGTCTACTTCAACAATTTATAGTGGACGGTTACGCGACAACGGAGGAAAAAACGTTGCGCTTCATCTTGCAGAACCGGAAAAACCTCCGAATTGGCCTTTATAGCAGGCTTCAAGATGCAGTTGACCGGGGTGACACCGATGCTGCAGAAGTCGGCCAAAGATACATTCTGCCGTCGACGTTTAACGGGGGACCTAGACAAATGGTAAAGCTGTATCATGATGCGATGGCATTGGTCCGAAAAAGTTTGGGAAACCAGATATTTTCTTTACTTTCACCTGCAATCCGAAATGGCCAGAAATCACCGCTGAGCTATTACCGGGATAGGCAGCAAACGATCGCCCGGATTTGGTTAGCCGGGTATTTTGCCTCAAGCTAAAACAGGTCATGGAAGATATGGAAAAGGGTTTATTTGGAGCCGTAAACGCGAAAATCCACGTGATTGAGTTCCAGAAGCGTGTGCTTCCGCTTTCTCATTGTTTGGTCATTCTCGACGACCAATTCAGATTGCGTACACCGGAAGATGTGGACAGCTTTGTGTTTGCCGAAATCCCCAACCCTGAAACACATCCATTGGCATACGGCAATGTGACCAGATTAATGGTTCATGGGCCATGCGGTGTGGAAAACCCAACGGCTCCATGCATGGTAGACGGAAGATGCTCCAAAAGATATCCTCGCACTTTTCTGGGGAAACGTGCAAGGATGAAAACGGATACCCCGTTTACCGGCTTAGGGAAGGTGTGGTGGAGCAGCTGATCAAAGTTTTTGACGCTTGATCAGGCGGTACCACGGCGCCCGGACTGCCGACTAACGAAGGGGGTCCTCCGGTTGTCCTTGACTGCTTGTGTTTCTGCTCACCTTGTGTACCCGACGGCTCAGGCGTGGGTCGCTCTCCAGGTGGCGGGGATGTAAACACGGCAATTCCGTGATGCAAGATTGGGGAACTTGTAATGAGCTGATCGAGGTGCTGATCAGACGTGATCCGGTATAATCGAGCTCGAATCAGGTGCAAACAGGCTTGATCAGCAGTGATCAGGCTGGGGCAGGCACCGAAAGTCGTTTATCAGCTGTGATCAGACTTGATCAGGCTTGATCAGGCACTAAAAGTAGTGGAATAGCTGAGATCCGACTTGATCAGGCTTCATCAGGCACTAAAAGTAGTGGAATAGCTGAGATCCGACTTGATCGGGCTTCATCAGGCACCAGAAGTAGTTGATCAGCTGATATCAGACTTGATCAGGTGCCAAACGTCGCTCAGGTACAAGTTGGTGCGGTCTGCTAGTTGTTGATCGCGGATCACGAGTCGCAGAGTGTCGATATGGTGTTGATCGGCGAAGGGGGTACTTGATCAGGCAGCGGAAGTCTTCACTGCCCGATCACGGAGCCTCTGAGTCTTTAAACAGCTAAAGGAACACCCAAATATCTGTATTCCTAGCCTAGACCTACGAGGGGGGTAAATTTCACTTAATTCACAAAGAGTTCCCGTGGGGCGCTTACAGCAGCCGAACTCTAGGGGCCAAACGTGAACCAAACGTGGGGAGGTGAGAGCACTGCTCAATCACACTCTCAAGAGCAAAAAAAAAACTTTATAGAAGAACCGCTGACACAGAGGACGGAGTTGCGGAGTGAGTTCTCAACACTCTACGTCTGCCGGTGGGCCAAAAATGCACAAAGTGCTCCCGCCCGGGACGTAGAGGTGTATACTAATAAGGGAGGCGCAAAGGTGCCGTCCCGGAAACGATCTGCTAGATCGAACGCAAAAGGAGAACTTTATTATTGCTTAAATCCTAAGAACTACCAATTTCCTAATATCCACCAATCAGAACTACCCGTTCCAGCGTCCTCCGTCGACGAGTAGACCTGATTTGTCCGTCGTCCGTCGCCGCTCGTCGATGTTCGCTGAGTACCTGTACGTAATCTTCCCATCTTCCTATGCCCTGTATATGTCCTGACTATGTGCACCACGGTTGTACACGTAACTGTATACGCCGTGGTACCCACAATCCTATACGATTACGTACCGATTTTGACCGTAATCGCCCCCCCTAAATTAGGCCCTATAATTAGGCTCTATAATAAAGCCTTATAATAAGGCCCTACAATAAAGCCTTATAATAAGGCCCTATAATAAGGCCCGTTATTGGGCCCAATTATAACACGCCTTACGACAGCCGCCTCTGATCCTCGTCCCAGCCGTACAGCGGTTGGGGAGAGGGTCGATCATGCCGTTTGATATCGTGGATCATGTTACCGTTGGTCGGCTTGTCCACCATGACGTCATCGGCCAGGTGATAATCACCCATCAATCTGCCTGTCCCTTCTCCCGCCGATCAGGTCCCGTTCTATCAGGCTGTTACCGTTAGTGGTACGCCCCTCGCGATCCAACGTTCACCCTTCACCAACCGTGTCATCTGCGATCAAGCTGTCTCGATCAGGCATCCCTGCATTTACATCATGCAAGCGATAACGGACGGCACCCCGGCAAACACCACCGACACACCTGCCCTGGATCGGGCGCAGCTGATCAGGCGATCGCTGATATCAATCAGGCTTACAGTTTGCAAGAGGCCCTACACGCGCGTGATGATCAGATCGCCACGTTATCTGACTCGCTCGCGATGAGTGAAGACACTGTCGCGATGCTTCTGCAGCAGCTCGCTCGTGCCAAACGCGCCGTGGTGGAGCGAGATGTCGCGATCAATCGGGACGCCTTCGAACAGCTCAATCCATTGCGTGATTTCGTCGACACCACCGTCAATGATCTCCAGACCAAGTTGAACACCATTGAAAGCGCTATGGCCGATCAAGAAAAACTCATGGTCGATCAACGCGCACATATCCGGGATCCGGAAGGCCGTCATGCCCGTGATAGGTATCTGCAATCGGTGCATGAAGACACCATCGCTGATCAAACACGGGAGCTGGATTAACTTCAACAGCGCCTAGCCAAGCTACAAGTAGAACGCGATCGGGCTGCCTCTGGGAGTCAGCGCTTGTTCGAACAGACTCTCAGGCTCACCGCCGAGGTTGATAGGCGCAAACACCAGTATCATCGCCTTCGAAAGAAAAACAAATCCAATTGCATGAAGATGGACGAGTATACTGCCATCATGGCCCAGGCGCAGGAACTATCTGATCGGGTCAAGGGAGTGTCTGACCTCCAAACTGAGCTGGACGATCTGCACGCTGCATATTCTCAGCTGTAGAACGAACATTCCGCCATGCAATGCCGCTTCGATCAAGTTTCCGTAGAACGCGACACGTTGCGCCATCAACTGCAGGAGGTTAAGGGTGAAGTCACACAGTTGCGCTCGTTTCACTCGGACCTTCAGTCTCAGTTGGCTGGTATGTCATTGCGGATGCAGATCACGCCAGTTATCAGCACCTCTTCGGCGGGTTCTGATCAAGCTACACGGCCAGCTGGCCTTACTGATTCTCCTGACGGCTCGATCAGCCGCTCCGCCCCTTCGCCTAAAAGGCGTACTCAGCGTTCCCGATCCTCCTCTCGGTTGAAGCGGCCACGCCTCCTTTCTCCTATTTCGGAGGCTAAGACGGAAGACGATGACCCCCCTCCAAGTCCTGATCAGGACGATGAAGGCGGATTTCCTGGCCCGATTGCTTCTATTCCTTCCAGTCCTACAATTAGCAAGTTCGGGAGCGAGGATCGACCTGATCAAGTCACTGCCGGGTCTCTTTTTCCGCGTACGGGTGATTTCCGGACGTTGATCGCGGTATCTGATGACGCCAGTGACGCCGACATCCTGCCGTGGACTCCGGATCAGCTTGGTGGGTTTGATCTGCGTAACGTCAAGGCCCAAGTGGTCTTTGACTACTTGATCCGCCCCGCAGGATGGTTGTTCCCGGCTGCCGTGCACGCCCCTCCGGCTGATTCATGTTCCGGTCATTTGATCACCCAACCGGAAGTGGAGCTGCTCTATTCTCAATGCCCTTGGGGCGTTTTCATGACTATGTTGCCGCCTCTTTCTTTTCGCTCAGTCGGCTGGTTCACCGACTTCGAGACAAAGTACCGGTCGTTTCTCGAACATCACGCGCTGGCGATCTGGGAGTCGACGCATTATCTCCCTATCGCTAAAGGCCTTCGCGAGACGGATGACTTCTTCCGGAATTACTACAACAGTCGCCGCCAACGCAGAAGTCGTGCCGGAGCGACCTGGAAAAGGGTCGTGGATTTCGTCCTGCGGGGGATGATCGACGGAAGATGTGATCTCGACATTTTCCTGGACCCGTCGATCACCCATTGTGATCGCAACCGTTCTTTGAAGTATGCCCCGGCCGATGATGGGGAGTGGTACCCAGGGTTCCTCTCGGACCCGCCACCCCGGACCCTAATGGATGCTTTGAAGGAGGTTGATACCTTTGAACCTTGGCGGGTTCAATATCGTTCCTCCCCTGAAAACCACCCTGGCCGTAAAATCCCTCGGATTCGTCGCAAGTTCTTTGGGTCTAGTTAATCAGTTGATCGTTCCGCCCTTAATCAATAAGCAATCTTGATCATGCCACTTCCACTTTGCTTCTTTACTTCCCCAGGCATGATATAAACCGGTATTCTGTAGTCTTATCTTTCGTTACTCAATCACTTTGTCTCGCAATATCCATCGTAAACACATCACCTCAAGCCATTTATCGCTTCTTCATCCATTGTGAGTTTCGTCAATCATCTTTCTTCAATCGGTAATTCTTCGATCGTAATTCATGACCAGTCTGCCGATCACGCATTAGTTGGACTGTTCGTCCACTTGCATCACGTCAAACCGATGTCTGTTGATCCTTTTCCTCTCGAAGTCTTTGATCAGAGCATCACAGTTTAAGTCTGCCTCGTCTACCCACGACGGCTCAGCATAACCTTTCCAGTAACCTTGATATTCGCGTAACGTTCTTCCATATCTAGTCTTTCGACCTGATCGGACATCGGTGATACGATCAACTTCAAATTCATCTGGATCTAGCGTCCTTTCCCAGGTGTCCTCAGGTAACAAAGCTTCATCGAATTCGAAACGATCCTCTATCCCAGCTGTTAGTGCCGTAGTAGGGCGATCTGGAAATTCCTTGACCAATTTCAACTTGGATAGATGCACTACTGGGAACATACGATAGTCGGTGCCAGCTGTAACCAGTCTCGTCGCATGATTACCGATTACCTCATCGACTCTGAAGGGTCCATGCCACATGTGCGCCAGTTTCTTCGCGAACCCTTCTTTCACCCGATCAAGGTATAACCAGACCCTTGATCCAGCTTCGATCTTGTGTGGTGTCACTTGATCATTGTGATTCTCAGCTCGCTCAGCCATCGCTTGATGCAATCGAGCGCTCACTTGATCACGGGCGTAACGATAGTCCTTTTGCAGCTTATATCTCCACCGACGAGCATCCTGGTCTTTACGCCGAATTCCGCCCAGTTGCAATGTCGATTCCAACGATGATTGTGGGTCCCACCCATACGCCAAATAAAATGGTGTTTCACCACTAATACGATCGGGGGTTGAATTCAGCGCTAATACCAGCCGCTCTTCGTACGAGCTCCAATCTTTCTGGCCGGCATCTGCTACATACATCTTGATTGCTCGCGTGATCGTCTGCACCGTCCTCTCCGCCTTACCATTCGCCTGTGGACGGTATGCCATAGTGGCATTCTGACGTTGTCCCACGATTTTATTGAACGCGCGAAATACTTCCGACATAAAACCTGGTTCACGATCGTGCTGGATCACTTCGCTAGCCCCGAATCGTCGAAACACACACTCTTCATAATTTTCGGTAACTTTCTGCTCTGTGCGAGACGATCCGGCTTTCGCGATCACCATACCCGTGAAAAGATCCGTCCAAATCAGCAGTTCAGTATGTCCATCCGTCGATCGGGGTAGTGAAGGGATATGATCCATGGCTATCACTTGGAATGGGTACGTAGCCTCGATATTCCCCGGCGACATGCCCTTGATCGTAGGTTTGCCTTTCCCCGTCTCGCAATCTACGCATTGTCCGACAAACCTTTGTACGCTTCGGAATAGACCACGCCAATGGAGGTATCGTCTGATCCTCTGATATGTACGCCTTATGCCTTGGTCTCCTCCTTCCAAGCTCACATGATAGTGATGGAGGACATCTGCATGTAGGGTCTCGGGTAAGACCAGCTTAATCGAAAGGTGCCGATCGCTTGATCATCTCTGTAATCGTTGGCTTTTCTTTTAGCCATGTTTCCACAGTAGATCAGCAATCCTTCTTCATCGACATCGTAGCTGTAAGCAATTTTCGCGCAGTCCTTAACCTCGTATGCGTTCAATCGTGAGACGTCACCATACAGATAACTTCGCAAATCATGAATCCATTTCTCTTCGTCCTGTGCCTTTTTCACCCGTTCCGTCCTTATCCCGGCTATAGATATATCGGGCCACGTTGACGGTCGCGGCTGATGTAGGTTACGTGATCGTGTCATCACTAGTACTTGCGGGGTAGTGGGATCTTCATTCCACGTGATCACTTCCGGCAACCTGTTGAGATCGGTCAATTCCTCCAGCTGTTTCACATCATCGATTTCAAATCTTGTTCCACCCTGCATAGCCCTAGTGGTGATGTGATCTGCACTCTTATTCCACTCTCTTTTGACATGCACTAGATCACGATCCGACCATTCGCGAAGGAGATTGAACGCACGCTGTTGCAACACTTGCAATCGCGGAGCTTTACACTCTATTTCGTCGCGCATTTGCCGGATTACTAAATTCGAATCTCCACACACGATCGTCCTTCCTTTGGGGTATCTCGACAGTAGGTCCAAACTTAAAAGCAAACCATGGTAATCCGCTTCATTCACCGTGATATCAGGCGCATGATCGGCTACCGCGGTCATAATCTTCCATCCCGGTAATTTCCATACGATAGCGCCAAACGCACCTACACGTCGCTTGACACTTGCAGATCCATCGAAATTAATCACGTAGAGTTCTTCGCCTTTTCCGACCGTAGGAGGTGGTACTTCAATCATCTGCCGCGGTTGTTTTTTCGGTGCGATCGCAATCAGGGCCTCATCGATTTCGGTGCGAGGATTGATACTTGCAGCTAACGCCCCCAGTACCTTCTCTTCTCCCTGTACACATTTCTTGATTTCGAGGCCCCACTGTGATAAGATCGCAGCCCATCGGCCCAATCGTCCGTCCAACCCCTTGGATGTTAGTAACCATCTCAGTGTGGATAAACGCGACAAGACAGTGATTGTCTTTCCGACCAGAATCGTGAAGTAAACATCCAAAACCCGTAGAAGCGCCAGAAATTCCTTTTCGACAGGGCTGTAGTTCAGCTCGCCGTTCTTCAATGTTCGTCTGGCGAATGCGACGGGACAATACACTTGATCATGTTCTTGTACCAGCGCGGCGGATACCGCCCATTTGCTGGCGTAAACCACAATCACCGGATTTTTGCTCTGATCAAAGTGACGCAGGGTTGGGGCTGACGCAATCTTCGCTTTCAGCATGCTGAATGCTACTTTGGCCCTGATTAATCGATCGCCTTCATGATCCGTATTATCCTTGCTCAACGATCGGCTCTTTAACGCTTGATAGTCCACCTCCCTTAATTCATAGAGAACAGCATCATATATTGCGAAGTCTTCAATAAATCGATGGTAGTAGTTCAAGCTCCCCGAAAACGATTTCATGGCCCGTAAGGTGCCAGGGAAAAGCAGATCAATCAGATCATCCAAATTTTTCGGATTTGTTTCCAAACCTCGTCTAGAGACATGATGCCATAAATAGGGAACCTCGCGTCTCCCCCAATACGATTTGGCCACGCTGATCGATAAATTCCACTGATCACACTTCTCCAACAAACGATGCACCTTGTCACACAGGGTAGCCCAGGTAGGTGCCGGGATCAAAATATCATCGATATATGATCGCCGCTGCAGCCCAGACGGGCCCGGTGTTTGGTCGGGCTCTCCCACAGTAAATACATCAGCCGATTCGTCAGCCCCGTCCTTAACCTTAAGATACCCATATAATGCGATATCAATCAACAGCTGGTAGATTTTCGGAGCATTATTTAGGCCAAAAGGCATCCTATTCCATTCGAGCAATCCAAACGGAGTGACAAACGCCGAAATCTGACGCGCTCGATCGGTCATAGATACGACCCAAAAACCGCTCGCCATATCCAAAGAGCAAAACCACAGCGCTTTATCCAAATCTTCGAGTAGATCAGAGATCAGGGGGATTGGATATACCATCAGGCGCGTGAGTTGATTCACCGTGCGATATTCGATACATAGACGGATATCAACCCCGTTCTTTTTCACAATGATCACTATATGTGATGCCCAGGGTGACGTAGACGGTTGAATGATCTTGGTAGCCAATAGCCCTTTGATCAGAGCCGATAACTTCTCGCGAAATTGTGGAGCCACCTTACGACACTTTTGGGCAATCGGGCGAGCATTGCCTACATCGATATCACAAACAGCTCCACGTACAGCAGGAGGTAGTGCGCTCCCCTTTCCGATCAACAGATGTTTCTTCGCCCAAATTATATCGCGAAGATGATTAATTTCTTCTGGCGTGTTGAACAAGGGGTCTCCGACTAGCAAATCGTCCCTAGTTACTTCTTCGGTGCTTGCAGATACTTCGGGCAACGTAGCAAGCTGCTTCTCCAGTTCTTCCACATACAAATCTCCACCTTCATGGTAACAAACTGGATCTTCGATAGGGATTACACCAACTTCGCTAGGATCGTCTGAGACAGGCTGATCGCGCGTGTCTTGAATAGACTTATCTCTTGCAGTGGGTTGTTCAACTCCGTGATCCGGGGTCGGACCTTTCATCTCCGGCTCATGATTGCACCGCGCTTGCACCTCTTGCACCTTTTGCGGCCCTCCGGTTACCAATGACACAGATGTGGCGGTCGGGTCCGTAGGGAGTACTAAAATACTTCGAGGAGTAGGATACTCCCTCTTCTCGACTAGGGGACCTTGATCGACACTTTCTTGGTCGTCATTCACGGAATCGGTAGACGCTTGATACGCGAGATTTGTCCACTCCTTGTAACGATTAGACCCTATCGAAACAAATCCAGGGCGACGGGGCACATCATCTTTGTTCATCCAGATGCCTAAAATCGTCTCATCTTGCACGATGATCGGATGATCAACAACGTTCGTAACACGCAGGTATCGCAAATTGCCCACGCCCCTAGTGATAGTGGTGACCCAATATTTTCCACGAGTAATCCACAACTTTCGAGATCGCTGGTCATAAATTCGAAGCTCGGCAGATCGACCTACTGGGATCTGTTCGTACTGATTGAGTTTCATATAATTACCACTCGATCCATACAGCTGTCGGCGCCCCTCCAATGGGATGATCACCTTATCAGGCAAGCTTATCGCACCGTGGGCGATGTCTAATCGAACACCAGCTGGTATCATAAAATCCATACCCAGTATAGCATCTTGACCAACAAGTCTGCCCACCCATGCATGGAAATAATAGACCAACGAGCCTGCTAGCGTAATCTTGATTTTAGTGCGCCCTTCCGTGAGGTATGCACTTACTCCAATGCAGAAATATTCTTTCGTTTGACTCGTGTCGATATGACAACTAACCTTACGAGCAAAGGTTGAGTCGATGATCGACACTTCAGCACCAGAATCAAATAATAGCGTGGAACGTTCGTTATTGATTTTACCACTCGCTTTGGCTTGTTTAAACCATTTCTTTGGCGAGTGGTATTTCCAATATCCGCGCGATTCACCTGGAAGTAGATCGACCTCCATGACCACCGGGGACCGAGAAAACTCATCGATATGGAAATTAGCCAAGCGTGGTAAATCAGGCTGATCACATTTATCATTATCTCTTTCTGCTGCTTGATCATCCCTCTTCTTATCCCATATGCAAAAATACACAAACCAGAATGCTCGTCTCGTACCAGATTCCAACCTGGCGAGCGTCCTAGTTTAACAAATCTTCAGCTTCCTTGGGCAGCATTCCAGCATGCTTGGTGGGATTGTACCACTGTCGGATGCGGTTGTAAAATTCTTCCATAGGGCACTTGCCCGCATCGTGAACTTCTCCGCAGGCTCTACAGACGTATAAACAATGATCGGTCGGATGTACCTTCTTGCCGCACTTGAGACAGGCCAGGCGCTTCCAGCAACGAAGATTATCGTGCTCTGATCGACCCACAATGACTGCATTTCTTCACCCTCCCTTGATCGACTGCACTTGAATCACTTCGATTACCCGATCGGGACTCGCCAGGATGATCGAGCGCCCCTGTTTGGTCGCGTATAGCAGCAATCATGTGACGGCGCTGATCTCCATCGCTTCCGCTGTCGTCGGCACTTGATTCTTCACTTCCAGACGACACCTTAATCGCGCGTACTGCTTTGGTCTTTCGCGCTGGGGCCGGTGCCCGATCATCGCCGAATTTCTGGCGGAATCGGCTGGTACCTACGGCCGCCGTTGGCTGGTACCACCTATTACGTGCATACGCCCGCAATGTCTCTTCTAGGTCTGCCACGGTGTCCAACCGCAAAAGCGCCAGTTGATCAGCGAGCTCGCGATTGGCCAATGTATCCAAGAAATGTTGTACATGTTCACGTAAAGTCGTGGGTGATCCATCACTGATCGGCAACTTGGCTCGCAATCCCGCCACATTCAACCGGTGCAGATATTCGATTGGGCTTTCATCCGACCGCTGCTTCGTATAATAGTACTGGCGGGATGCCGATTGTCCACTTCCACAATATTGCACTTCAAACTCATCCACAAGATTTTTCCAACTTGATCGAGTGCTTCTACTCAGCTGGCGATGCCAATTGCGCGCTGGTCCTTTTAGTAGTGCGCCTAGGATCAGACATTTTTCCTCAGGATCAGAAGCTTGATCCCGCATTAATGCTGACTTGAGGCGACTAATCCAATTCCGCGCTTGATCTTCATCCCCTTCCTTTCCCGAAAATTATTTTAGATCACTGATCGCAGACATTCGAATCCTGGGGATCGTCTGTTGATCAGGCATCCCAGTATGTGCGGAAGCAACGGTGGCTCGTCGTGGTATTGTGATCGGCTTATCTGGGTCAATGTACTCGCTCTGGGATCGTTGATCATGGAACGAATATACTGATTCCATGTCAACGTCCTTGACCGTTGCCGATCTTTCTGGATTCGAGTGCTGCTGACGAAGTGAATGCACAGATTCCATGCCAACGTCCTTGATCGACGCAGCTCTTCCTATCTTTAGCTGGCGGTTTTTTTCGCCGACGACTCCAGGTGTCAACTTGCGTCTTCCTTCAGCCAGAAACTTCTCCATAGCCTTATCAAAGAATGTCTGCAGCTGTGGAATTTGCGATACTTGATCATCTTCTGCTTTGATCGATTGAGGTTTCATCTTGATAGCCGAAAACTTGGATTTATCCTTCTGGCAAACTGTCATCCTGGTGATCTTAGGCTCTATACTCCCGGCACTACTCGACTCCGCTTCAAATTCATCTCCTTCAGAAGGGGCAGATTCGTAGCACGATGATCCAGTGTGTTCTGCTGCGTTGTTTGACGGACCTGCTTCAATATTCAACGGAGAGTGCGAGGGTTACAACTTAGTGGTTTGACCCACGATAGGTAGCAATAGATGAAACAACTGCTGGGTAGCTTCTGAAATATCTTCTGGATCCTGATCAAACACCTCTTCAGCATCGTAGGCGCCTGTCGTCAGACCTGCCTGCTTGATCAGACGTGTAAGCCTCAGTAAGATCGTGAGCTTGTCTCTCCCATCCGTAACTGGCTGATCGACCGGTCCGTTCAGCTTCCCGCTGATCATGACCCCAAGTAGGATCATGATCGAATTCGTCAATAAGAAGTCTTCCAGTTTTCCTTTATAAACCTTTCGGTAAAACGTTCTCACCAGATCAGCTTCCGTTGGTGGTGTACTTGATCGACTTTCGTCGCTCTCCGACCCAGGCGCCTTCATCAACACCTTCGGCTGGTCGGTCTTGTAATACTGTGGTGGAGTCAAGTTCGAAATCTAATACATTTGTATCGACAACCTGACCACCACCATCGTGCCCAGCCTTCCTACTTACGGGGGGGGGGGGGTACCCCGCGGACCTCCATTCGAAATCTGGTCCGATCGTCCGCTGCTGGCAGACGACCGGTCATCATCCAAAGACACTTGGTCCGATTCACTTAAGTTCATCTCACCTTTTGTACCCGATGGAATGGTCTAGTTACACACTCGGTGGATCGGGATCGCAGATCGATCTGATTCGGTCTTGAATATGAGACCGTGCTGGCTAGGTGTACCTAGAGCGGAAATCTTCACCCCAGGTACGTACAGACCAGAAACACTTCCAAAAGATAAATTCCAATAGGTCGATCGTCCAAACGATCTAGAACTGACCAATACGAAATAATAGAGGGTAGACCAATCAACCGGTCTAGACCCTGACCAATATGAGAGAAGACCAAAACCGGTCTAAACTCCAAGCAATGTTACAATAAGCCAATATGTCCACGTAAAGACCCAATATGCCCGTGAAACTCCACAAACGATATCTCCACGTAAAGACCAATCCAGTGAATAGCACGTTCCAAAAGTACTTGAGTCAAAGTGTCGAGATCGCCAAATCGTACTCCCGTCGAGGGACTTCCGGTGGCCAAAGTGCGCGTGCGGCGCGTCCAGACCGGGTATAATAGGCAAGAGGGGATAATTCAACCCTCTGCCCCCAAACACTCCGCGGCGGGCGGAGGCGACTAATGGACGTGAAAAGAATAACGGCGACCCCTTGCTGCGGTGTAGACCAAGACCAGAAGAGGTTTTTGCCACTTATTCCTAGACCAAAAGACTTTTACTTGGAAAATCCGCAACCAAAAGACTTCTACTTGGAAAAATCGCAACTAACCAATAATACTACCTCCCTATGGTCCCTAATGTACCCACACAAAATTATGTAAAATACCCAATGTCAGGTGACTCACACAAGACCTGCGTTCTTGATACTCCTTAAATCTGATAGGCTTAGAATCCCCCCTTGTTTAGACCAATCGGAAACTCGACCAACTGCCTTGACCAAAAGTGACCAAATTTGTATTACACTTCACCACAGCCGCCCCTGAGTCCGACCGTGTCGCACAACGATAACGGTCTGACTCACCCATCACTCGACCAACTGGACCTTGGTCACTCACACTTCTTCCCCATGGATCAAACATCTTCGACACCTGCGTCAGGTACTGCCTTTACTGCACTTGATCTTCTTATGCTTCCCTTTGACGCTTGTTCTTGTTGTTCTTGCAGAAACTCTATGCGCCGAGTCGCCCCACCTTGCTTCGCCTGTCCGGTCGGCTCGGTCTGACAGCCCACGTAACTCTCGTGCACTTCAAACATCGGAAGGGCGTCAGACTGAAGACGACACGCAGATGAGGGATATGCTTGCAGAAAACATGCGTCTCAGGACCCAGGTGGCCCACCAGGAAACACGAGGTGCGCATCTTGGTCTTCGTCTTGTACTTGTCTTGGCCCTCGTTTGTCTTCAGCTCTCATCCCTCCCAGCGTCGTCAAGGCAATAGATGCCTTGCTTGATGCCGATAGGCAGTCCGACGATCATGTTGACCAGCTTCGACCAATTTTAGAGGAGCTGGTAAGCGCGCGTCATGAGCTGTCCCGTCTGGAGGCTCATCAGTCCCATCTCCCGGATCAACTTGCGCTTGTTCGCCGGCAGCAGATGGACGAACAGTTTGACGCGACCTCACTGCGCATGCAAGGCGACGACTTCGCGCGACGCATTGCCGAGCTTCAGATTTCAATTCAGGACCAGACCGGGAAGGTCCGGTCTTATCAAGACAAGTCAGACGCTTGGACGCTAGAGTCAGGTCGTCGTCAGGTGGCACTAGACCAGTGCCGCCAGCGCTTGATGAACTTGCTGCATCCGTGTTCGGCTGCTTCCTCCAGCATAGATTGGTCTGCGTCGGCAACATTAGTCGCCTCGGAGCAAGACCAAGACCGCTTGCAGCAGGACCAAGACCGACATCGTTCATCGGCTGATATTCAGCAGCCCGAAATTGCACACAAATCAAAGAAGCGCGCGGACGCGCCGGGTAGCACGAGGGCGCGGGGCACTGCGCGCGGACCCAGACTCGGGGGGAAGCGTGCAGTGCCCCATAAGCGAGCCAAGACACAGGCGCTTCTTATGGACTCGGACTCGGACACGGACGAAATCTACAGCCCCTCGGAAAGTCGAGCGCCCTCGCGCCGTACTGCAAATAGCACCAAGCACACAGGGGTCTCGTCCGAGGAGGACTCCAGCGAAGGGTCTTGCGATTCCGAGCTTATGGTCGCCATCCAGTCCAAGTCACGAACGAATTTACGTGAAAGTTTCATCCAAGTGGCGTCGACATTGGGGTCAGAACAGAAGACCGGTTTGCCAAGTGACGCCACACCAGTATCGACATCAGCGAAGCCGGCGCCTTCGGTTCTCCCCGGGACATCCGAGCTTCACAAGTACGCTCAACTGAAGAACATGGCGGTTGACACCATCTCCCTTCCGCCGCGGACGTTTGAAATCACTTTGCCGTGGTCGTCGGGGCAAATCAGCTGTTTGCGCCGGTCTACCCTGACCAAGCAGCTTCTGGCCCGGACTTTCTCTCGCCCGGACCCCTGGCTTTTTCCACCGGTCAAGAAAACCCCTGCCGCGTCTGCATGGAGGGCGGACTTGATTACGTCGGCGCATATCTCTCGCCTATACGGCGATGAACCATGGAAAATTTTTGAACACCCCAAGATAGGACTTGTGTTCCACTTGACTCCGTGGATCGTCACTTTGCTAGGCCGGGTGAAGAATTTCAACAAGATCCACGGCCAAGCAATTTGGGAAGCGTCCCACTACTTGATGATTCCCCCGACCGGGTGCGACAAGATCCGGGCCTGGCGACGTTCCAGAGCAAGCGTAAGCGACATCGAATTCGGGCGGGCGAGGCTTGGCAGTCCCTGTGCCAGTACATTTTGGACGGGATGCGAGCCCGCGAGTGCGACGTCGACGTGTTCTTGTATCCGGTGTTCCTCCACATGCCGAGGCGTTGCGTTGAGAAGACCAGACTGCTGGCCGACGACGGAATATGGTACCCCGGTCTTGATTGCGCTGAGCCGGTCGCGGACCTCAAGGATGCTTTGGTCCAGCTTGACCGGAAGGACCCCTGGCGTAACCAGTTTCAGGATCAAGTGGGACATCATCCGTCAATGGTCATCGGCTGTCTGTGGGGCGATAGCAAGTGAAGTCGCAGGTATTCGACCAGATAACTCGTAATACATGTCATCATTTCTTTTTCATATGTCCGATCGTCAAATCACTTGAACTAATTTTACCACTCTCTCCATAGTTGCACCGAATACGTTATCGTAAACAGTTCCACCCCCATCACGAAAAATAGTCATCACATTCGTCATTCCGCTACTCCAATTCGTCACAGTTCATCACAATTTCACATCAACTCCGGACCTTCCACATCTTCACACCGGTCTAGACCGACCGATGCTACTGCGTGTCTTGGTCTTGGTCTTCATGAGTCTGCATCACTGCAAAGCGATTACGACTGACTCGTTCTCGTTCGAACTCTCGTAGAAGATCCCCACAATTCAAATCGAGCTCGTCGACCCAAGTTGATTCATCATGGTCCTTCCATCGGACCAGGTACTCTCGGTGAGTCCGAACGAACCTGGTCTTCTTGGTCGACCGAACATCTAAGACCTTCTCCACTTAAAACTCGTCTTCCTCTAATGGTCGTTCCCAACTGTCCTCCGGAAGCAACGCTTCACCGAAATCAAATCTTTTTTCTTCGTCTACCAGACAGGGAGTTTTGGGTCGATCAGGAAATTCTCGGACCAGCTTCAACTTGGACACATGCACGATCGGGAAGACCTTGTAATCTGTACCAGTTGTTACTAGACGGGCAGCGTGCTCACCGATCAGCTCGGCAACACGGAAAGGGTCGTGCCACATGTGAGCCAGCTTCTTCGCATAGCCCTCTTTCACTCGGTCTAGGTATAGCCATACCCTCGCCCCTGGTTCTATACCGTGGGGTCGGACCTGGTCATTGGTCCGGTCTGCCCGGTCTTGTGTGGCCTGACGCAGCTTTTCGTTGACGACTTCTTTTGCATGCTGGTAGTGTTTCTGGACCTGCATGCGCCAGTGTCGAGCATCGCGATCGCGGGTCCGGGTGCAACCGATCGGTATCGCAGCTTCCAGTGTCGACCGAGGGTCCCATCCATATGTCAGATAAAAAGGCGTTTCTCCTCGGACCCGATCGGTCGACGAGTTGAGTGCAAACACCAGCCTTTCTGCATACTCGTCCCAATCTCGCTGGTCTGGGTCAGCAACGTACATCTTGATCGCCCTCTTATGGTCTGCACCATGCGTTCCGCCGATCCATTTGCTTGCGGACGATATGCCATCGTCGCACTCTGTTTCTGGCCCAGCATGTTATTGAACGACCGGAACATCTCGGCCATAAAACCGGGTTCCCGATCGTGCCTGATGACCTCGCTGGCGCCGAATATTCGGAACACACATTCTTCGTAGCTCTGGGCGATCTGCTCCGCAGACCGAGATGCACTTGCCTTCGCAATAACTAGACCAGTGAACAGGTATACCCAGATCAGCAACTCAGTGTTGCCGCGCGTCGATCTAGGCAGTGACGGTATGTGGTCCATCGCTATGACCTGGAAAGGGTAGGTAGCTTCGATATTTCCGGGCGATAGCCCCTTGATTACCGGTCTACCCTTTCCGGTCTCGCAATCCGTGCAACAGTCCACATATTTCTGCACACTGCGGAAAAGACCTCTCCAGTGGAAATGGGACCTGATCTTGTGATAGGTCCTGCCTATGCACTGATGTCCCCCTTCTAGACTCACGTGATAGTGATGAAGGACATCCGGCTGCAGCAACTCGGGGATCGCTAATTTCGCCAATCGGTCCCGGTCTGCACTGTCTTGGTCGGCATCGCGGCAGTAATATAGTAAACCATTCTCATCCACTTCGTAACTGTCTGCGATCTTGGCACATTCTTTCTCTTGGCCATTCGTAAACTTAGACAATTCACCGCGCAGGTAGGTCTTCAAATTCACAATCCATTCTTCTTCGTCCTGCGCCTTGAGGATCCGTTCTGCCCTTAGTCGTTGCACAACAGATTCACTCAACCGTTCCTTTGGGAACGGTTGGTGGGACTTCCGAGCTTTCGGTCTAGTCGCGACCATCACATGCACCTGGTCCGGAGCGTTGTTGGGTCCGATCACCTCGGGGAGCCTGTTTATATTCATCAATTCATCAAGAACGGCCTCCTCGGTGATCGTAGCCCCGGTCTGGTCTTGCATGGCCTTGGTCGCGAGGTAGTCGGCGCTTCTGTTCCAGTCCCGTTTCACGCGCAATAGCTCGTGGTTGGGGTGGTCCTTCAATGCCTTCATTACTCGATCATTTAGCGTCCTTAGTCGTGGAGCCTTGCTGTCGATCTCTCCGGTGATCTGCCTGATCACTAGGTTGGAGTCACCACATATGATGACTCGCCCCTTCTCTTGCGACGACATCAGGTCTAGACATAGAAGTAGACCTCGGTACTCCGCCTCGTTAACAGTAATATCCGGCGTGAAATCGGCAGCGGCTGCAACTATAGACCATTGTGGAAACTTCCACAATATGGCACTATAGGCGCCGACCTTCTTCTTCACGCTTGCCGATCCGTCAAAACTTAAGACCAAGAGCTCTTCATCATGGTCGACGGTCGGTGGCGGTCTTGAAACCGACTGCCGATGTTGCTTCCTCGGGGCAATAGCTATCAATGCCTCGACCACTTCAGACCGAGGGGTGATACTGGCAGCTAATGTGCCCAATATCTCTTCCTCGCCCCCGGTGCACTTAACGACCTCGAGGGTCCACTGCGACAAGACCGCCGACCATCTGCCTAGACGTCCGTCCATCCCATTGGCTGATAATAGCCAGGCCAAAGTAGACCGCCTTGACAGGACCTTTACAGGTCGGCCGACCAGCAGGTTGTAACACACATCCAGAATTCGTAGCAACGCCAGAACTTCTTTCTCGACAATTCCATAGTTCACTTCATTTGGTTTTAGCGTCCGGTTCGTAAACGTGACTGGATGATACACACCATCGTGATCTTGCACTAAAGTGGCCGAGATAGCCCACTTACTGGCATATACAATAATGGTCGGCACTTTTTCGGGAGCGAAATGCTTGAGAATCGGTGTCGTCGCCATCTTAACCTTCAACATACCAAAAGCAAACTGTGCACGCTTCATATGATCTTCGGCCTCCACTTGCAGACAAACTGCAGCAAGACCAGAGTCGGCGCCCTCCTGTAAAGTTGCCCGATCTCCTTCGCGCAACATATTATAGTCAACTTCCCGGAGCTCGTACAGCACAGCCGCGTAGATTGCAAAGTCTTCAATGAATCGGCTATAATAATTCAAGCTTCCCAGGAAGGACTGCATTGCCTTCAGCGATCCGGGGAACGGGAGGTTACTCAGCGAATCCAGGTCCTTGGGATTAGCCTCTAGACCATTGTTCGAGACCATATGGCCTAAATAGGCGACCTTGGACATACCCCAAAAACTTTTCAAGGCACTGATAGACAGGTTCCAGCGGTCGCATGTCTCCAACAATCGTTCAACCTTCTCGCACAGATCGTTCCATGACGAGGCAGGTATCAGAATGTCGTCGATGTACGACCGCCTCCCTAGAACGGACGGTCCTCTTTCCCGATCGGGTTCACCCTCTCTAAACACATCATAATTTTCAACAGGGTCCCGATCGGTCTTGATCTTGAAGTGTCCGTACAATGCGTTGTCTATCAGCCTTTGATAGATCTGGGGCGCGTTCTTCAGACCGAACGGCATACGATTCCACTCGAAAAGACCAAACGGCGTCAAAAATGCGGAAATCTCACGGGCTCGATCAGTCATCAAGACCACCCAAAATACACTTGTCATATCTAGCGAACAATACCAAGGTCTTGTCGAGGTCTTCCAACAGATCATTAATCAGCGGCATCGGGTACACCATGAGTTTAGTCAACCGATTTACCAGCCGATAGTCGATGCAAAGTCTAACGTCAACGCCGTTCTTCTTGATAACAATTACGATCGGCGAGGCCCATGGCGAGGTCGACGGTCTAATAATCTTGGTGACCAACAGTACTTTAATGAGATCAGAAAGCTTTTCACGGTACTGTGGCGCCACGCGTCGACATCGCTGGGCAATCGGCTTGGCATCTCCAATGTCAATGTCGCAAATCGCACCACGGGCTGCAGGTGGTAAGGCGTTGCCCTTTCCTATCAGCAGATGTCTTTTCTTCCATATGATATTCTTCAACTGCTCGATCTGGTCTGGACTGTTAAGGTCTTGATCACCCACTTGTAAATAATCCGTTGTAATTTCGGGCGAGTCGGCAGACACTTCAGGGAGGACTGCCATTTGGCTTTCCATCTCCTGAATGTACTGTTCCACGCCTTCATCTATACAGACTTGTTCATCTTCTGGGGCGATATCACCTAGACCATCTGGACCGGCTGAACGCCCCTGGTCTTGATCGACGGGCTGTCCTTCACTGATATCGGTCTGATTAGGAATACCGTCACGGTCCGACCTAGCAATTTCATGTTCCCCTTCTTCCGTTTCTTGCTCAGCTGTCGCCTGGTCTTGTGATGACACCACGTTGACTAACCTTGGCTCGTCTACTTGATGGTCCACCGTTCCTGGTGACTGCGGCGCCTTTCTTCGGACCAACATATTTTTTGGGGTGACATAACTTGGTCTTTCCACTAAAGGTGAGGTATCCTCTTCCACCGACCCATCATCGCTGATAAGATCGGTGGTCGATTGGTACGCCAGGTTTTGCCACTAGACATACCGCCTCGATCCAATCGAGACGAACCCCATCTTCCTTGGTACCTTCCCTTCTGCTAGCCACATACCGACAATAGTGTTATTGTCCAGTGTCAGCGGCTTGTCACCGATATTGGTAACACGGACAAAATCACGTCGACCAGCACTCTGTACGATGGTCGGGACCCACCGATCGCCCCTGGTCAACCATAACTTTGTGGTGGAGCGGCTGATCGAAGTTTTTGAGACTTGATAAGGCGTTACCACGGCGCCCAGACTGCCGACTAACGAAGGGGGTCCTCCGGATGTCTTCGACTGCTTGTGTTCTTGCTCACCTTGTGTACCCGACGGCTAGGCGTGGGTCGCTCATCAGGTGGCGGGGACAGCGCACAGCGAATTCTTGGTGCAAGATTGAGTTAACTAACTTGTGACGATACAACCGATGCGATCAGGCGTGATCACGTGCGGTCAGGTGCTTAAAACACGTCAATTAGCCGCGATCAGGCTTGATCACGTTTGGGCCGATGCTAATAACCGACGATCAGCAATATGCCGTCTTGATCGCAAGTGCGATCAGGCGGCAGTCCGACGCGATCAGGCGCTGAAACGATGTAGATCAGTGGTAATCAGGCTTGATCAGGCTTTGGCTGACGTTAATAGCCGTCGATCAACAATATTCTGTCTTGATCGCAGATGCGATCAGGTGTCTTGATCGCAAGTGCGATCAGGTACTGAAAGGCTCGATCAGGGGCTAAAAACTGCTGCCCAGTCGTAATATACCTTGATCAGACTTGATCAAGCACCGGAAGTCGTTCAAGTAGCAGTTAGCGCGATTTGCGATCAGCGATCACGATCACGATTCGCAAAAAGTGCGGTGGGGTGTTGGGGGGGGGGGGGGGGGGGGTACTTGATCAGGCAGCGGAAGTCTTCACTGCCTGATCTCGGAGCCTCTAAGCCGTCAAACAGCTAAGGAACGCCCAAATCAATGCTCTCCTTGCCTAGAATATATGAGGAAAAGGTATTTATATTAAAATCCACCTAGAGTTCCCGTGGGGCGCTTAAAGCAGCCGAACTCTAGGAGCCAAACGTTAATTTCACGGGGAAGAGGTGAGAGCACTGCTCGATCACGTTCCCAAAACCAAAAACCTTTAAACGAAGAACCGCAGACACTGCGGGCGGAGTCGCGGGGTGAGTTCGCACACTCTACGCCAACCGGTGGGCCAAAAACGCACTTAGTGCTCCCGCCCGGGACGTAGAGGTTTCAATAAGGTGGGGGCGCAAAGGTGCCTTCCCAAAAAACGATCAGCGCGATCGTACGCAAAAGGAGAACTATATTAGCAATTAAACCCTTAGATCTACCCTGTTCCTACTTTCAACCAATCCGCATCGTCCATTCGGAATGCCTTCCGTCCATCAGTCGACCTGATTTTCCCGCTTGTTCCTTGTTTGTTCGCTGGTGTTCGCCGCGTACCTGTAAGTAATCAGCACATCTTCCGTGTCCCTTCTATATCCTGTCTATGTACACCACGGTGGTACGTACTACTGTACCCACCGTGGTACACATGGCGGTACCTAATTATGTACTACTGTATCCACTATCTGCGTCCACTATCAGGCCTCTAATTTAGGTCCTAATATTAGTCATAATATTAGGCCCCCTATGGGCCTAATAAAATGTCCAACATTAGGCCCTATTTTAGCCTAATAAAAAGTCCGCTTTACGACAACCGCCCCTGAGTCTCGTCCCAGCCGTACCGCGGTTGGGGCGAGGGTCGATCATGCCGTTGATTCTTGGAATCATACTGCCGTTGGAGAATTTGTCGTTGCACATCGATCAGATCACCATCCAACTGTCGATCATCACCCATCATCTGCCCCTTCTCCCCTCAATCAAGCCCAATTCCATCAGGCGGTCACCGTTGGGGATGTCCACTGCAACCTAACACTCGATTGTGGCCAACCGTGACAACTGCGATCAGGCTGTCTCGATCAGGCAATCACAGTCTGCTATGCCATCTTCAACGGACAGCTTGTCTCCCCACATCACCAACGTTCCTGCCTTGGATAAGGCCGCAGACGATCAGGCGATCGCCGCGATCAAGCAGGCCTGCGATCTGCAAGAGGCTCTCCGTACCAGCAACGAGCAGGTCGCCCTGTTGTCTGGATCACTCGCCATGAGTGAAGACACGGTTGCGATGCTTCCTCGGCGGCTCACTCGTACCAAACGTGACGCGGCGGACCGGAAGAAGGAAATCGAGGGAAGCCTTAAAAAACTGGAGCCGCTGCGCGATTTTATCAACGCTGCGGTCAAGAAGCTCGAAACCCAGTTAAAAGACGCCAAAAACACTATCGTCGATCAAGAGCAGACCATATACGATCAGGGTGTCCAGATCCGGGAGCTGGAGTGTCGCAACGACCGTGAACGTTACCTGCGATCAACGCTTGACGACACAATTGCATACCAAACGAAGGAATTGGAGCAACTCGAGCAGCGTGTATCCACGTTGCAGCACGAGCGCAATCAGGTTACTTCCCGAGGTTGACAAGTACAAGGATCAATGCGATCGCCTCCAGAAGTAGAACGAGTCTACTCGCGCATTGATGGACGATTACACTGCCATTATGGCCCAAGCACAGGAGATATCGGATCGGGTTGAAGCGGAACTCACTACCGCTCGACGTCACCTCGATCAGGTTTCCGCGGACCGGGACACATTGCGTGATCGGCTACGACAGGCCCAAGGCGAGGTTGCGCGGTGGCGCTCTCATCAATCAAATATTCAGTCCGCACTGACGGGCATATCTCTGCAGCTTCTGGCCGGCCCTGATCAGGTCCCATTGCCTGCTAGTCCCTCTGCTGCTTCGACGACCAACTCGGTAGGCAGTACCACTCCATCGTCCGGAAAGCGTATTCGGCGTTCCCGATCTTCTTCTCCGTCTAAGCGGCCACGCCTTCTCTCTCCCGCTTCGGAGGCGAAGACTGCGGATGATGATCCCCCTACTTACGATCAAGACGTTGAAGATGCGGACACTGGCCCGATCGCCTCCATTCCTTCTACTCTAACCATTAGCGAGTTCGGGAGCGAGGGCCAGCCTGATGAAGACCCGACCGTGTCTCTTTTTCCTCGCAAGGGTGACTTCCAGACCTTGATCGCGGTTCCTGATGGTACCACTGACGACGATATCCTGCCTTGGACTCCGGATCAACTCGGCATGTACAATTTACACAACGTCACGGCCCAAGTTGTTTTCGACTACTTGACCCGCCCTGCTGGATGGTTGTTCCCGCCTGCTGCGTTGGCCCCTCCTACTACTGCGTGGTCCGGTCATTTGATAACCCAGGCAGAGATTGAACATTTATACTCCCAGCGCCCCTGGGATATTTTTTCGACCATGTTGCCGCCTCTTCTTTTCGCTCGTCTGGCTGGTTCGCTGATCTGGAGACCAAGTATCTCACGTTCCTCGATCATCACGCATTGGCGATTTGGGAATCAACCCACTATCTCCCTATCGCGAAGAATCTTCGTGATATTGATGACTTCTTCCGCGATTATTACATCAAACGTCGCCAACGCAGAAGCCGGGATGGGGCGACCTGGAAACGTATCGTGGATATCATCTTGCGGTATGATCGACGGGAAATGTGATCTCGACATCTTCTTGGACCCTTCGATCACCCATTGTGCCCGCAATCGCCCGCTGAAGTTTGCCCCGGCCGATGATGGAGCGTGGTACCCTGGGTTTCTATCAGAACCGCCACCTCAGAGCCTACAAGAAGCGCTGGAAGATGTCGACGACCTTGAACCTTGGCGGGTTCAATATCGTTCCTGCCCCGAAGATCACCCTGGTCGTAAAATTCCTCGCCTTCGCCGTAAGTTCTATGGGTCTGAATAGTCGGTAGATCACGTTTCTTCAATCAATACATTCTTTCGATCATGTCATTTCACTGTTGTCCTTTGTCCTTAAATGCATAATATAAATTGGTAGTCCGTCGGCTCATCTGCCGTATCCAATCACCATACCTCGCAACATCCATCGTAATCACACCACTACAAGTCGTTCATTGTACCTCCATTAATCGTGACTTTCATCAACCATTTCTGCGATCAGAGTTTTTTCGATCGTGATTCCTGATCGGTACGTCGATCGCGCGCTAGTTGGACTCTTCATCCACTTGCATGACGTCGAAACGATGTCTGTTCACCATCTTCCTCTCGAAATCCTTGATCAAGGCATCACAATTCAAATCTGCCTCGTCTACCCACGACGGCTCGGAATAACCCTTCCAGTAGACTTGATATTCTCGTAACGTCCTTCCATATCTAGTCTTTCGACCCGATCGCACATCGTTAATGAGATCAACTTCAAATTCATCGGGATCTAGCGTCCTTTCCCAGATATCTTCAGGTAGCAAAGCTTTGTCGAAGTCGAAACGATCTTCTATTCCAGCTGCTAGCACAGTCGTGGGACGATCAGGAAATTCCTTGACTAATTTCAACTTGGACAGGTGTACCACTGGGAACATACGATAATCGGTGGCGGCGGTGACCAATTTCGCTGCATGATCGCCGATCACCTCCTCAACTCGGAAGGGTCCATGCCACATATGCGCCAGTTTCTTCGCGAACCCTTCTTTCACCCGATCAAGGTACCACCACACCTTTGAGCCAGCCTCGACCTTGTGCGGCGTCACCTGATCGTTGTGTTTCTCAGCTCGATCAACCAACGCTTGGTGCAATCGAGTGCTCACTTGATCGCGGGCATATCGGTAGTCTTTTTGCAACTTATATCTCCACCGACGAGTGTCTCGATTTTTACGTCGAATCCCGCCCAGTTGTAACGTTGATTCCAACGACGATCGTGGGTCCCACCCATACACTAAATAGAATGGGGTTTCCCCGCGGATGCGATCAGGGTTTGAGTTTATTGCGAATACCAGGCGTTCTGCATACAAACTCCAATCTTTTTGTCCAATATCCGACACATACATCTTGATCGCTCGCGTAATCGTCTGCACCGTCCTTTCCACCTTGCCGTTCGCCTGTGGTCGATATGCCATAGTGGCACTCTGACGTTGTCCCACGATTTTGTTGAACGCGCGAAATACTTCCGACATAAAACCAGGTTCTAGATCATGCCTGATCACCTCACTAGCCCCAAACCGTCGCAAGACGCATTCTTCATAATTTTCGGCGATTGCTTGCGCGGTACGGGACGATCCAGCTTTCACGATCACCAACCCGTGAACAAATATGTCCAAATCAGCAGTTCCGTATGTCCATGCGTTGATCGGGGCAGCGATGGGATATGATCCATGGCTATCACTTGGAATGGGTACGTCGCCTCGATATTTCCCGGCGACATGCCCTTGATTGTAGGCTGGCCCTTCCCTGTTTCGCAATCCACGCATTGCCCGACAAATCTTTGTACGCTTCGGAATAGACCACGCCAATGGAAATACCGTCTGATACGCTGATATGTACGCCCTATGCCTTGGTGTCCTCCTTCCAAGCTCACGTGATAGTGGTGGAGGACATCTGTGTGCGAGGTCTCGGGTAATACCAGCTTAATTGACGATCGGCGATCATCTTGATCATCCTGATCATCCCCGGTTTTCCTCTTAGCCGCATTTCAACAGTAAATCAGTAATCCTTGTTCGTCAACATCATAGTTGTCAGCAATTTTCGCACACTCCTTCAACTCGTCTGCGCTCAATTGGATAACGTCACCGTACAGATAACACCGCAAATCGTGGATCCATTTCTCTTCATCCTGTGCCTTTTTCACCCGTTCCATTCTTATTCCGGCTAGTGGTACATCGGTACATGTTGACGGTCGTGGTTGCCGGTGGTTACGTGATCGGGTCGTCACTAGCACTTGCGGGGCGGATTGATCTTCGTTCCATGTGATTACTTCGGGTAGACGGTTGAGATCAACTAATCCTTCCAGCTGTTTCTCATCTTCGATCTCAACTCTTGTTCCACCCTGCATAGCCATGGTGGTAATGTGATCTGCACTCCTATTCCACTCTCTCTTGACATGTACCAAATCATGACCACTCCACTCGCGTAGGAGGTTAAATGTACGCTGCTGTATCACTTGTAATCGCGGAGATTTGCACTCCATTTCTCCTCGCATTTGCCGGATCACCAAATTAGAGTCCCCGCACACGATCACCCTTCATTAGGGATATCGTGCCAACAAGTCCATACTTAAAAGCAACCCGTTGGTATTCTGCTTCATTCACCGTGATATCCGGTGCATGATCGGCGATCGAAATCATAATCTTCCATTCCGGTAACTTCCACACAATGGCACCAAATGCACCCACACGTCGCTTGACACTTGCCGATCCATCAAAACTGATCACGTAAAGTTCTTCACCTTTTTTAACCGTGGGAGGTGGTACTTCGATCATCTGCCGCAGTTGCTTTTTCGGTGCGATCGCGACCAACGCTTCATCAATTTCGGTGCGAGGGGTGATGCTTGCGGCTAACGCCCCTAGCACCTCCTCTTCTCCATGCACATATTTCTTGAGCTCGAGGTCCCACTGTGATAGGATCGCAGACCATCTACCTAATCGTCCGTCCAACCCATTGGATGTCAGTAACCACTTCAATGTAGATAGACGTGATAAACGGTGATCGTCTTTCCGACCAGCATCGTGAAATAAACATCCAAAATTCGTAAAAGCGCCAGAACTTCCTTTTCGACGGGGCCGTAATTCAGCTCACCGCTTTTCAACGTTCGGCTAGCGAATGCGACGGGATGATACACTTGATCGTATTCTTGTACTAGAGCGGCAGATACTGCCCATTTGCTAGCGTAAACCACGATCACCGGCGTCTTGTCCTGGTCAAAGTGTCGCAGGGTTGGAGCTGATGCAATCTTCGCCTTCAGCATGCTGAATGCCACTTTTGCTCTAATTAGTCTATCATCCTCGTGATTTGATTCCGCCTCACTATGTGATCGTTTCTTCAACTCTTGATAACCTATCTCCCTCAATTCGTAAAGCACGGCGGCATAAATTGCGAAATCTTCAATAAATCGACGATAGTAATTTAGGCTTCCCAAGAACGATTGCATAGCACGTAAGGTGCCAGGGAAAGGCAAATTGATCAGATCGTCCAGCTTCTTTGGATTTGTTTCTAACCCGCGGCAAGAGACGTGATGTCCTAAATAGGGCACTTCGCTTCGCCCCCAGTACGAAATTTAGCCACGCTGATTGACAAATTCCATTGATCGCACTTTTCCAGCAAGTGCCGCACCTTATCGCATAGGGTGGACCAAGTAGGTGCAGGGATTAATATATCATCGATATATGATCGCCGTTTCAGCACAGACGGGCCCGGCGTTTGGTCGGGTTCTCCTGATGTAAATACGTCAGCGATTCATCTGCACCGTCTTTGACCCTAAGATATCCATATAGTGCATTGTCGATCAACCGCTGATAAATTTGCGGAGCATTATTGAGGCCAAAGGGCATCCTATTCCACTCAAACAATCCAAATGGAGTGACAAACGCCGAAATTTGACGTGCTCGATCGGTCATAGACACGACCCAGAAACCACTCGCCATATCCAAGGAGCAAAACCACAACGCTTTATCCAAATCTTCGAGTAGATCGGTGATCAGGGGCATTGGATACACCATCAAACGCGTGAGTTGATTCACCGCGCGATAATCGATGCATAGACGTATATCGACCCCATTCTTTTTCACGATGATCACTATAGGTGATGCCCAGGGTGACGTTGACGGCTGAATGATCTTAGTTGCTAGCAACCCCTTGATCAGGGCCGACAACTTCTCGCGAAATTGTGGAACCACTTTCCGGCACTTTTGGGCGATCGGGAGTGCATTACCCACATCGATATCACAAACAACTCCTCGTGCAGCGGGGGGTAGCGCGTTTCCCTTCCCGGTCAACAGATGTTTTTTCGCCCAAATTATTTCGCGAAGTTTATCTATCTCCTCCACTGTGTTGACTGTGGGATCTCCGACTAGCAAATCATCTTTGGTTACTTCTTCGGTGCTTGCAGACACTTCGGGTAACGTAGCAAGCTGCTTCTCCGATTCTTCCACATACAAATATCCACCTTCGTGATAACAAACCTGATCTTCAATAGGTGTCACGTCGAATTCGCTGGGGCTAACTGAGACAGGGTGATAACACGCATCTTGAGTAGGTGTATCGCTTGAAACAGGCTGTTCAACTCCATGATTGATGGTCGGGCCTTTCACTTCCGGCCCCTTATCGCACCGCTCTTTCACCCCTTGCACCTTTTGAGCCCCTTCGGTTACCAACGCTACAGATGCGACGATCTTGTCCGTGGGACGTACTAAGATACTTCGAGGAGTTGGATACTCCTTCTTCTCGACTAATGGACCCTGATCGACACTTTCTTGATCGTCAGATACCAGATCGGTGGAGGCTTGATATTCCAGATTTTGCCACTCTTTGTAACGGTTGGACCCGATCGAAACAAATCCGGGGCGGCGGGGCACATCATCTTTGTTCATCCAAATACCTAAAATAGTCTCTCCTTGAACAATGATGGGGTGATCGACGATGTTCGTAACACGTAAATACCTCAAATTGCCCGCGCACCTAGCGATAGTGGGGACCCAATCTCTTCCACGAGTAATCCACAACTTGCGATATCGCTGATCGTAAATTCGTACTTCGGCTGATCGACCTACTGGGATCTGTTCATACTGATCGAGCTTCATATAATTACCGCTCGACCCATACAACTGTCGACGTCCCTCCAGTGGGATGATCACTTCGTCAGGTAAACTTAGTGCGCCATGAGCGATATCTAATCGAACACCAGCTGGTATCATGAAATCCATACCCAATATGGCATCTTGACCAACAAGATTGCCCACCCATGCCTGGAAATAATAAACCAATGAGCCCGCTATCGTGATCTTGATTTTTGCACGTCCTTCTGTTTGGTATGCACTTTCTCCAATGCCGACACATTCTTGTGTTTGACTCGTGTCAATCCAACAACCCACCTTACGAGCAAAGGGTTGAGTCGATGATCGACATTTTGGCACCAAAATCAAATAATATCATAGCTCGCTCGTTATTGATTTTTCCACTCGCCTTGGCTTGCTTGAACCATTTCTTTGGCGAGTGATATTTCCAATATCCACGTGATTCCCCTGGAAGTAATTCGACATCCATGATAACAGGTGATCGAGAAAACTCATCAATATGGAAATTAGCCAAACGTGGTAAATCAAGCTGATCGCGGTTTTCCTTATCTCTTGTTGCTACTCGATCAGCCCTCTTCTTATCCACAAATGCAAAAATACACAAACTAGAACGCTCGTCTCGTACCAGATTCCAACCTGGCGAGCGTCCTAGCTTAACAAATCTTCGGCTTCCTTGGGCAACAGTCCTGCATGATTGGTAGGGTTATACCAATGGCGGATGCGGTTGTAAAATTCTTCCATAGGGCACTTCCCCGCATCGTCAATCTCGCCGCATGCTCGGCAGACGTACAGGCATTGATCGGTGGGGTGTCCTTTCTTGCCACACTTCAGGCAAGTCAGGCGATTCCAGCAACGTACGTTGTCGTGTCTGATCGATCCACAATGACTGCACTTCTTTATCGCCCCTTGATCGACTGCGTTGGAGTCGCTTCGTTTGCCTGATCGTGACTCTCCAGGCTGATCGTGCGCCCCTGGTTGATCGCGCATAGTAGCAATCATATAGCGGCGCTGATCGCCATCACTTCCACAATCATCAGCACTTGATTCTTCGCTCCCAGAAGTTACCTTGATCGCACGTACGCCCCTAGGCTTTCGCGTCGCGGCCGGTGCTCGATCGTCGCCGGATTTTTGGCGGAATCTGCTGGTGCCTACTGCCGCTGTTGGCTGATACCACTTGTTGCGTGCGTATGCCCGCAACGTTTCTTCCAAGTCCGAAGCACGATCCAAGCGTAGGAGAGCCGGCTGATTGGCGAGTTCGCGATTGGCCAGAGTGTCCAGAAAATGTTGGACATGTTCGCGCAGATTTTCGGGCGGTCCATCTCTGATCGGTAACTTAGCTCGCAGTCACGCCACATTCATTCGGTGCAAATATTCGATAGGACTTTCGTCTGATCGCTGCTTCATATAATAATACTGGAGGGATACCGATTGACCAGTTACACAGTATTGTACTTCGAATTCATCCACGAGACTTTTCCAACTTGATCGGGTGGTTCTACTCAACTGTCGATGCCAGTTGCGCGCTGGTCCCTTCAGTAAATCGCCCAGGATTAGACACTTTTCAGGATCAGAAGCTTGATCGCGCATAAATGCTGACTTGAGACGACTGATCCAGTTCCTCGCTTGATCTTCATCCCCTTCTTTTCCCGAAAATTCTTTCAAATCGCTGATCGCAGACATCCGAATTCTGTCAATTGGCTGCTGATCAGGTGTCCCAGTATACGCGGATGCCACTGTGGCTCGCCGTGGCAGTGTGATCGGTTCATCAGGGTCGACGTAGTCAATTTGAGACCGTTGATCGTGAAACGAGTGCACGGATTCCATATCCACATCTTTTACCGTCGTCGACCTATCTGGTTTCGACTGCTGACCACGCAACGAGTGTACGAACTCCATATCGAAATCCTTGATCGACGCAGCTCTTCCTTGATTTTGCTGGCGGATTTTGGCACCAACGACTCCAGGTGCCCACTTACTGCTCTCTTCAGCTAGAAACTTCTTCATGGCTTTGTCAAAAAACATCTGACACTGTGGCCCTTGATCGTTTTCTGTCTTGATCGACTGAGGTTCCGTTTTGAAAACCGGCAATTTGGAGTTGTCCTTTTGGCAAACTTCCATTCTGGTTATCTTGGGCTCCATACTCCCAGCGCTACTTGACTCAATTCCCTGATCGTCACCCTCTGAAGGGGCAGATTCGTAGCACGATGACCCCGAATGTACCGCTACGTTGATTGAAGGACTTGCCTCAATCTTCAACGGGGATTGTGGTGGTGAACTGGGGAAATCTTTATCGTCTGCTTCGCCCACGATGGGTATCAACAGGGAATACAACAGCTGGGTGGCCTCTGCCAGATCTTCGGAGTCCTGATCGAATACTTCCTCGGCATCGTAGGCGCCTGTTATCAGACCAGCCTGCTTGATCAGGCGTATTAGCCTTAGCACAATCGTTAGCTTATCCTATCCCTTCATGATTGGCTGGTTGACCGGTCTACTCAACTTCCCGCTGATCGTGACCCCGAGCAGGCTCATGATCGAGTTCGTCATCAGGTAATCTTCCAGGTGCTCTCGGTAAATCTTTTGGTAAAACGTCTTTACCAGATCGGCTTCCGCTTTCGGCGTACTTGATCGGCTTTCGTCGCTCTCCGACCCAGGCGCTTTGATCAACATCTTTGGTTGGTCGGTCTTGTAATACTTCTCCATCGGATCCCAATCTGGATCATTATATACACGTATTTTTGGCGGATCATAACTTGCGTTATGATCCGCATGGGCTCCCGAAGGAGACTTGGGAGGTGGTTGAGGCTTCTCCTCCTTTACGTCATCTGGATTCCTCCCCAGGTCCTGATGATCGGCATTTCCTTTCTTCTTCAGGAATGACGACGGCGAACTTCCCTCCGTCGTCACAACCACCTCCTCCTTTTCCACCTTGATTTTCATCTCTGCTTCAGCTTCCGTTTTCACTTTCACATCCGCGCTATCTTGCGTAGAATTGCGGTGATATCCCGCGTCGCCCAAAGATCCGGGCACGAGCACCATTGTGGTGGAGCGGCTGATCGAAGTTTTTGAGACTTGATCAGGCGGTACCACGGCGCCCAGACTGCCGACTAACGAAGGGGGTCCTCCGGATGTCTTCGACTGCTTGTGTTCTTGCTCACCTTGTGTACCCGACGGCTAGGCGTGGGTCGCTCATCAGGTGGCGGGGACAGCGCACAGCGAATTCTTGGTGCAAGATTGAATTAACTAACTTGTGACGATACAACCGATGCGATCAGGCGTGATATCGTGCGATCAGGTGCTTAAACCCCGTCAATTAGCCGCGATCAGGCTTGATCACGTTTGGGCCGATGCTAATAACTGTCGATCAGCAATATGCCGTCTTGATCGCAAGTGCGATCAGGCGGCAGTCCGACGCGATCAGGCGCTGAAACGATGTAGATCAGTGGTAATCAGGCTTGATCAGGCTTTGGCTGACGTTAATAGCCGTCGATCAACAATATTCTGTCTTGATCGCAGATGCGATCAGGTGTCTTGATCGCAAGTGCGATCAGGTACTGAAAGGCTCGATCAGGGGCTAAAAACTGCTGCCCAGTCGTAATATACCTTGATCAGACTTGATCAAGCACCGGAAGTCGTTCAAGTAGCAGTTAGCGCGATTTGCGATCAGCGATCACGATCACGATTCGCAAAAAGTGCGGTGGGGTGTTGGGGGGGGGGGGGGGGGGGGTACTTGATCAGGCAGCGGAAGTCTTCACTGCCTGATCTCGGAGCCTCTAAGCCGTCAAACAGCTAAGGAACGCCCAAATCAACGCTCTCCTTGCCTAGAATATATGAGGAAAAGGTATTTATATTAAAATCCACCTAGAGTTCCCGTGGGGCGCTTAAAGCAGCCGAACTCTAGGAGCCAAACGTTAATTTCACGGGGAAGAGGTGAGAGCACTGCTCGATCACGTTCCCAAAACCAAAAACCTTTAAACGAAGAACCGCAGACACTGCGGGCGGAGTTGCGGGGTGAGTTCGCACACTCTACGCCAACCGGTGGGCCAAAAACGCACTTAGTGCTCCCGCCCGGGACGTAGAGGTTTCAATAAGGTGGGGGCGCAAAGGTGCCTTCCCAAAAAACGATCAGCGCGATCGTACGCAAAAGGAGAACTATATTAGCAATTAAACCCTTAGATCTACCCTGTTCCTACTTTCAACCAATCCGCATCGTCCATTCGGAATGCCTTCCGTCCATCAGTCGACCTGATTTTCCCGCTTGTTCCTTGTTTGTTCGCTGGTGTTCGCCGCGTACCTGTAAGTAATCAGCACATCTTCCGTGTCCCTTCTATATCCTGTCTATGTACACCACGGTGGTACGTACTACTGTACCCACCGTGGTACACATGGCGGTACCTAATTATGTACTACTGTATCCACTATCTGCGTCCACTATCAGGCCTCTAATTTAGGTCCTAATATTAGTCATAATATTAGGCCCCCTATGGGCCTAATAAAATGTCCAACATTAGGCCCTATTTTAGCCTAATCAAAAGTCCGCTTTACGACAGCTTCCTCGAACGAAAACCTTTCTCGACCGGGGTATCGGCAGACCGACCGACTGGGATAGTGAGGTCTTGGTCCCACCGGACCAGATCGGTATACGAACCATACATAGGTCTTCGACCAGCCAACTGTACCTGGACCTCATCCGGGAATGTAAGCACTCCATGTGACAGGTCTAGGCGAATACCAGCTGGGACCATGAAATCCATACCTAGTAAAGCGTCCTGACCAGGCAACTTGCCAACCCAAGCGCTGAAAAAGTAGACCAGCGATCCCGACAGAGTAATTTTCACACGCGTTCTTCCTTCGGTCATATAAGAGTTTTCACCGATCCCGACGCATTCTTGTCTCTGGGTATCGTCTATACGACATCCGACCTTACGAGCAAAGGCGGAGTCGATTATCGATACTTCAGCTCCAGAGTCGAACAACATCGTCGCTTTCTGGTTATTTATCTTACCACAGGCTTTCGCCTGCTTGAACCATTTATCATGCGCGTGATACTTCCAGTATCCGCGGGATTCTCCAGGAAGCGAGTCCAACTGCATAACCACCTTGGTCCGGGAGTACTCATCGGTCTTCAGACTGTAGACCGGATGGTCTCGGTCGACGCAATTTGGAATAGAACGTGTATTGTCGGTATTATCCTCCTTGCCGACATATGCATAGATGTGAACCGTTGAACGCTCGGCTCGATCCAGATTCCAACCTGGCGAGCGTTCTAGTTTAACATTTTTTCCGCGTCCGGAGGCAGCATCCCCGCATGCTTGTTCGGCACTTACCACTTGCGTATCATGTTAAAAAATTCTTCAATCTTGCAGTGGCCGGCCTCGTGGATCTCTCCACATGACTTGCATACGAAAAGGCAGTGGTCAGTCGGGTGGCCGCTTCTCTCGCACTTCTTGCACACCATCTTCTTCCAGCAGTTTGGACCATCATGTTTGCTCGACCCACAGTGGGAGAACTTCTGACGAGGTCGGTCCGGATGGGACTTGCTTCTGTTCCTTCCTTTCCGGTCCACCTGGTCGGACTTCGACCTGGTCTTCGGGGAAGGTCCCGCAACATAGACGTAACGGTACTGGTCTTCATCCGATGACTCCTGGCTGGATTGACTTCCACTTTCCCCTTCCGATCCCGTGCTGTCTTCGGCTACGATCGCCTTGACCGCTCGGGTCGGTCTGGTCCAGGGTCTCTTGACCGGATCGGTCTGGGTCTTGGTCTTGGATCGGTAGCGACCTGATCCACCAGCACTCTTTGCCCTCATCCTACGCGACTGCTGTAGCGTCCGTAGAGTCTGTTCAACTTCACCCGCGTCCCTAAGACGCAGCAGAGTAAGCTGGTCCGCCAGTTCTTGATCGTCCAGGGTACTAATGTAGTGACCCACATGTTCCAGAGCAGCACCGTTCGGCGGGTTATTCTCTTTAATTGTTATGCCGGCACGAAGTGCAGACACGTTCAACCGATGCAAATACTCGATCGGTGTATCGTCGCTCCGCTTCTGCATATGGTGATACTTGCGGGCACTCGAAAATCCGGAGTTACAATATTGCCCTTCAAACTCTGCACATAGCTGGTCCCAGTCAGACCGGACATCCCGACCTAACTGTTGGATCCAGTTGGAAGCCGGTCCTTTCAACAAATCCCGGAAGATCAGACACCTTTCACTTTTCGGGGTCTGGTCTCGCAGGAACGCAGACTTGACCCGACCGAACCAAGACCGGGCCTGGTCTTCATCAGCATCCTTGCCAGTGAAGTCCTTGAGGTCGGTCGTCGCGGCCATACGGATGCGCGGAATCGCATCAGATCCAAAGTCGTAAGCAGTAGTGGAGGGTAGGTTAGCCTTGCGTGGCTTGCCAGCGCCCGTACCGTCTGACCCACAGTGGTCGTCAAGACCGCCGACCGACTCCATATCACAGTCACTTGTCTTGCTTGGTCTACGCGGTCTTGCCGGTTGCGGCTTGCGCTTCCCTTTGCCGCCTTGCTTATCACTTCGAGTAGGCTTGTCCACAGATGTTACCGATTCCATATCTACATCTAGGCAAACATTGGCACTTTGCTGGGTAGACCGGTCTTGGACATGTGGGCGCAAAGGTGGTCTAACCCGGTCTTCCATGAAACGCTCCATCATCGTCTCAAACATGGCTTGGGCGTTAGCTGGAGGCATGGGCAACGTGTTGATACCCTCCTTTTGCGGAACTGAGGCCTGTGGGGGTCTCTGGAGCCCCGACTGGCAAGCATCCCTTTGCTGCCGCACGTCCTTTTTTTGTTCCGGCTGGGCATGGTCCACCCCCATGGTCATCCGATCGACACCAGTCTCCAACTATGATGAGCTTTTCGAGGCCGGTGGATATTGATAAACCGATTCGTCATCAGAACCAATGTCAAAAAGCGCTGTGGAGACTTCAGCGACCTTCACTGCTGCGGTAGGAGTTGGGCGGCGAACCGCCCCCACCAGTGGGACCAAATGGTCGTGGAAGGTCGACATCGACGATTTCAGCCTCCAAGTCTCAAATTCAAATAGTTTTTGGACATCGGCGGGGTTCTGCATTTTATTGCCAACCTCCGCCAACATCGCCACCAAGTTCTTCACCAACAGTAATGGGCGATCACTCTGGATCGGCTCGGTAGTGGGACCGAGAAGATGGTCGGGGATCTGGAGGCTCAACACCCGAAAGACCACGTCAAAGCGAACAAATCGTTTCAGCTCAAAAATGTAATACATCTTGTTTATGTCTTCTTCAGTGATGCCTCCATCTCCGACCTGCGACTTTTCTTCAAGGTCGTCTTCGTCGGCCGGCATTCCCAACCCTTTCTTGGGAATCTTGGGGACCTTGGGGAAGTTGGTCTGATCGTTCTGATCAGCCTCCAAGTATTTTTCGTCTTTTAATTTTCCATCAACTTTTTTATGCACATACATAGAATCAGGACCAAGGTCCTGATCCTTTCCGGGACTATAGCAGGACTTGCTATAGTCCCGATCGGCTCCGGTGGGAGCCTTTTGGGGAGGAAAAAAATTATTAATCCCGATCTGGTCCTCCACCAGGCCAGACCGGACATCGCCATCTTTATCGAGAACGAAGACGTAAGGTGAGAGCCTTTCCTTACGCCCTCTCCAGAACGATTCCAAATTCAAATCTTCAAATTCAATCTTTGATGACACCTCGCGGTGATATCCACGATCACCAAGTGATCCGGGCACGCGCACCATTGTGGTGGAGTCAAGTTCGAAATCGAATACATTTGTATCGACAACCTGACCACCACCATCGTGCCCAGCCTTCCAACTTACGGGGGGGGGGTACCCCGCGGACCTTCATTCGAAATCTGGTCCGATCGTCCGCTGCTGGCAGACGACCGGTCATCATCCAAAGACACTTGGTCCGATTCACTTAATTTCATCTCACCTTGGGTACCCGATGGAATGGTCTAGTTACACACTCGGTGGATCGGGATCGCAGATCGATCTGATTCGGTCTTGAATATGAGACCGTGATGGTTAGGTGTACCTAGGGCGGAACTCTTCACCCCAGGTACGTACAGACCAGAAACACTTCCAAAAGATAAATTCCAATAGGCCGATCGTCCAAACGATCTAGACCTGACCAATACGAAATAATAGAGGGTAGACCAATCAACCGGTCTAGCCCCTGACCAATATGAGAGAAGACCAAAACCAGTCTAAACTCCAACCAATGTTACAATGAGCCAATATGTCCACGTAAAGACCCAATATGCCCGTGAAATTCCACAAAAGATATCTCCACGTAAAGACCAATCCAGTGAATAGCACGTTCCAAAAGTACTTGAGTCAAAGTGTCGAGATCGCCAAATCGTACTCCCGTCGAGGGACTTCCGGTGGCCAAAGTGCGCGTGCGGCGCGTCCAGACCGGGTATAATAGGCAAGAGGGGATAATTCAACCCTCTGCCCCCAAGCACTCCGCGGCGGGCGGAGACGACTAGTGTACGTGAAAAGAATAACGGCGACCCCTTGCTGCGGTGTAGACCAAGACCAGAAGAGGTTTTTGCCACTTATTCCTAGACCAAAACACTTTTACTTGGAAAATCCGCAACCAAAAGACTTCTACTTGGAAAAATCGCAACTAACCAATAATACTACCTCCCTATGGTCCCTAATGTACCCACACAAAATTATGTAAAATACCCAATGTCAGGTGACTCACACAAGACCTGCGTTCTTGATACTCCTTGAATCTGATAGGCTTAGAAGCCCCCCTTGTTTAGACCAATCGGAAACTCGACCAACTGCCTTGACCAAAAGTGACCAAATTTGTGGTACACTTCACCACAATACTTCACCACCGGATCCCGATCCGGATCATTATATACACATATTTTTGGCGCATCATAACTTGCGTTATGATCCGCATGGGCTCCCGAGGAGCCTCGGGAGGTGATTGAGGCTTCTCCTCCTTTATTTCACCAAGATCCCTCCCCAGGTCCTGATGATGAGCATTTCCTTTCTTCTTCAGGCATGACGACGGCGAACTGCCTTCCATCGTCACAACCTCCTCCTCCTTTTCCACCTTTATCTTCACTTCTGCTTCCGCTTCCGTTTCCACTTTCACATCAGCGCCGTCTTTCTTAGAATCGCGGTGATATCCCGCGTCACCCAAAGATCCGGGCACGCACACCATTGTGGTGGAGCGGCTGATCAAAGTTTTTGACGCTTGATCAGGCGGTACCACGGCGCCCGGACTACCGACTAACGAAGGGGGTCCTCCGGTTGTCCTTACTGCTTGTGTTTCTGCTCACCTTGTGTACCCGACGGCTCAGGCGTGGGTCACTCTCCAGGTGGCGGGGATGTAAACACGGCAATTCCTTGATGCAAGATTGGGGAACTTGTAATGAGCTGATCGAGGTGCTGATCAGACGTGATCCGGTATAATCGAGCTCGAATCAGGTGCAAAAAGGTTTGATAAGCAGTGATCAGGCTGGGGCAGGCAACGAAAGTCGTTTATCAGCTGTGATCAGACTTGATCAGGCTTGATCAGGCACTAAAAGTAGTGGAACAGCTGAGATCCGACTTGATCAGGCTTGATCAGGCACCAAAAGTAGTTGATCAGCTGAGATCAGAATTGACCAGGCTTCATCAGGCACCCAACGTAGTTGATCAGCTGAGATCAGACTTGATCAGGTGCCAAAAGTCGCTCATGTACAAGTTGGTGCGGTCTGAGAGTTGTTGATCGCGGATCACGAGTCGCAGAGTGTCGATCGGGTGTTGATCGGCGAAGGGGGTACTTGATCAGGCAGCGGAATTCTTCACTGCCCGATCACGGAGCCTCTTAGTCCTTAAACAGCTAAAGGAACACCCAAATATCTGTATTCCTAGCCTAGACCTACGAGGGGGTAAATTTCCCTTAATCCACCTAGAGTTCCCGTGGGGCGCTTACAGCAGCCGAACTCTAGAGGCCAAACGTGAACCAAACGTGGGGAGGTGAGAGAACTGCTCAATCACACTCTCAAGACCAAAAAAACCTTTATAGAAGAACCGCTGGCACAGCGGGCGGAGTTGCGGAGTGCGTTCTCAACACTCTACGTCTGCCGGTGGGCCGAAAATGCACAAAGTGCTCCCGCCCGGGACGTAGAGGTGTATACTAATAAGTGAGGCGCAAAGGTGCCGTCCAGGAAACGATCTGCTAGATCGAACGCAAAAGGAGAACTATATTATTGCTTAAATCCTAAGAACTACCAATTTACTAATATCCACCAATCAGAACTACCCGTTCCAGCGTCCTCCGTTGACCAGTAGACCTGATTTGTCCGTCGTCCGTCGCCGCTCGTCGATGTTCGCTGAGTACCTGTACGTAATCTTCCCATCTTCCTATGCCCTGTCTATGTCCTGACTATGTGCACCACGGTTGTACACGATTTACGACAAAGGCGTCACTGTCACATTTCCCAATGGACTACAGATCGACAACCGGTGGATTGTGCCGGATAAGCTATACGTGGCAACGAAAATACTATGCACACATCAACATTGAGGTCTGTTCGACCATTCAAGCTGTCAAGTACCTGTTTAAATACATTTACAAAGGGCACGACCGCACTACGGCAGTTGTCGAGGGTCCGGTTAACGAGATTAAACAGTACGTCAGCGCACGATACGTGTCTGCCGCAGAAAGCATTTGGCGGCAGTTTGAGTTTAAGATTCACGCTGGATCACCAGCAGTAACAAGGCTGCAGGTGCATCTGCCAGGTCAACAGGCGGTTACTTTTGCTACTAACGAAGACGTGCCAAATGTTTTAGCACGCGCCGATGAACGAAAGAAGAACTTGGTGCAGCTCTTCGCCATGAACCGTACATGGGAGATCGCACGCGACACCCTGTACGCGGACTTCCCAAGCAAATTTACGTGGGATAAACGGCGGAAAGAATGGAAAATTTGGAGACGAGGTAATTCCGTCGGTAGGATGTACTTTTTCAGTCCATCGGCTGGCGAGAGATACTTCCTTCTCCTGCTCTTAACTGTAGGAAAGGGTGCTACATCGTTTGAGGAACTCCGAACAGTGGACGGACATCCGTATGACACGTTCAAAGCAGAGTGTGTTGCTCGGGGATTATTCGAGACGTACGAAGAACGGTATCGATGCCTTCGGGGAGCGGCTGTCATGCAGACAGGATCGCAGCTGAGGTCACTATTTGTGACGATCTTGGTTCAAGGTCAACCAGCCGCGCCGGTGTGCCTTTGGGAAAGTTATCAAGAACATCTCTCTGATGAATGTGCGCACCAACTGCGGCGAATGGGAGTACAAAACCCATCCGATGAGCAGATCACAAGCCTTGCGTTAAACAGGATTCAACAAGAGCTTTCTGCAGTTGGGAAGACTCTTGCTGATTACGGTCTTCCTCAATCGGCAATTGCCATGGAGTATTTGGAGGTCAATAATCGACTTCTGCGGGATCAATTGGACAATGACATCCCACTCCTCCGTGAGCAGCTGGGTGAGATTTTACCCACTCTCAATGAAGAGCAACGCGCGGCTTTCGATGTCATTACGGCGGCAAGCCAATCAGGAGAAGGAGGTTTATTCTTCATCGACGGACCTGGTGGAACAGGCAAAACCTTCCTGTAAAACGCTATCCTAAAGGAGTTACACTCCAGGGGAGAAGTTGCTCTGGCGGTTGCATCATCAGGCAACGCAGCGATTTTGTTAGATAAAAGGTGGACAGCTCATTCTCGGTTCAAAATTATCTTTCAGATTACACCAACTTCTACCTGTGACATTAAAACGTCGACCGATCTTTCAGAATTGATCTGTCGCGCGAAACGCATCATTTGGGATGAGGCGCCAATGAAAAAAAAAATGGTGTTTGAGGCTGTTGATCGAACACTTCGCTATTTGAAGGGTGTCGACAGGCCATATGTCGGAATCACGATGGTAATGTCCGGCGACTTTCGGAAGGTTCTGCCTGCCATCAGCAAAGGGACTCGGCCAGATATTGTGTTGGCTTCCATCAAGGAGTCGCATCTGTGGCAACATGCGAAGTCTTTTGTCTGACGCAGAACATGCGGACTGCTGCAGCTCCGACGCCGTCAGCGGAGTTGAACGGATTGACGTTTGCACAATGGCTTCTCGCATTGGTAGAAGATCGCTTGCCGAAGATGGTCGATCAGCACATTCGTTGCCCTGAACCTATGGTGTGCAGGTGCGACGGTGTACGGGGCAGATATACTCTAATAGACAAGTTTTATCCAGGCATCAGAGAAGGACAAGATGGCAGTGCGTACCTAAAAAACAGAGAAATTATTGCTCCGCACAATTCCAAGGTATTAAGTCTCAATAGCGAGATCCTTCAAGCTGTGCCAGGAGAAAGTCGCCAGTTTGTGGCGGCAGATTCTGTTTGTCGACCCTGCTGGTGCGTATATCATACCATTCGAGTATGTGAACAGATTGGAGCCAAACAGTTGGCCACCGCAAACACTATCTTTGAAGATAGGTGCACCGATCCTTCTGCTTCGCAACTTGGACCGAACTCACGGACTGTGCAATGGAACCCGGCTGATCGTTCGTCGTTTCTCCGCACGGAACATTCAAGCCGAGGTGATGACCGGGGATCACGCCGGACATTTAGCGTTCATCCCCCGGATTCCCCTCATCACAGAAGATTCTGGGCTTCCGTAGGAAATCAGACTGCGACAATTTCCTGTTCGATTGGCATACGCAATGACCATTAACAAATCCCAAGGTCAGACGCTGAGCTATCTCGGGTTTTGCCTTGAACGGGATGTGTTCTCGCATGGGCAACTGTATGTTGTATCCTCTCCACGCGTCTTCGCGCTTCCGATTTTGTTTGCAAATTCTGTGGGGCGGATTTTTAGCCAATGAGCGGTACGATAATACACCCGATCCCTGTTAATCGGCGTAACGGGTCGAGGGCGCGGTATTTTTTGAAGCCTTCATTTCCATAACTGGATCCTCCGCCGCACTTGGAAGTTGAGCCCATGTCTTGGCTAGCGATTGCACCGCTTCCAGCTTCTTTTCACGCTCTAGGTCGCACGCTAGATCCCGCGCCCTCGCGCCTCTCTAGGAACCCTTACGCTTCTTGTTGTGGGTGCGAATTTTGGGGGTCGGAATTTCAGCCCATGAATGGCGAGAATTTCCGCCCGATTTTGCTGGGAAATCGCACCACCTGAATGCGCCTGTGGGTCCGCGAGGGCGCTCGAGCGAGGAATGCGATCTGCGATCAGCGACTTGGATATACATGTATCCAACTCATCACGGGACCCGTAGACGATTCCCCAGAGTCGATTCGACTCTTGGGTCCAAATGCCGAGCTTGGGAGGCACTAATTCTGCCGGAATAATCGTCGATCGTGAGCTTTAGCTCAGCGATCTGCCGATCCAGCTCGAGTCGTTGGGAGTATATGGCCGACCAATCACCCTGAGGCTGTGAGCATTGTCGAACGACCACTGCGTGCAACTCCTGAAGACGCGATCGGTTGATCTCAAGACGACGCCAGTCGTGACGAGTGCCGATCAGCCCTTCCAACATCGCTTGGAGCAGATCGAAGTGGCCGTACACCTGCCGAACGGTGTCGACAAGTGTATGCACAGTCGGGAAGACATCGATCACCAGTGGATCTACATACAGCAAGAAGTGAGGATCAATCTAACGTGGAGTTATCAGTTGAATGGCGTACCTGATCTGTTCTGTTGCGGTGCTTTTAGAGCGCAACTCTCAACTCCTCCCGTAGAGCATCAATGTTTTGTTGGGACCGATCGACCTCGACTCGGGACTCATCTTGTTCTGCGACGATCTGAGTGTCACCCGAGTCGTCCGAGTGGTCCGATCGGTCAGGAGTTTGAAGATGCGGGGAGTGAGAGCGCCGATCGCCTATGAAGATAAATTTTAGTGGAAAATTTGGCGATCGGAAGTCAAGTGGACTTACCTGGTACACTGGATTCGGAAGATTGCATGGAATCGAAGACTGTGAGATCGGGCCGCTACCGTTGTGCGGCTGAGACCAGACTCAGGGGAGGCAGTGGTGAAGTGCAATGAAAATATTTTGACCAGTTTGTACCAGTGTAACGGTTTTCCATGCAGATTGATCTGGTTGGCTGAAAGGACGGAGTATTTTGGGCCAATCGTGTGCGTGGAGTGTTTTGTACGCGGATTTGAGGTAAGGCACACGGTTTACATATAGTTTACATATTGGATTTTTATTGGCTAAATAATATAGTGTTCGTTTTACATCGGGTTTCGGAAGTCGCCAGTGGCTCCGATCTGAGTCATTGGTAGCAGAGGGTTAACAGGGTCCCCTCACGCTTATAAGCCCGGCCAGGACATAGCTCCACCGGAAGCCCAACGACAGGGAAAACTCGTTACGTTCACTCACCACTCATGTCCAACTCCCGCCACGTTTGGAACGTGTTTTTACTGGCTGGGTTACTCACTGCGATCTGCAGTCAAGTCCCAGTAATTGGTTGGATTACTCACTGCGAGCTGCAGTCAAGTACCAAGAAACTATTGGCTGGATTACGCACTGCTTTTGCAGTCAAGTGCCTGAAACTCTATTGGATGTATTAGTCACTGCTGCGTGCAGTCAAGTGCCAGATTTAACCGCATTCGGAGTGAATATTTCCGCTTCGTTTGCCGATCGGCTATATCGCTTTATCTTTCGTTGGAATTTTGGATCAGTAACCCAGAGGTGGTACATCCATATCGATCTTCTCTAAAGTCTCCACCAAGCAACGGTCCACCAAGTGTGTAACCAGCCCATTCCATCGGGTACACAAGGTGAGATGACGAAAGAATCGGACCAGGCGTCCTATGCTGATGATCGGTCGTCTGCTAGCAGCGGACGATCAGATCGGATCGTAGGCGAAGGTTCGCGGGGTCCCCCCCCCCGTCAGTTGGAAGGCTGGGCACGATGGTGGTCAGGTTCTCGACACTACGGTGTTCGATTTTGAACTTGACTCCACCACAGTCCTGATTTCATCCGTCTTCTGGTCTTTAGAAACCACCATGGGTACCGGGTGGCGGTCCTCCATCCCCTGCCGCGAGGGCGTACCGTAAGGACGGTGTTATGGTCGTGAAGGCTCAGACCCAAAATCAGCTAAGAGTGGCGCATCGCTACCGGATCATCACAATAATATTTAACTTCACCCTTATCGAACAAAATGATTTTCGTTCTTTGCACATCACAAAAGATGATCCCACGACGCTGGCCTAATCGCTTCTTCTTCACTCACTTTATTCTCATCATGCTCCGAATATTTGAGCCATCTACTTCGCCGACACTGGACAGCCCGCGATTCATCGTGAGCCTCTGTAGCCTATATCGTTTTCGTACCAAAGCGGAACCACTCGCCGTCGTCCTGTGCCGATTGCCGTAAGTTAAATCCTAAACAACTTGAACGTCGCGGCGAACATGGAAACCTTTCATTCAGGATGTACACGTGCACAACTACCGTGTCCTTTTGCGTAAACAAGTACCGCGTATCATCACTCTGTACGATCTGGTGTGTTGGGTACTAGGATATACGGAATGGAACCCAACGGTTGGAGATGATGCGTATCGAGGTCGACCTCAAAGATTCGCTGGTATGGGATGCGTTCGTATCGAATTTGGATGTAAACGTTGTTGGCTTTCAAGATAATTCTTATGGTGGAAACTGATTGGCTATAATTACATGGATACATATTGGACGATTTCAAGCTTATATCGTTTAGTGAACTTAAATGAATATTATAGGCTTAAAATCTTCTAATTTTGATAATTTCGTTATATATATTCATTTCCGATCTCAAACTTTATCTCACACTTAGTCACGTCTGGCAGCGGATCTACGGCGACTGCTGATACACATTTTTATACGTATACTATTTGATCAAAAGTCTCAGATCAGATAATATCTACTGCGCCCTACGTCCTTTGCACATCCGAGAACAAGTGTGGTTACAGTGATTTTCCTTTAAGTTAAAGTTGTGATTTCACAAGTGGAGTATTCTCGTTTTGGAATCGGTTTTTCGGTTACTAGTGGAAGTCCCTTCACTTCCAGAGGGCTATTGTATTGAATTTTATTTTTATAGTGGTGTAGCGTTTCGTTTTTTGTGGAGTAAAAATGAGCGAAGATAAACAGAGTAATGATTTTGCTGTGAACCAAGGTGCGGTCCTACAAGCCATTTTTATGTGGGCTTAAGGAAGTACAGACACGACTTGTGTCTGTGGAGGAAGATCAAGGCCGGATGTCGGTTGCGAGAAAAGCTCCTGAGTCTAGGAAAGACTCCCCGGTTTCTGCCCGGAACAGTGTTCCGGGACACGCTAAAAAATTACGGTCCGTTCGTTCAACAAATGACTTTGAAGGATTTGACCGAGGACTGTGGTATTGAATTGGTGGAGCGCCAAGAGGAAATGCGGCCAGTCTCCCGACAAATGCCCGAGATGTTGCACACAATATGGGCGGAATTGGTGCACCAGACGTCAGGTGCATGGCCCCCATTTTGGGCAGGCTGGCCGCACGAATATACCCAAGCTTGGCATCGAGCAGTTCTCCTGTGTGGAGATATACCCACGACTCGGTGACGGTTTCAAGCAATGGGTATATCTTTCTATCGAAGCTGATAACATAGCCGAAATTTCATCTGGATTTTCTTGGACGGAGCGATTGAAGGAAAACAAGTTGGGGGAATCTTGAAGGAACGTCCACCGAGTATTTTCGTTCCAATATTGGAACGTGGTGGCCTATGTCCCCCTACTTGCACTCTGTCCTCGATCATATGCTTAGCGCATTCAAGGTCAACATCTCCACCACCAGGAAGCGATTTTAATTGCTTCGGAGAAGAGTTACAAAAAGGACTTGGACCAATCATTACCTGTACCTGGTAGCTCTGGCTCGAGAGAGCGAATTGAGCGAGAAAGTGGTGGTCGAGAATATTGAAAAGTTCGCTGCTCCCCAGCTTAAGATCGCAATAACACGGATCGCAATTTACGGCCAGGTACAATACGATGCGAATGGATTACCTGTACAATGCGCAAGAATTAATAGCGTGGACGCAGGAACTCGTAGATGATATGCCCAAGGGGAGGAAATCGGCAAGGTTGCACTCGAATTAGGTAACCGAAACCGAATCCTGGAAGAAGAGTTACGGGTGGAGAACCCCGGCACATTAAGTGGAATTCCCCCCCCCCTCGAAGGAGAAGAAATTAAAGAATAGCGGCTCAGGAAAGGGTGTCGAATGTTCGAATAGTTCGTGAAACCGGAAAGTTGCGCTTTCCACCATTAGAACGACAAATGATGAAACCACTGGTGGAGAATTTCCAGGTGGTGAATCATTAGAAAACATGTGGATAGTGGACATCGGCGCAAGCAGGCATCTGGTTGCAAATGAGATCCTGCTTTAAAATACGGTCGATTGTGGACCAACGGATGGGTTCACATTACCTGACGGTGGTAGATTATCTGTTACAAGAGTTGATAAGATAAAACTACTTACACTGGGAGATGAACCAATTACGATTGAACTGACTGAAGTCAATTTTGCACCAAACTTGCCAAGAATATTATTATTATTTCTCTTATCTAGTTGCGTGAAAAGGGGTGCATAATAGCCTATATTGGAGGAATTTTGACGATCCAGTGGAATAATAGTGGTTTGTTCCCGATTCAAGTTCGTGGATCGATTTTCGTCGCGAATTTAATACCCGAAAAGCTAAGCGGGTAAGCACAGCATTTTTCGAACATGCTGTTGAATGCTGTTGCTGGTGACGCCGGAAACGATGCACGGAAAGGTAGCCTGCATCATTTCCACGTTTTTTTGGGTCATTTGGTGTAAAACATGTTGAAAAACTGGTCACGGACCCCAGGTCTGGTATAAGGTTGACGGACAATAGTAGACCGATCTGGGTAGGTATCTCTGGGGCAGAACTCTTCACCCCATCAATCCATTGGGGGCTTCCGTGAGTCGTACAAAAGTCTACTTGATCGCATTATTTATATGTACCGAAGTACCTAACGAATCTAAACAGGTTATTACAAGTTCCATGCTCTTACAACTAAAATTAAATTAGGTATGGGGCATTGCTAAATAACAGTTGCAAGCGATTAGCACCCCATTACATCACCCCCCACTTAAGGTGGTTGGCCATTCCTTCCGCACAGGTCAGGCGGACATACCGAACCGCCTGACCTGTGCGGAAGGAATGGCAACAAAAAAAGGCACAGCCCAAGAAATATTATGGGCAGAATTCGCCCATTGAGCGTGTCACCGGTGTGATCTGTAGTGACTTGAAGGGTCCGATCACACCGCACGACATGCGAGGGAATTTTTACCGTGTGGTGTTCGTCGATCATTTTTCAAGCTATGTGCCATTTTTTGCTGCTCTCACGAAAGATAGAGCAGAGAAAATGTTTGAGCATTTTTTTGGCTTGTTTGAAAACGAATTCAATCCCATAATTCAGGTTACGTACCGATGGAGGTGGTGCATACAGGAATGTTGACTTGTTCTTTAAGAAGACTGGGGTGCGAAGGCAAGTTACGGAGGTTGGTAATCCAGCCTCAAATGGGAAGTCCGAAAGGATGAACAGGACCATTTTTAATATGGTCCGGTGTATGATTTTTGGGTCGAGGATACCCTTAATGTATTGGTCAGAGGCGGCTGAGTATGTGTCATATATACTTAACCGCACACCGATCAGATCTAACCCCGGAAATTTGTCGCCGTATGAAATTTTGACTTGTCGCTGAAAGAAATTGTGTTTTTTGGCTCGCCCTGTATGGTTTGGAGGGACCCAAAGAGAATACCCTCGCGAAGCATGCAGAGCAAGCACTGATTTTTCTGTCTCAACGATGAAACTAAAGGTTCAGGTGCTCTCAATCAAGGACACAGTGGCGACGGAACTCGTCATATGAGCGACATTGAAACGCTTGACAAAGAGGCAAGTGACAAAATTACGATAGATACGGACGTCATAGATGGGGAGGAGCTCGAGCAGCTTGCCGAAAGGCGAAGCCGCACGAGCCGGCCACGCAAAATTTCGGAGACGGGATAAGCCCCGGTGAACGAAAACGCTCAAGACAACTGCAAGCGCCCCCAAGAAATCGTGCGAGCGAGGAAGAAGACCTCGAATGCAATTGCTTTTGAAAAAAAACAAGACAAGAGAAGGGCACCGAAAGGAACGCTGTTGAAAGTGATGAAAACAAAGTGATGGGTGCAGAAAAACGTCCAAAAATTGATGTGGAAGATGGAAATGCAAGTAACGTTTCTGATGGGAGTGCGCTATATGTGCACGTGGTGTAGGGCGACATTAAATGTGAAAATATGTTCCGAATTGGCGTGTCCGACCCAAACTGTCCCATGAAGGCAGCAATGCCGACATGTGGAAGGAGGCAGAGTACAAGAAGAGCTCAAGTCGCTTGAAAACCTTGGAACATGGATACTGGTCAAGAGACGGCCAGAAAAAATACCCTTACCCACTGAGTGGGTATACAAGACGAAGTTACGATCGGATGGTACAATAATCTCTACAAGGCTCGGCTTGTCGCGAGGGGTGGTAAGCAGGTGTTACGGGCAGGATTACTTTTATTTACGTTTTGAACGGTCATGGAGATCAACAATGTAAAAGTAATTGCCATGTATCAAATATGAGGGGTACCGGCGCGCCATGGCGATGTGCCGAGTGCTTACCCCAAGGCGATAACAGAAGACGGGCATGAAATCCATCTAAAAGTACCCCAAGGCATAGAAATTTTGAAGGAGACAATTTAAGTTTTTGGTGCTATTTCAAGTGAACTTGAGTTAAGATTGGAGGAAAAATTGTATGAGTTGAAGCAGGCTGGTAGACTCTAGAAACAGCTGCTTTGCAACACCCTTGAAAAGATGAATTTTTAACAGTGTTTCACGGACACGTGTGTGTTTGTGAGGAGTTTTGAAACCAGCATTGTACTGGTTGGAGCATGCTTTGATGACCTCCTAGTAACTGAGACCACGATTAAAGTGGTCAATGAATTTTTTTCCGAAATGTCTGCGCTGGAATTAAATAATTTGGGTACCGTAAATAAATTTTTGGGGATCCAATTGGAGGGAACCCAAAGGACGGGTTCACGATGGATCCGGAGACTGCTATTGATGAGCTCCAGATCACACATGAACTCAGCAAAGTTAACCCGGCACAGACTCTGGTTCTCGATGTGGAGTGTATTAAGGAATTTAAGGAACATCTACTGGTGAAGTCAAGAGACAAATTTTGTATGTATAAAAGTTTACAGTCTTTTTTGGAAGCTTATTGTGGATATCTCGTTGCAAGCGTCCAGATATGCTTTCGCCGTGCATCGTTCAACGAGGCGTACGCATGCGCCCACACTCTGGGTTTACAAGGCAGCGAAGCGATTTGTTAAGTATCTGAAAGGTACAAATCCCTGAGATTAGGTTGAAGCACGATGACGAATTGCCTATGTCAATTCGCACTATGTGCTACACTGACGCAGACTTCGCTGCTGACAAGATGTGCAGAAAGAGTGCGAGTGCAGCAGTGGTTTTCGTAAATGGAGTTATCATTTCATGACAGGGGAAGAAACAAGCACGGTTGCTCTGTCCACAGCTGAAGCAGATTTTTTTGTTGCAGCAGCTGTGGGTGGTAAGGAAGCATTGGGTTTACGAGAGCTATTTATAAAAATTGGAATGCATGCAAAAGCACCATTGGTGATGAAAATGAATATCCAAGCGGCTATCAAGCGTGTGGAGTTTAAAGCTAGTGATAGAAGCACTAAGCTTGTTGTTGTCAAGTTTAAGTTTAGTAAAGAGTTCGCTAAGAATGGCGTGCTCAAGGCAATACACGTGCCGAGATTGGAAATGCTAGCTGATCTATTAACCAAGGATTTAAGTGCGCAGTGGATGCAAGAATTGCAGAAACAGATTGGTTTGCATTAAGGTTGTAATAGCGCTCTCCGTTCAGGTGGAGTGTCGATTTTTGATGTAGCCATTTTTGGGTTTGAAGCAAACTCTCAAGGTGGAAACGGATTGGCTATAATTACATGGGTGCATGGTAGAAGCTTTGAAATTAGTGGACTTAAATGGATAATACATGCTTAAAAAGCTTTTAATTTTATAATTTTATAATATATATTCACATTCGATTTACCAAACTAGAAGTCACAAGGCAATTTGAGCAGCGGACCCTACACATCTCACGCGGCGCACACTACCTTGTAAGAAAATATATCGCCTAGATATAGCGCAAGAAAACACACCCTAGTGCTAGGCGCAGATAGGCAGGACCTGGTGCGTGAAGTTCGCCACGTGGAGTCTACTTGAGACACAAAAGCTCAGGGTAGAGTAAAAAGGAAAGCGTATTATGTAAAGTTGCCCAAACATGCAATTATACTAAAATATGTATACAGAGGGGTAACCAAAATGTATCCACCCATTTAATGGGCTTTCATCTTCTTGAAAAGGCGCAAAACACAAAATGGGTACATGCGCTTCCAACATACCTGACTAAACAGTCGGGTCAGGTAGTGAATTCTTCCTTACGGCTGACGCAGCGTTTCTCGCAACAGTAACTTTTTGCTTTACTAAACTTTATGTACTTATACTGTCCCAGTTTAACGGTATACAGATGTTGAAGTATCATCAAGTGATGCGTGTATGCAACCTGGCATTAGGTTGCATTCAAACTTCAAGTGATGCGCGACCATTGTGGTAATTTTTGCATTTATGAATTTAATCTTCTTTGGAATTTTATCTTTATATTAAGTCTTAGGTTAGGTTCTTAAGTACGCATTTATAATTAGTATATTTTTAGGGCACGCCTATTTCCACATACGATTTGCCTATTTCCACATACGTTCTGCCTATTGCCACAACTTCTAAGCCACTCTTCCACTTCTAAACCATTCTCCCATCTCCCATAGGTCCTACCGTCCCGTTCTGATCTGTCTCGACTCGATCCCCTACCCTACTTTCAGCAGGCCTCTACCACCTCTGAGTCTCAGCCTGTTCTCCTCTCCCCCCCCATACGTACACCTCACAAATAAAACCACGCCACCGCTGCTCTGCAGTTTCCGATCGTTTTCTCTTTTTAGTCCCCCCATGCTGGGCAATGTTCATCCTCAAGTGAAACACAATGCAGACGAGGACTTGAGGAGACTTACAGGCTGCGTTTGTGCGCGTCACTGAGAAAAGGAAGCGTACCGTGCTGAGGTACTGAACTACAGATCGCCTCAAACAGACTTCCATCATCAGATTGCTGACCCTATAACTGAACTGAACAGAATTTGCGGATCACTGTTGAACGGGACACGTACTGTCAGGCTGACCTTTCGATAGTTCGGAGTGTACTGGCCTATGACGAGTTGAAGCAAACCAACAAGTTTCATGCTGGAGATGTTGCAAGCGCCGGGGAGGAAGCAAACCCTGCACGTGTCGAGACGGAAGCGGAAGCTGCACGTGTCGAGGCGGAAGCGGTCGCTACACGTGTAGAGAAGGAAGCAGACGGTGCAGGCGGCGAGGAGGAAGCATACATCGCATGTGCCGAATGAGAAAGCGCGGACGTGGCAAGCGTGGAATCAGCAGACGAATTGGAGGACTAAGCATCAGGCGAATCGGCGGACGAAAAGGCGGACGAAATGGCGGACGAAGCAGCGGACAAAGCAGCGTACGAATTGGCGGACGAAGCAGCGGGCGAATCGTCGGGCAAATCGGTGGATGAAACAGCGGGTTAATCGGCAGACGAATCAGCGGACGTTGCAAGAGTTGAATCAGCAGATGTTGCCGTCGAATAACGTTTTCAGCGAGTGGGAAGCACCTGCCTTTAGATCCCTTTTGGTAATACGCTTCTGACCGTTCGCTTTCGAGTGTTAACCTCTCGCATCCCGCTTCAGAGGCAAAGCTGATTCCACCAACTACTTTTGCAAGGCAAGAATTTTCTACGCGAAAGGATCTAGAGAAATCATTGAATCGTTTTGCTTCCCTTCAGGGATATGCAATTGATGCAAAAGCATCGTGCAAACAACGGAAAGGAAGATTTCGCGTCTACTGCAAATGTGATTGTGGCAGTCATTATCGAAACCGTCTCGGGATCACAGCAGAAAAACGAAAGCAAAAGAATGCAAGTTCGCTTATTGATTTTCCCTTTCTATTTGTGGCACAGCAAGCGATAAGTTCATGAACCTTTGAAATCACGAACGGCAATCATAACCATTCACCTTCCCTCAATACTTCTGCCCGTCCCGCGCACCTACGCCATAATTGATCGGATTTCAAAGACATTGTCATGGATCTTCACGATGCTGGTGTTGGCCAGCGCCACATACAAGCGCACATTCGGAACACTCTGGATCTTTGTGTGCCTAAAAAAACAATTCAAAATGTTTGGCATCGGGCACAATACGAAAAACTCGAGGGACGCACGCCGATGGATACGTTGGTACAAAAGTTTCGCTCAGCCAACTTTACAGTTGAGCCGACGGTGCATGCCGCTGGACATGCATCTCATCTGTTCTTTGCAGACGCTTCATCGTTGGAACTCGCCCGTCAACAACCAAAAGTGCTGGTAGTTGATGCCACGTACAAGACGAACGCACTGAGATTACCGTTACTACATTTTGTTGGCTGCTCGTCAATGTACACAACATTCTCGATTGGATTCTCCTTCATGTCAAACGAATCGGAAACATCCTACACGATTTCTATCAGCAAAATCTCTGATGTTTATCATCGTGAGCACCGCCCAAAGGTTTTTGTGGTCGAACGCGAGTTGGCGCTCATCTCCGCTATCGAAAAAACGTTTCTGCAGGCAAGTGTGCTCTTATGTGTGTGAGACATCGAAAAAAATTTTGTGAAGAACTGTAAACCGCACTTTCGCAATAAATCTAAAGAGGGATGGACAAAATTCATGACAGACTGAAGAGAGGTGTGTCGAAAATCAATGTTTGTCATTATGCTTGTTCGTTGTCAACTGCGTCTGAAAATTAATGTTTGGTGTTGGGATTTCCGTTGCTCGTACAAGGTGATGTACTTAAAAACGGAGGACGGCTTTTGGCAGGCATGGCATGGGTTCAGCAAAGTTACATGCCGGAGATCGTTGGCCATATCCAGAAGACATGGATCGACCCTTGGAAGGAACGCTTTGTGTCAGCATGGACAGTCTGCCACTTAGGACACACTGCTACAAGGCGAGGAGAGAGTGCTCACCGAATGCTGAAAACATTTATGCCGACAACATTGAGCAATCTACTTACGTACTGTGAGAAAATATGCTTATCTGTGAAAAATGGAATCGCAGAGCACGTTTGTACAAAAGAAACGGGAATAGATGCGTATCTGCAACTTCGCTCAGCCAACACCAAAAGGCAAGTACCTTAACAGGAATACGGAGTTGACGCTTACATCGGACATTTGATTGAATGAATTATTTTTCCATGTCGATTGCTGAATTTAGGACGCATCTTTGAAAATATAAACAGAAAAATCTCTCGATATGCTCTACAAAAGATTCACGATCAGGTATTGCTTTGTTACGCTATGTACATCAATACCATATTGGTTGTTGTCTTCGGGACTAATTTTTCTTTTTGATCATATTTTTTTTTAAAAAAAATACGAAGCTTACCAGGGCTCGACAAACGTCAAGCATCCAAGACACCAAATTCACTGGCTTTTTTTCACGATGATTTGGTGCCTTCCTTGCTCTCACAAGCTGCAGACACTTCTTGCGACAGGGGCGAAAGCTAGAGCTTGGTGACATCCATGAACACTGGCACCTTGCTAAGAAAACAGCCATGCAACCTACTGCTGCTGTTAATGCAAAGGATGAGCTACCCAAAGTCCTTGATCGATTGACGAACACGTTTTCTGAGCTTCCGGACTTCCAACAAGCCGCAACAGTTAATCAGCTTCGATGTCTCTCCCAGAAAACACCTACTATCTTCTGTGAACCGCCCGTATGCGCAACAAAAGGGAGTCCAGAAAAAAACAAATTTACCCGCCGTGATCCATCTGGATTTGAATTCGTTGAGGCTGCTTTGGATGCTAGCAGCAAACCAAAGCGAAGTAAGACTACTTGTAGTGCGTGCAAACAAGAGGGTCATCGCCCTGATTCTACTGGTGTCCACTAGCAAGTGGCCAACAAAAAATTATGGTGAAGTTGGAGAAGGACGGCAGCACGGATGTCGAATAAAAAGATTCAGCAAAAGAGCTAAAGGAACAAGAAAGAAAACTTGCAAGATCCGAACGCCTGTTGGCAATCCGGCGGAACCTGCTTTCTTCACACCAGGACACGATGGTCCGCAAGGTCGTCGCCGAATCATTCGACGTTCCTTCTGACGGTCATTGCGGATTCCCTGAAGTTGCTGCTGCCCTCAACGCGCGCGATGGAACCGACTTCACGTGGTCGGATGTGAGGCGTCGTGCCATGTAGACTTATGATGAGAGGTAGGACATTCTGTTCCATTTGTTGGTCATCTGCGTCAGTAGACTGGTAGCCTAACAAACATTCGTATGATGATAAGGAGAGACATGTGGCAGGAACGATTCGAGCAAAGGTAAAATGCACGCGGGCGGATCGATTGTTTTACCAGTACGGCCTACAGCTCTCAAGGATTTTCTGGTAAATCGAGCGGACCATTGGCAGAAACGGCCTTTGGCTGCACCATTGTCATCCACTACACCACTGATCCGCCTGGAAACAACACATTTCCCCCGTACTATGACCGAAATCCTGTCACGACTCCGATTTTTATCCTGTTCAACGATCCAAACCACTTTCAGCGACTGCAGGTCGATCCAGACCGCATGATGCTCCCCCCGGTTTGTCATATGTGGCGCCATAACGCTGACCCTGCTGTCGTTCGTACCTGATGCACCTATCTTCAACCTTTACTGGAACGATGGAAGTGTAGATTGCCGGAACCCCTCTGTGAGTATGTGGACCCTACAGACTAATTTGGATGTTGTTGCCATTATTCAAAGGCATCCTCGACCGTAAATGTCACTGCTGCGTCAGTCATGCCGGACTGTTGATTTGCCTGGATTATTTGTACCTTTACAATAGTTTGATGAAAAAGCTGTTTTAAAAATCATATCTGATATAAAATTTTATGTGGCAATATCAGAACGTATGTGGCAATAGGAAAAGCTTATGTGGCAATAGGCGTGCCCTATTTTTTACCTTAAAACACGCAATTACATCCTGCCCTCGTGCGCCCCTACTCCTGATCAAGTAGGGCGCGCTTCTCTCTAAGAAATCTCCATCCCACCCAGCGGTTAGTCAGTAAAGGTCTAAACTGCCATTAAGGGAATTAACACGTGCCCTCAACTCGTGTCAATTGATAATAGGTTATGATCCCAAGGGACACGGGGGCACGTACGCGGTTATAAAGTGTTAAGTATACTTAAGTTAAGTTCTCGTCGTTGGTGATTACGCGGGACGGACTCCTGACTTTGATTGTAGTGAAGTCGACTGTTACGTTGGTGATTACGGTGCTGTCGCAGTTTGTTGTTTGGTTGCAGTACCTGCCTGATTACCATGGATAAAGGCGAGTCATTTTACCCGGAGGGCACACTTAAGGCGCTGCTCATACGGGCTGGCCAGATGAATGATAGGCTGAACCAGATAGAGGAAGCAATCCCAAGGATCGGGGCGAAGTGTTTCGCTGGTTACTGTAAAGGATTCACCGGTTGGAGGTGGCAATACACCATTCCAAGAGAGTATCAAGAATTTCGCGCCGTTTGGGCAGCGTATCACGCTTAATGATTTATCGATAGATGAAGGCATCGATAGAGGAGGTGCGCCTCGCGTGGGAATACCGCGAGATCCTCCTGGAGTTCCTGGTGGTGTACCTGGAGTTCCTGGTGGTGTACCTGGAGTTGGGCATGCGGCTGCAAATTACGGGAATTAGGGCATACAGCCGCGTATTTACAAGATTCCAAAGTTAGCGGTGCAGAAGTTTACAGGCATCGATATTTACCCTGGATTAGGACCCGGATTCAGAGACTGGGCGTAATTTTTTATGGAAGCCCTTGAGATTGCAGATATTTCGTCCGGATTTTCGTGGACGGAGAGATTGAAGGTGAACAAGCTTGGTGAGTACCTGGACGGTGCGGCATCAAGGTACTTTCGTTCGAATATTGGCGTTTGGTGGCAGATTTTGTAGACTCTATACTACGTGCTAGATCAGATGTGGCGTGTGTACAAGGTTACGATTTTACATCATCAGGAAGCGCAGTTATTTGCTAGCAAGAAGGACTCAAGGCGCTCCTAGAACGAGCACCTGCTATACCTGACAGCGTTGGCGCGCGAGAGCGAGTCCAGTGAGAAGCTTATAGTGGATAATCTCGTCAAGTATGCTGTTCCAAGCCTCAAGTATGCTATGATGACGCGTTACAATCCGTCGCGGACTGATTACATAATGTAAGCACAAGAGCTGGTGGCGTGGGCGCAGGAAATCGAGGTAGACCACATAAGAAGCCGGAGAGGACCGAAGGTGAGCGTGAACGCGGTGCAAGACAGCAGAAAAGCAGTTACGTGTTATGGTTGTGGCAGTAAAGGACACATTCGTCGGGATTGCAACAAGAGACCTGATAGAAGCAAGCGTATCGCAGGGCAGGACATTTTGGAGAAGGAATATGGATTAGCGACTACGGAAGCAAGTGCAGAGTGGTATGGTGAATTGAATTCAAGTGATTTAAGTGAAAACGACGCGTGGATATTGGATAGCGGAGCGAGCCGTCATCTCATCGGAGATGAGACACTGCTAGAAGATGTGAAGACGATTGCAGATGGAATGAAGCTTACTGTACCCGATGACAACTTTTTACAAGTCACGAAGATTGGCAAAGTGCGTTTGCGGAGCATGGATAATCCGGACACGATAATAGCATTACAAGAAGTGTATTATTCGCCGATGCTGGCAAGAAACCTGATTTCGCTGGGCAAACTGATGCAGAAGGGCTGCAATTTCGTGCATCGAAGTGACAAGATGGAAGTGCGTTTACGTGGAGATTTGTTGTTCACTGTGGAAGTTTATGGATCCATTTTGACGGCGAACCTTACGACGACGAGACACATCAGTCAAATCGTGACACTGGACACCAAGGCAAGTCAACAAGTTACGAGAGCGTTGTCAGGTGATGACTTTGCAATAGACGAAGTAGATTTGAACGTGGAAAATCAAGAAGAAGGTGACATGGAATCAAGAGACGAAAACGAGTAAGAACTCGCTGATGGTGCATTTGAACAAGCACCACGCATATCGAGTAAGGATGGCGAGAAAACGAAACGTGTTGCGCAAGAAACGTCAAAGTTTAAGGAATACAAGGATACACTCAAGCTCAAGAAGGCAAAGAAGAAGTCTGACACGGAAGGAGTTGAAACCGGAGAAAAAGAAGAATACACAAGGAGCGCAGGTGAGGAGCACGCATTAGCAGTATACGCGGTGTTAGGACCCGATGATGTGGGAAACAAGGCAAGATACGAGAAGGACCCGCGAAGTTATAACGAGGCACACAAGAGGGACGACGCTTACAAGTGGAAGGAGGCTGAAGAAGCAGAGTTAAAAGCGTTACAGGACATGGATACCTGGGAAGTGGTGAAGTGCCCGGACAAGCGAGCCATACCCACAAAATGGGTATACAAGACAAAGCTCAAGGCAGATGGAACAATTGAAAGATACAAGGCACGTCTGGTAGCGCGCGGAGATAAACAAGTCTATGGACATGATTTCGTTTTTACGTTTTCGACGGTGATGGATTTGAGTAACGTGAAGGTAGCGTTAGCGATTGCTCAAGTGTGGAATGTGCCGGCGTGGCACGGAGATCTTCCAAGCGCATATCCGAAGGTCCATACAGAGAAGAATTTTGAAATTTTATTGAAGATACCCCAAGGAATGACGATTAAAGACGAAGTTTTACGAGATTTTGAAGTGGATTCGACTAATTGTTTGGCTTTACGATTGAAGAGGAACTTATACGGACTAAAACAAGCTGGACGCATGTGGTACGAGCTGTTGCGTAAGACGCTCACTGATTTGGAGTTCGAGCAGTGCATGACGGACACATGCATATTTTCGAGGAAAGATGTTGAAGGTATTGTGATTGTTGGAGCTTTGGCGACTTATTGGTAACAGGAACGACAGTGCAGCTAGTGGACAAGTTTTTTGAAAAGATGCAGATACTTGAATTGAAAGATCTCGGACCGGTGGAGAAGTTTCTTGGTATAAGTATTGGTGGAAGTCAAGAGAGTGGATACACGATGGACCAAGGGCAGATGATTGATGAATTACTAACCAAGTACAACATGGAGCATGCAAATTACGTGCATTTACCGATTGTTAATACAAATGAAGAAGGCGAAGACGACAATTTCCTTCCGAAGACGGCAGCAAAAGGTGTTACGACGCAGAGGATTTTTCAATCGATAGTTGAAAGATTGCTATGGATTTCGAGGTATACCAGACCAGATATTTCGTTTGCAGTTCACAAGGTTACAAGACGCATGCACGTACCGAAGCAAGGCGACTACAAGTTAGCAAAGAAGATTATGCGGTACCTAAAAGGTACGAAGGATCTCAAGTTACGTTTGGAGTGTAAGGAAAGGGACGAAGAGAGTTTGCAGTTGGTTGGTTACACGGATGCGGATTTCGCAGGTGACAGACAAGACAGGAAGAGCGTAAGTGGTTGCGTGGTTTTCTTGAATGGCATGGTTGTTGGATGGCAATGCAGAAAACAAGGTGCAGTCGCGTTGTCTACAGCGGAGGCGGAGTTTGTGGCTGCTGCAGTTGGCGGAAAGGAGATATTAGGCTTGAAGGAGTTGCTGGAGTAGATTGGTATGAAGGTGTAGATGCTGATGCTTTTGAGTATGGACAATCAAGCAGCAATCAGGCAGTTGGAGGATAAAGCAAGTGGTGCGGCGTCCAAGCATGTGGATGTGAAGCTCAAGTTCCTGAAAGATTACGTCAAGCGCGAAGCAGTGAGACCACTGCACGTGGCCAGTGATGATATGATTGCGGATCTTCTGTCGTAAAGCGGATTTTTTTATTAGGCTAAAATAGGGCCTAATGTTGGACATTTTATTAGGCCCATAGGGGGCCTAATATTATGACTAATATTAGGACCTAAATTAGGGGCCTGATAGTGGACGCAGATAGTGGATACAGTAGTACATAATTAGGTACCGCCGTGTGTACCACGGTGGGTACAGTAGTACGTACCACCGTGGTGTACATAGACAGGATTTAGAAGGGACACGGAAGATGTGCTGATTACTTACAGGTACGCGGCGAACACCAGAGAACAAACAAGGAACAAGCGGGAAAATCAGGTCGACTGATGGACGGAAGGCATTCCGAATGGACGATGCGGATTGGTTGAAAGTAGGAACAGGGTAGATCTAAGGGTTTAATTGCTAATATAGTTCTCCTTTTGCGTACGATCGCGCTGATCGTTTTTTGGGAAGGCACCTTTGCGCCCCCACCTTATTGAAACCTCTACGTCCCGGGCGGGAGCACTAAGTGCGTTTTTGGCCCACCGGTTGGCGTAGAGTGTGATAACTCACCCCGCAACTCCGCCCGCAGTGTCTGCGGTTCTTCGTTTAAAGGTTTTTGGTTTTGGGAACGTGATCGAGCAGTGCTCTCACCTCTTCCCCGTGAAATTAACGTTTGGCCCCTAGAGCTCGGCTGCTTTAAGCGCCCCACGGGAACTCTAGGTGGATTTTAATATAAATACCTTTTCCTCATATAGTCTAGGCGAGGGGCGCATTGATTTGGGCGTTCCTTAGCTGTTTGACGGGTTAGAGGCCCCGCGATCAGGCAGTGAAGACTTCCTCTGCCTGATCAAGTACCCCCCTACCGATCACACCTGATCGACACTTTTTGCGAATCGTGATCGTGATCGCTGATCGCTGATCGCAAATCGCGCCAACTGCTACTTGAACGACTTCCGGTGCTTGATCAAGTCTGATCAAGGTATATTACGACTGGGCAGCAGTTTTTAGCCCCTGATCGAGCCTTTCAGTACCTGATCGCACTTGCGATCAAGACACCTGATCGCACTTGCGATCAAGACAGAATATTGTTGATCGACGGTTATTAACGTCAGCCAAAGCCTGATCAAGCCTGATTACCACTGATCTACATCGTTTCAGCGCCTGATCGCGTCGGACTGCCGCCTGATCGCACTTGCAATATTGGTTTGGGATGACGAGTACAGCGATTGCACGATGATCGCGGAAGGAGTGTTGAAGTATCATCAAGTGATGCGTGTATGCAGCCTGGCATTAGGTTGCGTACAAACTTCAAGTGATGCGCGACCATTGTGGTCATTTTTGCATTTATGCATTTTAGCTACTTTGGAATTTTATCTTTTTTTTAAGTTTTAGGTTAGGTTCTTAAGTACGCATTCATAATTAGTATATTTTTACCTTAAACACGGGGCGCGCTAGAGCGAAACCAAAAAATGATAGAGCCAAACCAATCGCGCTCCCGATTTATTTTTCGGTTAAATTACTTCCTTTTTGTCCAGTAGCAAGCCGTCCGGTATATAATTGTAGTGGTGCCACCGAAATCAGAAACTATGAGAGTCGTGGAGAGGAGCCTCACTGTGCAGAGTAATGAGTCAGGACTGACGAGTTTCTTCAGGGAGGGTATTCAAGTATCTACCGCACAGCTGCTACCTTAAAAAACGAGCAGTCGTCTTGGTTCTCATTAAGCATCAGTAGCGTACGATTTGTTGCTGATGTACATCGCGCAGTAGAGCCTGAACGCTCGGCATTCTTATTGTACCTGGGTCTAAAGGAATTCACCGCAATGGACCATCGCCAGTCGTCATAGTACGGTGTCTTGCACGTTGGTGATAAGGTTTTGAGCCTAAAAAATGGCGAATTGTCACCTGGCAAAATGCGAGCAGATCATTTGAATGATGAACCCTTTCTAATAATACGTATGTCGTATCGAGGAGCGCAAGCAGAATCCACTTGTATTTTGCTTCAGAACGGACTCCATGCCGATCTCACGATATCTGGTTGGGTCATGCCACTTACATTATTTCAAGTATTCTTCGAAATAATGGACGTTTTCCGTGTGCTCTGGGTTGCGGACACTGAGACCACCGAAAGTGGAGTTGGTTGTAGTGTTGGACGCGGTTCTGGGCAGCTACGTAAAGGATATCGATCCGGACGCTCTACAGATCAGTGAATGGATTGGAAAGATTGAGGTCGAAGCTGTAGAATTGCAGCGCGATGCATTTCCACTGCCGAATCAGATGCAGCTGCTCAAGGGAACGCTTCGTCAGCTCCGCATCGATCTGCCATGGAACAAGATGTCGAATGAACCCATTCGAGTTGATATCCAGGACGTGAGTTTGCTACTTGAAGTGTATTCCGACGATCGTGCGTCTCTTGACTCTGCCAAGATGTCTCCCGACGAGCAATGACGTGCTGCCAAGAAGAAATTGCAGACATTAAACCGCAAACGTGCTGCGATTGACGCAGTAGAGAAAGCGACAGAATTCAAGGAGAAAAACAAGACACCAACGGGTCAAAGCTGGACAAAGGGTTTTCTTTCCAAGCTGCTTGCGAAAGTGCTGGATAATGTGCAGATGCATGTGCAGCATCTTCATTTAAGAATGGAAGATCCAGTCTCTGATCCCATGCATCCATATGCTGTGGGAATGACATTAGAAGCAGTAATCATCAAGTCAGCGGACGAGGGATGGAACTATACAATGGTAGGAAGAGGCACGACTCAACCAACTGATTTATCGTTCATTCGAAAGAAGATGGATATTAACAAATTTGGCATTTATTGGTATTGGTCATTGCCATTAGTGCCAGTGTCTCCTGCGGTACTAAATGATGCAGCGATGTTTACTGCATTAATGAGAAGCAGTTTTTAAAGTCAAAAGATGATGATGGATTTCTCAGGTGAGACAACAAGAACTGAGACGGAGAAGATGACGATGCCAGCGTTGTTTCAATTACGGGATTATATTATTCACCCACTGACAGTCTCAATGAAGCTCACGGTGAACGATGGGAATCACAAACTGCCCATTACGCATCAGGAGCTAAGTGAACGTGTTCTATCGAGGCTTGGGACGCCGTGGTTGGTCAAGTCTATTGATGCCATTGGTGATGATGCCTGGATGGAATTCTTTGACAGGATACCAAAGTTAGCTGGAGAACGGAAGTATACTCTAGGTTTTGTGTTCTCTGAGGCGTGGTCCGTGGCGAGGGAAGTCACAGAAGAGGAGGATGAGATTCCATCAATGCTGCAGTTTAAAGAAGCACTGTCAAGCAGTCTACAATGGTCTTTGGATGAGGTAAACCGTATTGAGCAGTGTATTGTCGATTATCGGGAGGACGTTGCTCACGTGATGGAAGAGAAAAGTACGTATATTGATGCTCAAGCTAGTATCGACCAGATTAGTACATCGTTGTATCGTCAGTAGTACCTGAGTGCGCTTTCCTTCATTTCATTTTTGACGATAAAACGTCTTCAGGCTCGATATCTCAAGCTACGTCCGAGGAAGATTCGTGTAAAAGACGACCCGAGAGCATGGTGGACATATGCAATCAATGCCATGTTGCTGGATGTTCGAGATCGTCTAGCTCATGTAGATTGGGAAGCTTTAGAAGAAACGCGACGGCGACGAGATCGGTACAAAAATTTGTGCCTGTATTGCAACATAGCCATACATTTGCGGCCTCCCTTGTTTCGCCAGACGTTCGCTTGTTGTCGGAAAAAGTGGCACGCTGCGAGTTGGAAGATTCAGAGTTTGAGATGGATGTCAAAGACTTGGTTAAGCTTCGTCTTACCCTTCGGAAAGAAATTAACGAGAAAGAAAAGGAGAAAGAAGCTCTGAGCAAGTTACAAAGCCTGCATGCAGGAGAGCCAGGAGAGCTCAAGATGCCGAGATGCCCACGAGGTCACGCCTTCGGTCGTATGCCACATGGCTTACAGGTTGAGGACCAAATTCGACTGATTCTTCCGGCCATAACCATGAAGGAGTGCGCATCGAAGATGTAAAGTGGAGCGATCAAGATACCATAGACCTGTACGAAGCAATTGTTTTTCATCCAGAAAAAAAGTGAGATATATGAGAGCGAGGAGAGTGAAGATGTGGCTGCACGTCTGACGCATGTGCACAAGAGAACCAGCATATTCTGTATCGCTTCCAACTCTTCGTCGTGGAAGCTTTAAACTGAGTCTTGAAGACGTTCCCGCTGATTTTGGGTAGTCGCACTCTACGCACAGCTGCTAAGTCAAGCTCCTCATCGTTCTTAATCGCTTCATTGGATGACGTGGAGATACATTTTCTTGTGCGCCAACGAGCTTCGAAATCGGACTTCAACTGTGCGACGCATTTTTCTGCCAAAGTCCCGGTCTATCGCTTCATGACAAAATTACACATAGGAAGCGGTCGGTAAGCTCCTCAGCGACTGACTTTTTTCTTGAGCGAATGGACATGGATGAAGTATTGGAGTGTCATCCAGTTGGAGTGTGTAGTCAAATGAGTAGCGTACGTCTGCGTCATTGTGAGAAAAAGCTTCCATTAGTGCAGCTTAGCATCGAGTCAGAGCGCCACGAAAGGGCTTCAAGCGCATTAAGCTCCATAAAAGGCGATGGAAGCGATGCGTACATGTTCACCTGAATCAGTAAGCACATCTTATTGGATGGAATCCAGATCCGTGCTCCGATACTGGAATCGTAATTTGATGATTCTCATTGTGTAGCAAAGCTGACGATTGAGGACAGTTCCAGTTCCTATTACACTGCCCTGGAGTGGAAAATTTCAAGCTGCACCTTGGTCCCATAGCGCTAATTGTACTGACGGAAGATGTCGCACTCCGGCTTGTATAAGTGATCAAATTCTGGATCAATTATGATCTTCGACTGCACCGACAGACAAGAGCGGCGTTCAGTGGAAGTGCGTTATGTGCTGACGAGTCGGCAAAGAGACTGGTGTGTCATCGGTCCATCAACATATCGATTGGTCAGGTAAAGCTGGAGGTCGATCGACGGTTGGAACTGCTGTTTGGGTTACTGGAAGCGCTGACATATGATAGATAGCACATTGAATGATGCGAAAGATGAGGCGGGGGATGATAGCGCTAGTGAAGAAAAAGTTGCAGGGAAAGCCAGTTCACAAGAGAATGTGTCTTTGCAACACCGCGGGAGAAGGTGTGTAAATCAATCACAAACCCGTCATATCTTTCGTATTCCTTTTCACCGTCCAATCATCACCTCTGGCAGACCTGTTCTCACTGTATAGAGGCCCGGCCTCCACTTTATTCTTGGCATCGTCGAATTGCATACTGCGGCTCTAGACTGGCGGGCCTGGCTAAAATTACAATCTGTTAGAGCTCAGAAGGATGCGCAATAATAGACACGGCTTGTTAAAGGAAGTAATTTAACCGAAAAATAAATCGGGAGCGCGATTGGTTTGGCTCTTATCATTTTTTGGTTTCGCTCTAGCGCGCGCCCCCTGCCCTCGTGCGCCCCTACGCAGGGCGCGCTTCTTTCTATGAAATCTCCATCCCACCCGGCGGTTAGGCACTAACGGTCTAAACTACCATTAAGGGAATTAACACGTGCCCCCAACTCGTGTCAATTCCCAACAACAGAAAACTAACCCGAAGTCCAAACCCCCAATTTTACGCGTGGTTATGTGCACTTTGCATTATAATATTAAGTCAAAGGCTAAATAGAGGTCGAGTCTTCGACTTGGGGAGTGGAGGCTCCACAGTCACGATACGTCGACGCAACTCCTTTGAGTTAACTGGCAGCCACTCATCATTATCTACAGACTCGCCCTGTTTGATAAAGAAATAGTAAGCCGCCAACTCATCATAGCCCAATGGATCTACTTTTGCTTACCTTGTAGTGTAAGCGAATGAACTTGCCCTCTACCGCAGCAACTTTGGCCTATGCCGTACATGGCGTTCGTAGACGTTAACAATGAAAAGAGACATACAGTTGACGATAATGACCAACCTCGGTGTCTTCGAATCGGATAGTGGAGCCTTTTACCATCAAATACTTGCGAACACCAGCGTCCTCTTCCGTTGGCTTAGTGAGTGTAATATCAGTAGCTTGGTTGACCTTTGAAGTAAATTTTGTCTTTTTGGGAGGCGACAAGATGATTGCCGACGCTGGTACTCTCGCTGACTTTTTCTTCGAGCTAAAGACTACACCTTGATTCTTCCGCTTACCTACACTACCACGCACAGCACTTGTTGACGCGGTGCCGCTTCGGCGGCCAACTCCACCGCTAAACAAAGAAGGTAGCTTTCCTCCAGTTTCCTCAGTGATACAACGGTGACACAGCAACGATTGTGGAAGATTTTCAGCTGCTGTATCAGTAAGATCTGGATGAATGCAACGAAGATGGGCCCAAATCTTGCATTGCGAGCATTCAAACCATTGTTCCTAGAATAGGAACAAGCACATAACTAAGGAACAGGTTCGCTCGTCTTTTAGAAGGCGTACCTCTACTTCAATTTGAGGATCACAACTGCTGCAATACTTGTTGCACTTGCAGCTGAAGATCCAGGCATCATCGCCTAAAAGCTCTTGGATACACTGCGGCTCTTTAAATAGATTGGTAAGAAAAGAGTCCATGTGAATTCTTACGCTGTCGGGAAGACATTTGCACACCTACAAGCGCGAAAACAGTAAAAGTGAGTGAGCAGGATGCTGCTGCAAGGAATAGAATAGTTCATGCTACTTTAGCTCTCAATCCAAAAGGAATCCAATGCAGCGTCGCAAAATTGACTGCTTCAGCGATATTAAAACCTTGACACCCGCATGTTATAGAGTACGTAAGAAATTGGACGAGAGCAATAACAGAACCAACAATTATTTACCAAAATTGAATCCTTGATGGTACGTAGCTGGAAACGTTATCACGAACTCGCCAGGCTTTTGATACGCCCGATAAAACGGTACGCCAAACTCTTTAAGTCGGCCCGGTGAAATCAGGGACGTCTTGTGACGGAGAAACTGAGCATGAAATGTATGGAGATGATTTAATACCAAGCTACGATGAAGTTAAAGAAAGAAAGGGTTAGTACCTGGTGGCACTCGTGATATCTATCAGGAAACATCGACTGAGCAGCTCTCTCGAGTTGTGGCGCTTCATAAACACGAACAGTCACAACATTGCCTAAAAAAAGAAGTGAAGAAATGCTATTACCGGCATTAGGAGGGACGCCGTACCAAAACTTGGGCTTTCCTGTGTGTAGGTAGTTTATACTGTATAAATCCATGTCTTCCTACAAAAAAACCGAGTCAAACGCAGCTCAACAGCTTAGTATTTAGCCATTATGGGTAAGAAAACCGTTTTAAATCCTCATACCGTGTGAAACGCAAACATTGCTCTCCACATGCCAAAGTACATCATTGCCTGTGTGACGCCAGGGAGGTCGATATTGCGCAAAATCGTGTTGAGATTGTTCAGATTCCACGACCATGCGTTCACATCGCCAAAGAGCGAGCCCTAGTCAGAAAGGAAAAAACTCAGCTCAAATAATTTGGTCTCTTTGAATTCACATATATCTGCTTCTACTCACAACAACATCTGCTCCATAGATTGGAGGGTCCATTGTTCCCCGCAATCCTTTCCAGAATCTCCTTTCCACTTCCAACGGATCATCTATGTCTAAATCTACAATTATCATACAATCCTTGCACTCACGAATGCTTAAAAAGGTCAAACCTTCGGGCTCTTTCTCGGTAGCAGTTTCTGTCATTGCCTTGAATTCCGCAGGGCTCATGGTCTTCCTCTCCACTAAATCCACATTAAAGATACCCTTTTTGCCAGCCACGTGCTGACAAACAGGAGATGAGACCTCGCACTCGAGCTGGGAGACATCATACGAGCGGCTGAACCAGCCACGAGGTGGGATTATCTGACGTTACGCGCAATTTTTTTCACGATTTTTTATGCCAAAATGTTAGAAAAATTAACACAAATTTAATTTGGGTTTTACCTTGCAAATGCCGATACTAGCACATAAGGGCTCCACAACTGTGCGGACATAAGTGGCGAACGACTGGAACTCAGCACGTGTTGGGTAAAATTCTGGGCACCATGCCCCATCAGAAGAAGACGTAGTAACACCTTGGGGATCACTAAGACCCATGGCGGGACGGCAGGCGCAGGACAAAACTTTAAATTACAGACTCGGATATGTACACACTTTTCTTAGGGTGCTGTCTTTCCAGCACGGTAAAACACTGCTGCAATTGTTGTCGTATCGCAATGTTTGCACTTTTACTTTTTGGATGTTTTTTATGGAAATTTTTAAACTCACACCTCTTCCGGTTAAATACGAAAATTGGGTATTATCCAAAGTATAATTGGGTAATACTCAAATGCATGTATACATTTACTTAGGTTAAGCTTTAGGATTTAATCAAATTTAATCACTCTTACTTTTTCACTTTAATTGTCAAGTTCTCTTCGTGGTGGCTCATCTCGCTTGGTGAACTTCCGCGGCTGTTACGGTGGATTGGCTATCTCGTTTCTTTCTTCTTGGTCGCTGTGGTTACGCATCACGTTGTGAAAGTAGATTTAGTGGAGATAACGTTAATTAATACAAATGAAGTTTGGTTTCGTTATTAAGGTCTCTATTGTCATTAATTGATCGCTTAGTACACTATTATATATAGCTGGAAACACGCAGCGCAAGATGACTGATACACACAAGATTGAACTGTTGGATAGCACTCGAATCCATAGCGCAGATGTAGTCGAAAATTTAAGTCGTAAATGTCCAATAGTGAGTCCAATAAAAATCGAAAAATAATCACACTTGATATCTCCACAGTCAAACACACGTTGGCGGCGTGAAAGGTATCAGCAAATAGTTTGTTAAGCACGGAAGATGTCCAAAAGAGGGACTTAATCAACGGGATGTATATTGAGAAGTGATTAATTAACTAACATGAAATTATGTAACAGATGTTGAACTTATGGTAAAGTTCCATCTGTGTATGGTATACATGTCTTATACTTAACAAAAAAGTGTGTACTCAGAACCGAGTACTAATGCACTAATTATGCTACTAATAAGAACGAAATGCAAATAACTACCTAAAATAGTCCTACCTAATTTTAATATAAAATTTAAAATAGACCGACTGTTTTAACTTGAACAAATACGAAGGATGAAGTCACTGGTGGAGCTTACAGTGGCGGTCGTGGCGCAGTATACGCCCGTACAGGAGCTTCTTGCCTGTATCGAACACCTGCCCGCGGTAATACGCACCCGTATCTTCCATTATTTGCCCAAGTTTCGTCTACGCGAGATGGAATTGGCGTGGGAAGCTGCTGCTAAGTTTGAAGAAAAAGAACCACAGGACGGTTTCGATCCACTGGCAGGCGACAGATTTTTGTATGACCGGGAGACACAGCGCGAGTGAGAAGCTCGATGGAGACGACTGGGACAACTGGATAAATCTTATCATCTCCTCTGCGACGATCTAAACGGACGTAACTTTCGAAATGTGTTTTGGGAGTACGCGCTCAGGAAGATGTTATGGCTGCCGAATGGGCCGCAAATAGAACCTGTGGGTGACGTCATGAAAAAACTGAAGCTATTTATTGATTGCATAGAAGTACTTCAAGTGAGCAGCGACGACATTTGCGACGACAATGCGGAGATACTGTTGGCGCTGCGACACGTCCGAAGACTGGATCTGCTGGAAATAGATGTACATAGGTGGGATCTATTTGCACGTATATTGGAAAAGAATTGTCATCTTACAGAGCTAGGAATCTATTGCGGGAGGTTAAGTGACAGAGATTTTGGTTGTCTTTGTACCACGGTTACTACCGTGGAGAAAGGGTTGGACATTTGCAGGATTACTATGCTTAATTTGAAATTGGTGGAGATTCAACCAGAAGGATATCGCATGTTGGTGGCATTGGTTGGTAAGATGCCACAGTTATTTTGCAGCTGAGCGTTGCCGAATCCATCGAGGACTTCGACAAGAAACTGCTCGTCGATGCAGCACTTCGTGTCCCGACACTGGAGCGACTCTTCTTGGTGGAAGTCGATCTTGATGATAATGCATTCGATGGGCTCGCGGAAATACGAAAACCACTGGCTTTACGACACCTCCGTCTTCAGAAGAACAATGTGTCGCTTAAAACACTTGGAGCAATCTGCCGTGCGAGCTCAGATGGCGTATTGAATTTGGAACGTCTTGATCTAGATATGAATAATGAAATACGTGACCCAGCAATACACGCATTGGCTCCAATGCTAGATTCTCCAGTTGCTGGATCGGCGACGCGGTTGACTCGTTTGGATCTTAAAGCCTGCAACTTTGGTCTTGAAGGTGTGACCTGTTTGCTGCTCGCGCTGGGTCACAACAAGACAGTCAAGCATTTGGATCTTTCTAACAATCGTTTCGGCGATGGTTTTGGGGATGTCCTGGCTCATTTTCTCGAAGTTAACTCCTCCATCACGTACCTAGATATCGATAACGTCCAGCTGGAGCTGTTGGTGTATCTAAAGCACTGTTGACAGCTCTCGAGAGTAATCCTACGCTCACGTCTCTATCACTAGTGGGAAATGGATTGCGGGATCGTAGCGCGACTGCAATTCTGGAAGCCCTTGTGAAACGGGCTCAATTGAAGCCATTCAAGCTTGTCGACTTAAATTCCAATCATATTACCTTGGACGGGCTTAAGCGTATTGCAGATATTTTCGATAGCTCAATCGATGCTAATGTGACGCAAGCTAATGTGGATCGTACCAATGAACGAGACAAAGTGAATGGGTCGTGTAGGAAGCGCCAACGAGTTGAGAACTCTGACAAAGATCATCGCCCCTCGAGCGCTGACATCGTACTGGTTGAAGAGTTGCGTCTAGAATGTGATAACGTTATTGCTGGTGGCGCCGGTATACGTGAATGCGAACTGCTACTTGAGTCTATCCGGCGCCATGTAGGCCATGTCGAGTGCAAAATATCGGCTTTGTTGACCGCATGATGCATGCGATAGACAAGGATCCAGGTGTGCTTCACTGATCACCAATCGGCCCCGTCGGTACGACAGGGTACTACACTTGTAATTCAGGATTTAACTTAACGATTTCAATTCACACTTGTGGAAAGCATCCTTGTACCTAATCTATATGATTTCTTTAAAAGCATTCCATGGTTCTTCTTGATCATGAACGCACTTCGTCCAGCGTAAACACTTCTTGATATTCGTTTGGAATCTCAAACATCTTTGGATCAAGCTGTGGATTCAAAACAATTTTTTGAAACGTGTAGGCGACACGAATTGTAAACATCATTGGCAACTCAAACTTGACTGGAAAACCTGGCGGGAGTTTCTAAGTTTACAATCGACGCATCAAATCAGCCACTTATGTCAATGTTCCCAATCGATGGACGGTAAACGTACCATTTGGAAGAACTCGTCGAGGTTATTGAGGTGATCACCTGTAGTAGAAATAAATTTGATGACGGGGAGAAAGTCTCGCAGTTGAAACGGGAACTTTTCCGTCATGACAACTTTAGCCTCAAAGTCTTTGCGCACACGACGAGGTGCAGGCAAAAGTGTTAGACTCCGGACTGTATTTTTCATACCAGATGTGGCGGTCTCAGCTCGATTCGGGCTCAATGTGGTACTAAGTTCTTGAACATGGTCTTGTTGTTTGTTCCCGAAGAGTTTCGTGATTGTCGGCTTATTCTTCAATCCATAGTGCTTGTGGTTTAAACAATTTTTTTCTTCATTCGAAACATTCCCCAGCTTAAAGTAATCTGCAAAAGCTGTGGTTATAGTAGTTGGGTTGGGCAGGTACTCCACTTGACGGAATATCTCACATTTCTGCTCGTCCGTGAGTCTTCCGGGGCTACTGTTCTTAGTCGCTGTATTATCCTGAGATGAACTTGAGCATGTCAACTCATCCTCTGGACTAAGATCGGCAGTGGTAGAGGTATTTACCACTTCGTCTTTAACGGGTGGTCGAATGTGCGCGATTTTATAAGTTATCTTGATGCCGCTACGATCAATCGTAAAACCCTTCTGAGTATTCTGCCACATTAGCACGAAACTACCATTGTGCTCGACCTGAAATGCTCCAATAATCTCCACGTTCTTGACACCGTCAGTACGACACACAAGCTGCTCCTGATCGTCGTGAAAATGTGTGGCCATGAAGCAGAAATCACTGCTCTTGGACAAAAATTCCCACTGAATCGTGTCACCTGCGATCACGTCCAAGTGCATCTGAACCTTGCGTCTTTTCTCAAGCCGCAGTGTCAGTAAGGAATTGTCGTCTTTCAAAATGCCTCTGGTGCTGCGTTTATCTTTGTTTGTGTACTTTCCACTGTTTACAGATGATTGCAAATGCTCCACGAACTGTTTTACTTCCTCAAATGGCGAAGCCACCTGGTTTAGCTTGCGGTCTGGGTTCACAACAGGCCGAAACTGTGCTTCAATAGAAAAATTTTGCATCTTGTACGTCGTTCCAGGCCATGGACATTTTCTTTGTCGACTGCGCCTTACTTTTTGTTCTTCATCGTGGCTTACACGGCTTTGGTCTCTCTTTCCTTCTGCTTTAACCTGTTTCTGTTTTACAAACTCGAGCTTCGTAGCATTAAAATTTGACGACGACATGGGCGTTGTCAATAAAACCTGGAGCGCCAAGTCCATATTACCCACCGACGAATTGTGCATAGCTTTAAGTACGTCAAAGAATTTCCGACCCTCGTGGTCCAGGACCACCGCATGTCCAGCTCTCTCCCAACCCTCTCGACCCAACAATACGTTGGATAAATGTCCTTTCTTCCATTTTACTCCATCCAATCCTTTCAACGTCGAGTCGATCCGTAACTGCGACCCTCGTTTCCAGATGCGAATAGTGTCCGATGGCAAGACACTGGAGACCATGGGCACCCACGACTGGGCTTCAATAAATATTTCTGCTTCAAAATCGGGTAGTTTCTCCAGCGCTTGCATAAAAGTCTCTTGGCTCGATTCCACCGAGTCCATGAGCTGCTTCTCGCCTTGTAAATACACTTGCGCCAGCAGGAACTCGTCGTCACACAAAGCCGCGTCATGGGCACAAGTCCAACCATCGGCATTTCTGGACGTTACGTTTGCATTTCGATCCAACAAGAGTTTCACAATCGCACGTTGAGTCGGCTGCACGACGCGGACGGCCAAGTGCAGTGCGGAGTTGCCACGAATGTCTTTCACTTCGAGGACTTGTTGTAACTTTTCTGCCTTGATCGGATCCTTCGTTTCGTCGCCTTCGGGACAAAGCGAGTTGAGGACGTGACGCACGCCGTCCACGTCGCCTTCCCATACAGCAACGTGCAGATGAGGAGGTGCAGTCGGCATGTTGCTGCCGGTACTTCTCGTTCTTCAGGCTCGAAACTACAGAATTGAGTTGAAAGAGATAAAAAAAGGGGGACGTGAAACGACCCCCGGGGGGGCATCTTAAAACGACCGTCCTTATAAAATGTCAAACCCTTAGCTCATGAAAAAAAGAGAACATGCAACAAAAGCTCAATTTTCATGCTGGATGGATGATTTCACACAATCAACGTGCGCAAGACAACGTCAAGTGTCGGTTCTTTCCCGGAGTGGAACGTTTTTCTTCCTAGCAGTTGACTACGTTCGAAGATTATGGCTGTTTAAAACGACCCCCGGGGGTCGTTTTAACGTCTCCCTATCTTTAAATGCTCTTAAGAGAATAGAGTAGTCTCTGAACATAGCCATGTTGTATTTATTCCCACGTAACTTTTTCCAACTAATAAACGAGCATTGTTTTCATTGGTGCAAATTAAAATGAGCACCACACCAGGCGATCCGAACGACGACGTCATGATGAGTGCGTCTTCGCCCTCACCACACACACAACAGCATACGTCTCCTCGTTTTTCCGATAATACATTTACCTCTCATCTTCTCTCCATCGTCGCCGCTGGGAACGTCCCGAAATTACCTCCCGAGATCGCTGCGATCGATGCAAATGATGCTCTTGATGCTGTCTTCACTCCCTTTTTACCGCTTCTAACGCGCCTTCAGACCTCGCGGTGCGCTTCGACTTTACCGACTACAATACACAAAACAAAAGAACTAGACACGACACTACTCCGCGTTGGAAAGGCGTCGCCATGGCGTCACTATGCCCAAGTGTTGGCGGATCTAACCCCTTCGATGCTTCAATCAGCGGCACCAGCCAACTCGGAGCTTGCCTTTCGCCGTTTTGAAAGTGGATCACCCACTGAACGAGTGATGATCGTGTTAACTGAGTGGTTGCTGGGAGATCACGGCACTTTCGAGTCCAGCGAACTTGTCATGAACGAAATCTATCAGGAAGAGATCGCCGTCATTCTAGTGCAGGCATTAGCCAGTCCCCAACTTCAAACAATGAAAATGACGGTGACCATTCCTTTGAGCATTCATTCGGTCGTTCGCAAGGTTCTGACAGTGCCTATAGCCCCCGTTCTACTCACGAGACTGGCGTCCAACGATCCATCGTGTGTCGAGGAGCTAATGGATGCTTTAGTTGCATATGTGGTCGAATCAACGACAGAAAACAAGACGATGGCACAGCAAGAGGAGGACGCGCTCAACACAGTGACGTTGGTGCTGGAAAACGCACGATCAGCTTGTTTGAAACTAGCCGAGCTAGCGCCACTCTATGCAGTGAGATTGAAAGAAAAATTGAGTCAACAGACCTCGTCGCTGTACTGTGTTGCAATGACGTTTGAGCTACTAGTGACGTGCACAAGTCCAGAGGAAACGAGCGTGTTTATGTATCAGTGGTTCAAGCGAGATGGCGCACTGGGATCAGCTTTCCCAATATATCTACAGCTTGCGTGTCAGGAGACTGCTGACGGGTCCAGTAACTTTCAATCCAACGCAGCGTTGCACTTGGCGAAACTGCGTTCGGTGCTGCTGAATACGCTAAACGGCTGCAACCTGAGCGCATCACGATACCAAGTGACGGCAGCTCTAGGCGCATGTGTGGGACTTCAAGTGCTTGGAAGCTTTCCACTGACTGAAGATGAACGCATTGGCATGTTGCAAAGCCTCGATAAGCTTACACCATCGTTGGCGTCGCGTGCAATGAGCCTGGCATTTCTCGTCATTGTGTTTTTATGGTATCCGCTCGCTCCAGAGCTGAGCAAGGTGCCGGGGCAGCGTGACGAGCATCTCAAGCAGGCCATGACGCTGTCTCAGAAAGTGCTGGTGTCCCAGTTTCATGCACGAGCAGCTGGAGCTGGTCCGCTCTTTGTGGTCTCTGCAGTACTTTTTTATACCAAAGCTCCCGCGCTTGTGCCATTCCTCGCTTCGGTGATAGGATTCGACGAAACAACAAGTACCGCGATGTCGAATGCGACGGCATCACGTGGCTTTCAGGTGCAACAAGCATTGCGAGCCGAGTATCTTCATGTGTTTGGCGACGTCGTTCTCAAGTCGGTCTTGACAGAAAGTTTGCTGGCGCGCGAGATCCTAATGTTCCCACCCGTACTCCATGTCTCGGCTTTCGATGCCGTGCCATCAGGTTTTGGAAATGAGTTTACTCTAAGTGCATTACATGGCCTGCTGTGCGAGAAATCGTTCTTGCGGCATCATCATGGGCATCGGCTTGAACGGTGGGTAGCAACGCAGATCGGTGAGCACGCAGCCTTGCCGGTGCATCCTCTTTTGGTGAACCTCTTGCTGGAATATGTCGAGAATTACGTCATGGCATTCGAGTATCCGATTGCCCAAGCTCCTCGTCGACTCCAGCTGTCGATTGTTCCGTTAAGAAGCTCCACGCTGGCACACTGGCTCGCGTCGCCGTGTTTACTGCGCTCATACAAGTGCAATAGTGGCTCACAACACGAGCTAGCGTGGGCCCGCGGCGTCTTGGGGCTCACGTACGCGCTGCATTTTAACCAGCGACTGCGCCACGCGACGATGGTCGCTGGCAGTAAACTCAGCAGTCTCGTCTCCACTGCATCGGTTATCTCTGGTGCGTCGATTTCCAGTGCATGGGGACTCGGAGCCGATATTTGCTTGCGTTACGACTTGAGTGCGTATCCATTGCGCAATATCGCCACCCAAGCCCTTATATATGGAAACCACCATGGTGTCTTTGAGTTTATTGCGCCGACGCTACTGAAGCTCGTGATGGAGGAACATCCCGAGCAGTTTGATGCTGCCCCGACACGAGTACGATCGGGTTCGACGTTGCAGCTCTTGCCCCTCGCTTCTCTTTGTCGAGATAGTGGAGAAGAAGATGTGAGAAAGAGCTGGTTTCGTCGTCGAAAACGTGACGACGTGTCGACTATCGCCGTGGATCTCTCAGTGTCGTGGAAACTGCTGGAGCTCGAGGCGGCGCCGATTCATGTTGTGACGCACGATTTTCTCGGGTTGGTAGATCGCTTGTTACCGTACGCTGTCGTCTCGTCAGAAACATCCGCAGCCTCGTGTCAACAAGTCACGGCCTTTTGTGCTCAATTGGCCACCCTCTACGAAACACGCGTTCGTCGTGAACAAGGAGCCAACATCCAGTTAATGATGCGATTGATCCATTCGTTGTGCTTTGTGGATGCCCTGTGGCGGCAGCAACAGGTGCTCGCGCCTCGAGGAAAGGCCATTCAGCTCGTGACGTATCTACAGGTACTGGAAGACCCGTCTCGACTGCTCGAAGACGCTCATCCGGGTGTGTTTCGTCATCCAGCGTTGGTGCGACTATTGCTTGGTCTCGTTCGTGACATTCGCGCAGCCGCGTACGTTCACGTCTCCAAGTGTGATCCAAGTTTTGTGCCCGTGGAGAGTATGGCTGGAACAACAGCTACTTCCATTGCCAGTGTCCCTCAGCATGAGCTCCTTCAAGACTGCTTGTTGGTGCATTGTCTATTGAAGCGACTTGCAACACTAAGCTCCGAGGCGATTATCGACGACGTGAGCGACGAAAATCGTGCCTTGATCTGCACGCTGTTGGATGAGCTGCTGACGGTCGATGGTGACGCCTCGTCTTCGAGTCCCCCGCGACTGCTACTGACCCTTCACTTACAAGGATACGACGTCATGCTTGTGCCGCTCCTGGTTGCCAACGTCCCATCGATGAAACACTTGTGGGAATATTGGATGACGTGTACTTCGGGGACGCCCTCACGCTCAGCTACCACAGCGGTCAAGCCCTTGATGGATTTTATAGCCGAAGGAGCTGACAAAAACTTGACCAAGTGGCGCTTTCGCTTGCGCGTCGTGCTTTCATTGTGCGCGGCCTATCTTTGTGGCGACCGACAGAGTGCAGCCATGCAACAGGCACTTCGTGTCGTGTGGAATAAACTGCGCCATGGGCTTGGGACATCGGATGAGTCGTGTGGTGCGTTCATTGATCTCTTGAGTGAAGTGCTGCCTTGGATTGCGGACGCCTGTTCGCAGAACGCCATGCTCAGCGCCGAGCTGGTGCATTTCTTGCTCAAGTTGCAGCGACAAAGTGGAGGGAGCAGTCACAGGAAATCGTCCGAAAAGCCGCTCGAGAATCGCCAATTGTTGGACCAGATTCTACACGATACATACGCTTCGCTGCTTGAACACTTTTGACGGAGAAAGAGGACAAACCCCACGTTCGCTTGCGCGCTCAATGCTTTGCTACGAGCGTTGGATCATATGCACGCAGTCCTGCGTTACAAGGACGAAAAGCCGCTGGCATTTTGAGTCGATCGAAGATACAAACTACTCGTAGTGCGCTGTGCTGCTACTCGACCGCTCGAGTCTAGCCATATTCTGAAAGCAAACGAGCCCCAGAGCTGCTGAGATAATGAGCTTAATCTTCCCACACTCTACGAGACAACGAGTCTGGCCACTCAGACGGTGGTAATGAATGGACATGCAAAACGATCAACAATCTGACGACCTATCGGTACAAGATTCTTCCTGAGTCATGTGCTGCAGTGACAAGTAGCGACGTCGACTCGACACGTGAGAACTCGAATAATAAAAGTGACGAAGAGTCCGTGTGCGCTCACGTAGAATCAAGCGAAAGCTTACGGCTGTAACTGCACGTGCTGAGCGCGCGAGTGTGGAACTCGAGAGCTTCAATGTGGCGTCTTAAACCGATTTCAACATCGACGACAGGAGCGTCCCGAAGCTTTGTGAGTGAGATTTGGACGATCACAGAGCAATCGTCACCAGTCTCGAGACGCGAAACGTATTCGTAAGATGATACCATTGACGTTGAGTTCATTGATGGGAAAGCACGGCAGCGTCGGTAGAAAGCACAAGACGGAAAAAGTATCAGCGGTTAGCAACCGCGCCGTGCCTCGCACCCATCTCTGGTCTCATTACGTCGTGGCGCATGCATCCAGATGAGCTGGCGCAGTTGCGAAAAAAAGGCGCTGGCCGATGTGCCCAAGCTCCTGACGGACGACTACAGCGAGAGTTTGAGTGCCACGCTGCGTGACGGACCGCCCCGAGTCGCACGCAAGTTGACGCTGCTTGGATTGTATCCCAATCGTTTCTTCACAGCTAGGACCTCCCGATATGCACGTTTGCTCGCATCCGCGTGCGCCGTCGAGACTTAGCGCACGCAGCATCTCCGCGTCGAGTATTTTGCCAAGAAGCAGTGCCACGAGTCCAGATAAGTAAGTGGACACACTGGAGGAATCTTTAGCGTGCGGTTTACGGGTGATGGTAGTGTAACCCCATGGGAAGGTTACGAGGGTTACATTCGAGCGCAACGTTACCAAACATTTTTTGTGGACAACCCGACACGGCGCGCGCTTGATGGCAAAATGAGTTTACACTATCATCCCGGAAATCTTTGATTCGAGGCACCATTTACGTATTTACTGCATCATCTCGCCATGCGAGGAGGCCATATAAGAAACAAGAGAAATTGCATTCGAAGTAGAATCTTAACACTTGTGTTTGGGGTTCTCTTTCTTTTGTTTGTATTACCCAGTCCCGCCAGTTACAGGAGGATACGCAGGATGAGGTAAGGGCGCATAGCGTCTGGACGTAGCCATTGTCGCTTGCACAAATAGGTTCCTTCCTTGAGCTGCGTAATAAGCTTGAGCTTGCTCGGGAGGGGGAACAAACACGTTTGGGGCAGAATGGCTGCCCATGGGCGGATTTGGAGGACGGTAGGAACCTGAAGCCGCGTATCCGGGAGGATACTGTTGTCCTGGTGGTGGAAATGGTTGAAAGGGAGATCCGTATCTTTGGTGAGGAGGATAAACAAGATGAGAAAATGGATATCCACCTAAAGGTGGCACATTGCCGCTGTGCATCCTATCGACGTTTTTTGATAAGGCTTCAAGTATGACAAGCGCTACGAACGAAAGTAAGCAACGTAATCTATTACAAAATTTTAACCAATAATATTTGAGAAATTTTCTATAGAATAGGACACTTTTTAAAGGGGTGGTAAATCCACGTACTGAAACATTCCAATAGTAAATTCAATAGTAATATCCAGTACTAGGGGATGTGTACCCGTCGTACCGACGAACTATTTCATTGAAATACCATTAAAACTACTGTATATCTACATTTCCTTTGAACTTTTTTTTATTTTTTTGGTGTTATCGACTGCGTGGAATCTCGAACATAGGACGTTCTATCATTCCGATATTTTTCAACCTCATTCAACGTAGTGCTTCGTCATAAACGACGTTACGCATTACTCGTAGTTATGTAGACTCAGCTTCCAAAAGGACGGAGATGTTCTCCGGTGCTGTCGACCGTGAAAAGGCGACGTACAACTGGCCATGCGAGAACACGTCCCTTGTGAGACAGATGCCGACCTTGTGAAGCGTCTGTCCCTGTGACTTGTTTATCGTCATTGCATAGGCCAAGCGCACAGGAAACTGCTTCCGACGGACCGTGATGGCAGGCCGGATTGCTCAGATGTTAGTCCAATGCGCGGGATAAAACAAACATACCCTGCATGATCACCCGTCAAGAACTCAACCTCAATCACGCGTGCGGAACACCGGCGGACAATGATGCGTGTCCCGTTGCAAAGACCGTTGGATGGATCCACATTCCGCAGGAGCATGATTGGTGATCCAAACTTCAGCGCCAGTCGATGCGGCGGCCATCCATTCACGTCGAGCCGGTTCAAGAACTCTGTCGGAACTGCGTTTGCACCCTCCTCGTCGTCAATTTTGTCGGCGCTGAGAAATTCCTGTTCTTTACCCGGAACCATGGTCAGGCCGGCTGCGTTCATCTCGGCCACAGTGTCATTTCGGGTGGCAAGGATTGCACGGTGGCCAAAGTAGGTACGCGGGTTCGTTGTGGCATCATCAATGCCATCATAAATCGTGGTGATCAGTCCATTCAATGTCTGGTTGTGGATCACCATCAACTCCGGACAACAAATCCGATCTGCGTCGATTTTTTCCAGCTGGTCCTCTCCAAGTGCAAGCAGCCAATCCGCAAATGTGCGGTTCCCAAGGTCCTCAATTGGCTGGGCGTTAACAGCACGCATGTTTTGCCGTAAGCGATACTGTCGTGAAGGGGTTGAAAATTATTATAATTCCACTTAATTAACAACACAAAGAGGTAATAAGCCAGTCCTCCTTTTTACTTCCCGGGTACTTAATACTTCCGTCCGAACCAACAAATCAGTCAAACACACTTGGGGTACACTTCAAAAAGCTGTTCCGGGCTGCCCCCAACACTAGCTTACTTCAAATGGCTGCTGCTCCACACACTAGGGCGTGCTCTCACCGACTTCCTTGTGTTACACTTGGTTTTTGTATAGAGTAAAAAAAAGAAAGGTTTTTGAGGGCCGCCAGAGATCTTCTTAGTTCAGGGGAAATTTCGTTCTATTAAGTGTTACCAACTCCTAGATCAAAGTCAATCACTTTTCTCACCCACTACTTCTTGGTTACTTCAGCGCTGACTTCAGTACTGGACTCTGGGGCCGTCGCAATCCTCTGTAATTTGATTGATCAGATTTGCCATTGCGATCTGGCCTCCGCACCCTCTGGAACTTGATTGATCAGTTTTGACATCGCGATCTGTCCGTCGCGATCTGTCCGTCCCATCCTCTGGAACTTGATTGATCAGTTTTGACATCGCGATCTGTCCGTCGGGATCTGTCCGTCGCAGGTTGCTGATAATTGGTCAAAATCGCTCATCCAAAATCAAAATACTTAACCACTTGAGAACATTCAGGAACATCCAGGCGATCGACCCAAGCAGCCGAGGGCGCATAACTTTTCGTTGGCTCTGCCGCTCAGTACGGACCCGCCGTTGTGCTGGTAAGTTGCGCCTATGTCTTGACTCCCTTATGAAATGCTAACAGTTCATCTTCACAGTCTGTTTGCCTCGCTATATCATGTGCCCTAGCGCCATTTGGTGATGTATTATGACGCCAAGGGCGCATAACTTTTCGTGGGCTTCACTGCCATGAACGGACCCGCCGTTGTGCTGGTAAGTTGCGCATATGTCTTGACTCCCTTATTCAATGCCAACAGTTCATCTTCACAGTCTGTTTGCCTCGTTATATCATGTGCCCTAGAGCCATTTGATGGATCAAACGATGATTAATGTGGGTTTTAATTTCGTGCGCAATGTGGACTTGGGTGCACAGAGACGTATGCAGCTACTACATAGCACTACGTCTATGACGTGACAAACGTCAACTTGTAGTACAGTGCCCGAAGATTGATACATCTTGTTGCAGTGTCGAAAGCATTGTTGCTGCTAGAATTGGGTCCACCAAATTTTCGATGCTCTGTTGCTTCTGTGGGGAAGCGAAGGCAAAATTTTGGTCCGCTTCTGTCAACGGCGTGCCGATCAGCTGGTCAGTGATCGGATTGGTGGAAACAAGGGGGGCTTTAAGCCTATCATGTGCAAGGAGTGTCAAGCACACGGATTTTGTTAAGTCACGTGG
>CM047583.1:24675180-24686310 GCA_026184515.1 Peronosclerospora sorghi
GGGCACGATGGTGGTCAGGTTCTCGACACAACTGTGTCCGATTTTGAACTTGACTCCACCACAATGGTGTGCGTGCCCGGATCATTTGGTGATCGTGGATATCACCGAGATGATGTCCGGTCAAAAGTTGAATTAAGTGATTTAAATGTTGAATCGTTCTGGAGAGGAAATAAGGAAAATCTGTCACCTTATGTTCTCGTTGTTGATAAAGATGGCGATGTTCGATCTGGCCGGGTGGAGGACCAGATCGGGATTAATAAGTTTTTTCCTCCCCATAAGGCTTCCACCGGAGCCGATCGGGGTACCCTACCACTGAAGTGCGATCAGCGATTACGATCACGATTCGCAAAAAGTGTCGATCAGGAAAGCAGAGGCAGGGATGGTACGGGAGATAAAGTCTCCCCATTCTTGATCCGATGGACCTATCAGTTGCGGTTGCTTCGTGCCCTACCCCTACCCAGGGCTATCAGATCGGGCCGATCTCGTAGGAAGCGGAGTTCTGACAATGACGTCCATTGTAGCCGTTCGTGGTTTATACTGACCACGACGGCTACCAGTAGGTGCGAGGCGCCCTACTGGGGGATCTCTCACCTCTTCCCCATTTGGTTCACGTTTGGCCCCTAGAGTTCGGCTGCTATAAGCATTAAATGGATGCCTTGGCATTGATTTTTTTTAGGACGTAAAAAATGCGAAAAGCTATGTCAAATAAATATGTTATTTTAAAATATAGATTTACCCCACGTGTGGGGAACGTAGATGTTCCCTATGGACATCTTCTTTGTGGATAGATTATCGCTCAACGGATAAAAGGTACTCCGGGGATAACAGGCTAATAACTCCTAAGAGCTCCTATCGACGGAGTTGTTTGGCACCTCGATGTCGACTCATCACATCCTGGAGTTGAAGAAGGTTCCAAGGGTTCGGCTGTTCACCGATTAAAGTGGTACGCGAGTTGGGCTTAGAACGTCGTGAGACAGTTTGGTTCCTATCTTCTATGATCCTATGCATTTACATGGAAAAATTGATGGAATAAAAAATGAGAACCAATCGGAGGCTGATCGGAACGATCCGATCCACATGCCTAAGATCCCCAAGCAAAGGCTAGGAATGCCGCCCGAGGAGGACGACTTGGAAGAAAAGTCGCAGGTCGGGGATGGGGTTATTGACGAACAAGACCTGACCAGGATGTATTACATCCACGAGTTGAAGCGATTTATTCGTGAAGACCAGGTCATGAAGATTTTGAACCCCCAGATCCCTGATCGCATCCTCGGACCCACTACCGAGCCGATCCAGAGTGATCGACCACTGGTGCTGGTGAAAAACTTGCTGGCAATGTTGGCTGAGGTCGGCATAAAAGTGCAGAACCCGGCCAACGTCCACAAGCTGTTTGATCCGGACACTCGCAGGCTGGAGCTGTCGATGTCGACTCTCCATGATCATTTGGTGCCGTTGGTGGGGGCTGTTCGCCGCCCAACTCCCCCCATGGCATTGAAGGTTGCTGAAGACACGGCAGCACATGCCGATGCGTGCTCCGATGATAAATCGGTATATCAGTCTCCACCTTCCTCTAACAGCTCATCGTATTTGGAGGTCGGTGTTGAGCGGATGACCATGGCGGCAGATCATACCCCATGGGAGCATAAAAAGGACGTGCGGCAGCATGGGGCTGCATGCCGGTCGGGGCCCCAGGAGCCCCCACAGGTGTCAGTACCTCCAAAGGAGGATACCCACATGTTGACCATGACCCAAACTAACGTCCAAGCCATGTTTGAAGCAATGATGGAGCGTTTCATGGTAGATCGATGCAGATCACCTCCGCGCCGTCATGCTCAGGACCGATCTTCCCGGCAAAATGTCAATATTTCCCGGGATGTAGATATGGAGTCAGTAGCATCAGTGGACAAGGCCACTCGAGGTGTTAAACCAATTGGCAAAGGAAGACGCAAGCCGCAAACAGCTCGATCGCGCCGATCAAGCAAGAACAGTGATTACGACATGGAGTCGATCGGCGATCCAGATGACCACTATGGGTCAGACGGTGCAGGTGCGGCAGAACGCGCAGGGCTAATCTAGCCTCCACGACCTCTTTTGATTTCTGATCTACTGCGATCCCGCGCATTCGCATGGCTGTACTACTGATCTCAAGGATTTCACCGGAAAGGACACCGACGAGGAGCAGGTCAGGTCGTGGTTTGGTCGGGTCAAGTCTGCTTTCTTACGGGATCGGACACCAAAAAAGGAACGGTGTTTGATCTTCAGAGATCTGCTGAAAGGACCGGCTGCGAACTGGGTCCAACAGTTGAGTCGGGATGTCCGAGCTGACTGGGACCTGCTATGTTCAGAGTTTGAGGGGCAGTACTGCAACTCCGGATTCTCCAGCGCCCGCAAATAATATCACATGTAGAATCGGGGCGACGAGACGCCGATCGAGTACTTACACCGTCTGAATGTGGCTGCAATTCGCGCCGGCATAGTGATCAAGGAAGGCAACCCGCCGACCGGTGCCGATTTGGAACACGTGGGTCACTATATTAGTACCCTTGATGACCAGGAGCTGGCAGATCAGCTCACCCTGTTGCGCCTAAAGGATGTGGGAGAAGTGTAGCAGACGTTGCTAACGTTGCAACACTCCCGCAGCATGAGATCAAAGGGCGCCGTTGGATCAGGTCGTTACAGATCCAAGACCCAGACCGATCCGTTGAAGAGACCCTTAACCAGATCGGCCCGTGCTGTTAAGGCGATCGTAGCTGAGGACAGCACTGGATCGGAAGAAGAAAGCAGCGGCCAGTCCAGTCGGGAGTCAGACGAGAATCAGTACCGTCACATCTTCGTCGCGGAACCTGCCCCGAAAACCAGATCGACGCCTGACCAGGCAGATCGTAAGGGCAGGAGCGGAAACAAGTCTGACCCGGACCGACCCCGCAAGAAGTTTTCTCACTGCGGGTCAAGCAAGCATGATGGTCGGGGATGCTGGAAGAAGTTAATATGCAAGAAATGCGAAAGACGCGGCCACCCCACCGATCACTGCCTTTTCGTGTGCAAGTCATGTGGAGAGATCCACGAGGACGGCCACTGCAAGATGGAAGAATTCTTCAACCTGATGTGCAAGTGGTATGTGCCGGGCAAGCACGCGGGGATGCTTCCAGCTGACGTGGAAAAGATTTTAAACTAGAACGCTCGCCAGGTTGGAATCTGGATCGAGCCGAGCGGTCTACGTTTGGCATCTATGCATATGTCGGCAAGGAGAATAAAACCGACAATACATATTCTGTTCTCAATTGCATCGATCGGGATCATCCGGTCTACAATCTCACGACCGATGAATATTCCCGATCGAATGTGGTTATGCAGCTAGATCTGCTGCCTGGAGAGTCTCGCGGATACTGGAAGTATCATGCGCCCGACAAATAGTTTAAGCAGGCGAAAGCCTGTGGTAAGATAAATAACCAGAAAGTGACGATGTTGTTCGACTCTGGGGATGAAGTCTCGATTATTGACTCCGCCTTTGCTCGTAAGGTCTGATGTCGTATAGACGATAACCAGAGACAAGAATGCGTCGGGATCGGTGAAAATTCTTATATGACCGAAGGAAGGAAGCGCGTGAAGATCACCCTATCGGGTTCGTTGGTCTACTTCTTCAGTGCTTGGGTTGGTAAGCTGGACGGTCAGGATGCCCTTTTAGGCATGGATTTCATGGTGCCGGCGGGTATTCGCCTTGATCTGTCTCATGGAGTGCTTACACTACCGGATGAGGTCCAGATCCAGTTAGCTGGTCAGCGGCCCCTATACGGATCGTACACCGATTTGGTCAGGTGGGATCAAGATGTCACCATTCCAGTCGGCCAATCCGATGACTCCCCGGTAGATAAAGGTTTTCGTTCAAGGAAGTTATGGGTGACCAGGGGCGATCGGTGGGTGTCGACTTTTGTGAAGAGCGCCGGCCGACATGATTTTGTCCGACTCACGAATATCGGTGACAAGCCGCTTACGCCCGACAACAATACTATTGTAGGCATGTGGCTAGTGGAAGGGAAGGTGCCAAGAAATGCGGGGTTCGTCTCGATCGGATCGAGACGGTATGTCGAGTGGCATAACTTGGCAAACCAAGCGACCACCGATCTGATCAGCGATGATGGACCGGTGGAAGAAGATACCTCACCTATGGTGGAACGACCCAGCTATGTAACCCCTAGGAAGAGGCTAGTTCGAAGAAAGGCACCGCAGGCGCCGGATACGGTGGACCATCAAGTAAATGAGCCAAAGTTTGTTAACGCGGTGGCGACACAAGAACAGGCGACAGCGGAGCCGAAAATAGAAAAAGGGAAGCATGGCGAGACTGGGGCGGACCATGATGGCACGTTTGAGCAGGTCGATGTCGGTGAAGGGCAGCCCGCCGATCGGGAACAGCAGTGTTCAGCCGATCAGGACGGTTTGGGTGTTATTTCCCCGGAAGATGACCAGGTATGCATCCATGAGGGCGGGGACCAATACATTCAGGAGTTGTAGATCCAGATGTCAGTCCTCCCTGAAGTGCCTGCTGACCCGCCCGAGGTTACTATGGACGATCTACAAGTGGGTGATCGGGATCTCAACAGTCCCGATCAGATCGATCAGCTAAAGCATATCATATGGAAGAAGAAACATCTGCTGATCGGTAAAGGCAATGCCTTACCCCCTGCTACTCGCGGAGCGATTTGTGACATCGACGTTGGAGATGCCAAGCCGATCGCCTAGCGATGCCGACGTGTGGTGCCACAGTACCGCGAAAAATTGTCTGACCTTATTAAAGGACAGTTGGCTACCAAGATCATCAGACCGTCGACCTCGCCATGGGCCTCACCGATCGTGATCGTGATCAAGAAGAACGGTGTCGAAATCAGGTTGTGTATCGACTATCGGTTGGTAAATCGGTTGACCAAGCTTATGGTGTACCCGATGACGCTGATCAGCGATCTTCTAGAAAACCTTGACAAGACTCTGTGGTATTGCTCACTAGACATGGCAAGTGGATTTTGGGTGGTTTCGATGACCGACCGGGCTCGCGAGATCTCCGCATTTGTTACGCCGTTCGGTCTGTTCGATTGGAACCGTATGCCGTTCGGGTTGAAGAACGCGCCCCAGATCTACCAGAGGCTGATCGACAACGCACTGTATGGACATTTCAAGATCAGTACTGATCGGGACCCCACCGAAAACCATGATGTATTTACAGAGGGTGAACCCGATCGTGAAAGGAGACCGTCCGTTCTGGGGAGGCGATCGTACATTGACGACATACTGATCCCTGATTCGTCATGGAGAGATCTGTGCGAGAAGGTTGAACGGTTGTTGGAGACGTGTGATCTCTGGAACCTGTCGATCAGTGCTGTGAAGTGTTTTTGGGTCATGTCCAAGGTCGCCTATTTGGGTCATATGGTGTCAATCAGTGGGCTGGAGGCTAATCCTAAGGATCTGGAATCACTGATTAACCTCCCGTTTCCCAGATCTCTGAAGGCAATGCAGTCCTTCCTAGGGAGCCTGAATTACTACAGCCGCTTCATTGAAGACTTCACCGTCTACGCCGCCATGCTGTACGAGCTCCGGGAAGTCGACTACCATATGTTGCGCGAAGAAGATCGGGCAACTTTACGGGAGGGCAGCGACTCTGATCTGCCCGCAGATTTTCCGCAAGTGGAGGCAGAGGATCACATGAGGCGTGCAAAGGTTGCTTTCGGTATGCTAAAGGCCAAGATGGCGACGGCACCGATTCTCAAGCACTTCGATCCGGAGAAAATGCCGATCGTCATTGTGTATGCTAGTAAGTGGGCCATTTAGGCCACTCTAGTACAAGAACATGATAGAGTGTACCACCCGGTCACTTTTACGACCCGGACATTGAAGTCGAACGATGTCAACTATGGGATCGTCAAAAAAGAAGTTATGGCTTTACTACGGATCTTGGATGTGTGCTACAACCTACTGGTCGGCCGATCTGTAAAGGTCCTTTCAAGAAAGTCGACATTGAACTGGTTATTATCAGACAATGGGATGGACGGTAGGCTCGGCAGATGGTCAGCTATCTTGTCGCAGTGGTCTCTCGAGGTCGTCAAGTGCACCAAGGGAGAGGAAGAGATATTGGGCACATTAGCTGCCAGTATCACCCCTCGGTCCGAAGTGGATGAGGCTTTAGTGGCGATTTCCCCAAGGAAGCAACCTCGACAGTCAATCTTGCGGCCGCCTCCGATCGTCGATCAGGATGAGGAACTCCTGGTCTTGAGTTTTGACGGGTCGGCCAGCGTGAAGAAGAAGGTCGGCTCCTATAGTGCCATACTGTGGAAGTTACCACAATGGTCTATAGTTGCAGCCGCCACCGATTTCACGCCTGACATAACGGTCAACGAGGCAGAATATCGGGGTCTACTTCTATGTCTTGATCTGCTGTCATCACAACAGAAAGGGCGGATCATCATATGTGGTGACTCCAACCTAGTGATAAGGCAGATCACCGGGGAGATCGACTGCAAGGCGACACGGCTAAAGTTGCTAAATGATCGGGTGATGAAAGCGCTGAAAGACTACCCCAACCACGAGCTATTGCACGTGAAACGGGACTGGAACAGAAGCGCCGATCACCTCGCGACCCAAGCCATGCGAGACCAGACCGGGGCTACGATCACCGAGAAGGCCGTTCTGGATGAATTGATGAATATAAACAGGTTCCCAGAAGTGATCGGACCCAAGAACGCCCCAGTCGAGGTGAATGTGATGGTCGCGACTAGATCGAAAGCTCCGAAGTCTCGCCGACCGTTCCCGAAGGAAAGTTTGAACGAATACGCAGTGCAACAGTTAAGGATGGAACGGATCCTCAAGGCGAAGGACGAAGAAGAATGGATTATGAACCTGAAGACCTACCTGCGTGGTGAACTGTCCAAGTTGACGAACGATCAAGCGAAAGAGTGCATCAAGATCGCGGATAGCTACGAAGTGGATGATAATGGAATATTGTATTACTGCCGCGATTCCGACCAAGGTAGTGCAGACCGGGACCGATTGGCGAAATTAGTGATCCCCGAGTTGCTGCAGCCGGATGTACTTCATCACTATCACGTGAGTCTAGAAGGGGGACATCAGGGCATAGGCAGGACCTATAACAAGATCAAGTCCCACTTCCACTGGAGAGGTCTTTTCCGCAGTGTGCAGAAATATGTGGGCTGTTGCACGGATTGCGAGACCGGAAAGGGTAGACCGGTAATCAAGGGGCGATCGCCCGGAAATATCGAAGCTACCTACCCTTTCCAGGTCATAGCGATGGACCACATACCGTCACTGCCTAGATCGACGCGCGGCAACACTGAGCTGCTGATCTGGGTAGACCTGTTCACTGGTCTAGTTATTGCGAAGGCAAGTGCATCTCGGTCTGCGGAGCAGATCGCCCAGAGCTACGAAGAATGTGTGTTACGAAGATTCGGCGCCAGCGAGGTCATCAGGCACGATCGGGAACCCGGTTTTATGGCCGAGGTGTTCCGGTCGTTCAATAACATGCTGGGCCAGAAACAAAGTGCGACGATGGCATATCGTCCGCAAGCAAATGGATCGGCGGAACGCATGGTGCAGACCATAACGAGGGCGATCAAGACGTACGTATCTGACCCAGACAGCGAGATTGGGAAGAGTATGCAGAAAGGCTGGTGTTTGCACTCAACTTTTCAACCGATCGGGTCCGAGGAGAGACGCCTTTCTATATGGCGTATGGATGGGACCCTCGATCGACACTTGAAGCGGCGATACCGATCGGCTGCACTCGGACCCGTGATCGCGATGCCCGCCGTTGGCGTATGCAGGTCCAGAAGCACTATCGACATGCGAAGGAAGTCTTCAACGAAAAGTTGCGTCAGGCCACACAAGATCGAGCAGATCGGAATAACGATCAGGTCCGACCTCACGGTATTGAACCAGGGGAGAGGGTCTGGTTATACCTCGATCGGGTCAAGGAAGGTTATGCAAGGAAGTTGGCTCATATGTGGCACGGTCCTTTCCGTGTAGCAGAGCTGATAGGTGAGCATGCTGCCCGTCTGATCACGATCGGCACGGATTATAAAGTTTTTCCGATCGTGAATGTGTCCAAATTGAAGCTGGTCAGAGAGTTCCCCGATCGGCCCAAAACACCCTGTCTGGTGGATGAAGCGGAGAGATTCGATTTTGATGAAGCTCTGCTGCTGGAGGACAGTTGGGAAAGGCCATTGGAGGAGGACGAATTCGAGGTGGAGAAGGTGCTAGATGTCCGATCGGTCAAGAAGACACGTTTCGGTCGTACCCACCGAGAATATCTGGTCCGGTGGAAAGATCATGATGAAGCAACTTGGATCGATGAACTTGATCTAAATTGTGGAGCACTGCTACAAGAGTTCGAGCGAGAACGAGTCAGTCGGAATCGCTTCGCAGTGATGCAGACTCATGAAGATGCAGACCAAGACACGCAGTAGCACCAATCAGACCGATCGGTGTGAATATGTGTAAGGTCTGAATTATTGTGAACATATGATAAACTGTGATGAGCTGGAGTAGTGGAGTGACGAACGTGATGATGATTTTCGCGATGTGAATGGAACTGTATATGATAACGTGTTGGTACAAGTTTGGATAAAGTGATGAATTTTGGTCAAGTGACCAGGTGATCAAGAAGTTTGAAAGAATGATGATATATATTATGGATTATCTGGTCAGCTATTACCGTATCAAGATTCTTAATCAACCCAAATGCGACCTATATCCAGCGCCGGGTGATCTACAATGTGGTCCTGGAACTGATTACGCCAAGGCTCCTTCCGATCCATCTGGATCAAGGCGTCCTTCAGGTCTGCAATTGGCTCGTCACAGTGGAGACCAGGATACCAGACGCCGTCGTCAGCCAACACCCCGGCTTTCTCAACCCGACGCTTGGTAATTTGAAGAACCAAAGGAAATAAAAAGATGTCGATGTCGCATTCGCGGGCCAGCATCCCTTCCAGAATAAACTGGCATAGGGCCTGCCAGGCCTCGCCTGACCGACTCCGGCGCCTCTTCCGGTTCTTCTGGAACGAGACCAGGCCTTGGTCATGTTGCAATCGGTCAAGAGGAAGCACTAGATAGTGCGTAGACTCCCAGATCGCCTGGCTGTGGGCTTCATTGAAGGCTTTCACTCGACTCAAGAACGAGTCAACCCAGGCAGCCGGCGCAAATATGAACCCCAGCTTGGGGCGGATGAACACTTTCCATGGCTGATCTGCATACAAACGGGCGATATGTGGTGCTGTAACCAGGTCCTATCGCCATGCAGAAGCGGCAGGAGACTTTGAAGCTGGAGGGAAAAGCCAGGAGTCTGGTCGGGACAAAAACCGGACAAGACCTTGTTTGGTCAGGGCTGGCCGGTGCAATCAACCGATCTGCCCCGGTGACCACGGCATAACGGCGTAGAAAGTCCGCGATGGGAGAGGTCGATCTCCAATCGATATTCCCTTCAATCGGGCGTGACGGAGTAGTCCAGAAGTGCCAGGCTGGCAGGAAGGCGCCGATCCGGATGGTTCACGGGCCCGTGCAGTTTTGTTACTCTGGGAACTGATCGACTGATCAGTCCCCGATGCAGACTTCATCGGAGCAGGACCTCGACACCGATCGGACCGGGACTTAGATAACGCGCTGAGTGTGAAATCAGAATCTCCCGATCCGCTGTCCGAGTCCCCTCCGGAGGAGACCTCTGTGCGCTGGGTGCGAACAGCACGGGGGCGCGAGGGCGCATGAGATTTGGTGATGCTGGAAGTGCCTGCTGTGGCCGATCTTGGGCTTGAGAGATGCGCCATCGGCTTGGCTTTCTTTTGGGGCACCGCCGCTTCTCCTCGAATTCGGAGTCTCGAGCTATGCCCCGCACCCTTTATCCCCTCGACGCGTCCTTGCGTTTACGCTTGGAAGTTTTCGAAATCTTGGTGTGCCGAATTTTAGCCAATGAGTGGCATTGTTCCCGACCCTGGTGTAGGTCGACCAGAACGGCCGATGCAGACCGGTCCGCGCTGGAGCTAATAGCCGGGCGCCGGTACAGCAAGTCGGTCAGCTGTTTATGGCACTGCTCTACGGCAGCCCAACGGCGGTATGACTCCTGGGTCCAGACGTCCGATTGGCTCTGGAAAGACCAGACCTTATCGACCTGACCCTTGACCACGACCTGTAGCTCGCTGATCTGCCGCTCTAGGTCACCATGTTGGGTACGGAGTAGGGTCCGGTCGGACTGATCCTCCAACCTCTGCCGGTTGACCAGCGCTAGCTGTTCCCGGAGGTGTGACCAGTACGATTCTAGGCGAGACAGATCATGCCGAGCGCCGATCAGCCCATCCAATATGGGGAGGAGCTGATCGCAGTGGTCACGCGACTGTCGATCAGCCGCAAGCAAGGCGTCAACCGCTTGAGCGATGTCAGTGGGCAACCGATCAGCATATGAAGAGAGGTTAGGGCAGTTCCAAGGTGAGATCGACTTACCTCGCGCTGTTTGTTGGGGTAGCTGAGCCCGGAGATGTGCGTTCTCGGTGAGAACATCTTTCAACTGCGCAGCCAAGGGGGTCAAGGTGTCGACATCCTTCCGCAGCCGCAAGAACGATGCATTCTTGGTGGCCAGCTCCGACTGAAGGTCGCAGATGGTCTTTCGAAGCTGATCAGACCCGATCTGATCCCCGTTCGGTCTGTCGGAACCTGGGGTGCTGCAAGAGCTATCCGATCGGGTCGATCGGCTAAGGGAATCGATGTGTGGTGACTGGGAGCACAGGGCACCTGCAGGATCAAGCGTCAAGAGAAGTTACAAGGAGATCAGACGTACAAGGGGCGCATACCTGGTGAAGGCGGGGCCGAAGACCTGTCCATTGGTGGAATGCTGGTTGCCGTGAAGGTCAAGGAGGTCAACTGCTGGCGAAAGGGTTAACTGGTGGTGAGATCGGGTCGCTACCGTTGCGCGGCTGCTACCAGACTCAGGGGCGGATGTGGGGAAGCGAAGGCAAAATTTTGGTCCGCTTCTGTCAACGGCGTGCCGATCAGCTGGTCAGTGATCGGATTGGTGGAAACAAGGGGGGCTTTAAGCCAGTCATGTGCAAGGAGTGTCAAGCACACGGATTTTGTTAAGTCACGTGG
>CM047583.1:24686710-24716713 GCA_026184515.1 Peronosclerospora sorghi
GACCCATTGGACTATACATATTTCAAGTGTAACCGGTCTACAAGTACCCAGGGTGAAGAGTTCCGCCCAGGGTACACCCCACCAGTACGGTCTGCATACTATCAGACCCAAGTCAACCAGCGACACGATCCACCGAGTGTTGAGCTAGCCCATTCCATCGGGTACACAAGGTGAGATGGCAACGCAAGATCAATCGGACCAGGCGTCTTCTGTTGATGATCGGTAGTCTGCTAGCAGCGGACGATCAGATCGGATCGCAAGCGAAGGTCCGCGGGGTACCCCCCCCCGTAAGTTGGAAGTCTAGGCACGATGGTGGTCAGGTTCTCGACACAACTGTGTTCGATTTTGAACTTGACTCCACCACACTTCGTATCTGGGAAAGTAGTAATTTCGGTATAAACGCTACGGTTCTTACCGAAACAACATATAGCGTCGCCGCATGATACATATGAAGAAATGCGTAGCGCCACAGCCACTATGATGCATTCGTTGTAACCGCAGGCAGCTTCTCACAGTCGACCGCATGATCCCCATAAACATCTGGATAAGTATCTCGTCATCATCGTCTTCATCCTCATCGTTTACGGAAGTGAGACCCTGCGCTGTACAGATCGGCAATCTGAGAAGAAGTGGCTGCGTGGATCGTTTCCTTGTCATCACGGATACGAAGAAAGCGAGGAAAGCGCAGAGAAATTCCTTTGTCTTTCGCGACAAGACCAATCGCTCCCTTGTATTTTGACGAGATCGACAGATCGGCACCAAGAATTTCCCACACGAAACTCGCTTCGAACCAAACTTCAGGCTTCACGCCATCACTAATAGCATACTCATTCGGAAGCTTGTCGACGACTTTCTCCTTCAGTTGGTCGTAGAATTTCTTCAGCACGTCATCCGACAAACCCGTACCCAGCTTTGTGATCGTGTCCGGATCGTAGCATGCGAGAAGGTAGGCTCCGTACACTCCAGTGCGCTTCCCCGTCCATAAAACGCACCAATCGGCACGAGATCGACCGAGTCGCCAATACCATCAAGGTAATCTTTCTTGAGATTTAACCACTTGTGCGAGCGATTCGCTGGCTCATACGTCGCTTCTTTCTCAAGCGTTTTCACTATCAAACATTCACAATTTTCACCCACAGCTTCCTCCAAAAAGCTGCGGACCTTTTCCACCGCTTCTTCCATCGCTTCGGAATTATCTTTTTTATCTACGGCATTCTCAAGATCGATCGACGTCGCAAACTCGAACTTTCCACAATGTACGTCAAAAATCTCGCGCAGTTTTTGACGGCGTGTCACTAACGGCGTGCTAAGAAACGATTGGCCATTCAGGAAGAGCAGATAGAACGCGTAGATACATACAGGAACCTTAATCTCTTCAACTTTTACGTTCTTTCGAGAGCGCGTACTGAGAATCTGGAATGGCAGACGGTTGTTCGTAGCATGATGAACAGAAAAGACCTCTGCATCAACGATACAGCTTTGGACAGCGCCCTTTTTCGAAGCGTCAGCGATGGCCATCTTGACGTCAGGAAATCGCTCCGTCGAGTTCTCAAAGTTGCGCTAGAAGACGGCAATTTCTCCATTTGGAAGGATGTGGATCTGGGCGCGTTCACTATCATACTTGTATTCGCACGTGAATGGTTTCCATTCAAAACGATCAAACACAGCTGCGTATGCTTTGGTTAGTCGAACTAGCATGGGAGACACGGGTGTACCAGGAGTCAGTACACTTGCTCGCAACCAGTGCAAAGTCTTTCACGCGGAGAAATGGAGCTGAACGCACGTTTTTCTGCACTTCGTAAAACGCTGCAATCAGTGCGTTGTAGCTTGGACATTCTGCAAAGGCTTTCTTGACAAAAACCAACGCTTCTTGCTGTTTGTTTTTGTCCTTGTACTCTTTCTCCGTCATGAACGCGTACGTCAATAAAACATACCAATCATTGATAACTACCATAATACATCTTTATATACTGTACATATAGCTTCCACTTCACCACAGTAGAGTTTGGCGAGATAAAAATATACCAAGAATTAATAAATGCCGCAGATCACCTTCATGCTGTAAATAAAGACTCCACTTCACCACAATACACGTGCACGCAAATCCACAGGTAGGACTCCCTGATAGATGCCGCAACAATATCAGGAGGCAGGCCCTTTGGGACAACAGGCAGCACCTGGAGAAAGTCTCCGGATAACACGACCGTGATTCCGCCAAAAGGAGCATCGGATTGATCCATGATGTCTCGGAGTGTGCGGTCAAAAGCCTCAAGAGAGAACTTACTCATCATATGGGCTTCATTCCACAGAATCAGCGCTGTCCGGCGAATCATATCAGCAAGGTCGCTCTGCTTGCTGATTGAACACACTGCCAAAGGCTTCAAGTCAATGGGAATCTTGAACCTTGAATGGGCTGTGCGGCCCCCATACAGAAGCAATGCTGCAATGCCGGACGATGCGACCGCAAATGCAATCTTCCCCTGTCCTCGCACCGACTTAAGTATGAGGTTCTCAAGGAATGTATTCTCCGTCCCTCCTGGTCCGTCAATGAAGATGGCAGGCCGTCCAGCTGCATCACCTTGTGTTAGACGATGAGATGCTCTGCGTTCAGCATGTAGACCTCCTGATCGCTCTGTTGTATCCATTCGTTGGCATCAAACGCAAGCTGCTCCGCAATGAATCGGTTGCCTTGGATCGCATCCATCGCAAACGCAGGATCCGGAAGGTTGAAGTCTGCCAGCGTCTTCTCAAACGGAAGAAGGAGCTGCGCAATATACTTCAGCGCAAGAATTTTGATCTGCTCCTCTGACGGCTCTGCATTTTGCTGTTGGCGCAGCCGGTGTAAGCAGTCGTCTGACAGGTGCGTTGAAAACTCGTCCCATAACTGTAGTGGCTCTGAAGTTGGCCCATGGATGAGAATGGTGACGAACAAAGATTGTAGTTGTGCCCCGCTCTGCATTGCGGAGGCTTCACGAAGGCATTGCCGCCACTCTTCGTCATTCTCGTATAATCCGAGGGCCACGCATGCCTCCTTGAACGTTTCGTGAACCATACCATCATGCTTCCGCAATTTGGCAAATGATGTCACCCCTTTGACGGTTGTCAGCAAAGTGCGCAGAAAATATCTTTCTGCAGCGTTGGGGCTCACAAAGTAGAGTCGGCCAATGCACACGCCTCGTTTCCGGACCGTCCACTGCTTGAGGCTATCATTCCACACAAAAAACGATGAAAAGTCCATATATATATTGTGTTGCGAGCAACCTCACTCGCGCGATTGGCGATGAACCATTCCGTGAGAGTTGTTTTACGTGCCCGGTCAGCGTTTACCACATCGGCCAAGTTCCCATCGGTGTTGAACACCATTTGCTGCTGATCTGTCAGGTGAACCTGCAAACGCTGCACCGACGGCCAGTGATCAAGCATCTTGAAGCCCATAAGTCGCCAGCAGCTTTCTGGAGCATAGACGTTGCGAGCGTCAATGTACTGTTTAATCTCATTTCCGTCTTCACGCACCGCGGTAGTACGGTCGTGCCCCTTGTAGACGTACTTGAAGAAATATTTGACAGCGGTGATGGAGGAACACACCTACAGTAATCGACGGTTCTTTGTCAGCTAAAATAAATGCCTTATTTACGTCAGTCAGAATCACCTCGAAATTGATGTGCGCATCTTAATTGCAAGCGAGGAACATATTATGCGGCACGATCCAGCGGTTGTCCACATTGCGACCTTTTGCATCCACAAACGAACGTCCGTCATCCGCCGTCGGTACACCGGGTAACCGTCCGCCTCGGCAGGTGTCCGGTTGTCAAATGCTCTCGTATAGCGCTTGTTACATTTTCGATCCTACATGCAGGGAGAGTTTGGATTTTCCACAACGCAAGGTCCATGCACCAAGCAGCGGGTCACGGTCTCATAAGCATCTGCATGTGTCGCTGAATCTGGGATCTCTGCGGACACAGCCGATTCAATGTCTTCAGGGGTGCGGAGCTTGAAATCCTCGTCCACGATGAGGAGGATGTGCCATGTGGGAGGCCACGCTTTTGGAATTCGATCACCCACACTTTGACGATCACAGTCCCAAAAATCTTCCGGTCTGTGAGGTCACGCATGAGCTCCTGGAATTTGATGTTAGACACCCGCGCAACCAAATCCGGTCGAGCCTGCGCGTTCTGTCCCGGTTCAAGCTTAGCCGTGATCTCGGGCCACTTTGGATTGCACGTGAAGATGACAAAGAGGTCAGGGCGCCCACGCTTGCGCACAATTTCCATGGCATCCTGATAGAGCTGGCTCATCTGTCGATCGCTTCCAGAAAATGTGGACGGCAAAATCATTTTGCGACCAGCTTGCGCTGCGTCGTGGTCAGTGGCGTTTATTCCATCCATGACTTCGGAGTACAACTCACACCGCACTTCAACTTGGTGGTCGGTAATATACTGCAGGCGATTCTGCTCCACGCATACCCACGCGTCCACGATATATTGCTGAAACAGGCGTCCATACAGAAAGAGGTGCTCGCCAGGTGCGCGAGAGTGCAGCATGTAGGAATAGTACTGCATCTGCGAGACATGTCTTGTTCCACCTCTCCCACGGATAGCATCTTCGTTGTCAATAAAGCCTCCCTCCCCAGCGTCGTACTCAAATCCCCTAAGCGGCATCGTAGGAGTCCAACCTTGTCGACCGTCAGGGAAAAGAAGCACATAGTGAAGCGGGGTATACGCAGAGCGCAATGCTGAAATCCGCTAGAAGCGTCCGTCGTGACACATCAGAATAATGTCACGATCGGAGATAGTGCCGTCGTAACAATCTACCACCTTGATGACGCCCACTTCGTTGGTAGTTGGGGTGTTCGATTGCAGGCAAAGAAGACGGAGCTCCATATCCACCACCTGATCACCGTCCATTCGCTGCCGAACCTGCTCATACAAGTGGACGTAAGCGTTGTGCTGTTCGATCATGGCTTGAAGTTCCCCCATGATGCGTCCATCCAGAGTGCGGAAAGACATTCATGCGGCCACCAAGCGCCATGCTGCTGTCAGTGATATTGTGGTGTAGCGGCTGATCAGAAGTTTTGAGGTTCGATCAGGCGTTCCCACAGCGCCCGGACTGCCGACTAACGAAGAGGTTCCTCCGGTTGTCTTGTGACTAGCCTATGTATTTCTCACGTTGTGTACCCGACGGCTTGGGCGTGGGTCGCTCTTCAGGTGACCGAGACGTAGATCCGCTCAGTTCCGATGAAAGATTGGATAAACTCGTAGTAGATCGACAGGTGTGTCGGTCAGGTGCGATCAGGTGATCAGGCTTGATCAGGCGTGATAAGGTGCAAAACCTCGATTATCAAGACCGCCGAACGATGACCTTGTGGTGAATCGACGTGATTTCGGATGATCACAGTTCGATGATCAAGCTCGATGATCAGGGGATGATCAAGGTCGATAATCGATGGTCAAGAGGTGATCAATACCAATGATCGATAATCGCAGATCGCTGATTGATCTAGTTCATCCAGCACGAATTGGCGCGATTGCTGGCTGATGATCGCAGGTCACAGGTTGCAGATCGATGATCAGGGGATGATCAGCGAAGGGGGTACTTGATCAGGTGGCGGAAACCTTCACCACTTGATCGCCGAGCCTCTTAATGCTAGATCGCTAATGGCATACCCAATATATTTTGTATTCCTAGCTTATACCAAAGAGGAGGGAGTCAATTTGCACTTCCTATGTGCAGATAGACGGATTCCACAAAAAAATCCACCTAGAGCTCCCGTGGGGCGCTTAGAGCAGCAGAACTTCTAGGGGCCAGATGTGAACCAATGGGGAAGAGTTGAGAGCGCACTTCTTGATCGTTTTTCCAAAAAACCTTTACAAAAACTACCGCTGACACAGCTGACGGAGTTGAAGTCGAGTTTCCAAGAACTCTACGTCTGCCGGTGGGCCAAAAATGCACTAGGTGCTCCTGCCCGGGACGTAAAGGTGCGTATAGAATGAAAGGAGGCGCTAGGCGCCGTCTCTGTAGGTGATCTTATCGATCGGATGCAAAAGGAGAACTTTATTAGTGCTTATATCCTAAAATCTACCAATTACCTAATATCAACCAATCATAACTACCCATCCCGATGTGCTCCACCGACCAGTCAACCTGATTTCTCAGTCGTCCGTCGCTTACCGTTAAGTACCCGTACCTAGGGCCGCTTCTAATCCGATGTCCCGTCCATTTCCGCCACAGTTGTACCCACAGTTGTACCCACAGTTTTACCCAAACTATCGATACGCCTTCCACAGTTAGCCACAAAACCTACGGTACAATTCACCACAATATATAACTGATAGAACTGCCGTGACTGACCGGGCTCCGGTAGCAGCGATCCCATTCGGTGGTACCGGGAACCTTGGAGACGGAAGGCGTACACCCCTCCCTGCATGAATCGTTCGTCCAACCTCGCACCCAGGGACGTAAACGACAGCGCGCTATTTTACGCCCTGATGTTGGTGCGGAACGCCCGGGAAATAGGCGTCTAATCCCGTAGCAGACTCCGTAACGGCTCTGGTGGTTGTGCCAACGGTGGGACGTTGGACACTTTCCCTCGGTCGCAGCACGTGGTGAAAAGTGGGCGTGCAAGGGTTGATCCAGGGCCCTTCGCGCGCTCCTCAATCCAATGGAGCGCCCCACATTGGTGGCAACAGACGTTAGCCCGGTTCAGCACAAAGCGCAGCGAGGCGGAATTTGGTAGGATATCTTGAAGTGCGGGGGGAACTCCATTTCAGCGGCGCGCAAGCTGTCTAACAGGAGGTGCCGCACACTCTGAGCACCTCTTGCCGCTTCCTGAGCTTGGCGTCTTTGTTCTTCTTCTTCTTGAATGTCAACAGCACGTTGTAGATCATGCTGTTCCCGAGCCAGTCGGTTTCACCGTAAATGTTCTTCTGGCGTCTCAACAGTACGTTGTCGAGCACGCCGATCCCGAACGAGTCGGTTTCGCCGTGAACGTGGACTATAGTCTGGCGGTGGCATTTAGGGGGAGTATTGCGGTAGATGGCAAGCTCGGCTAAATACCTATACTCGCTATTGGACCGTACGAGCAGATTATCATTTCTATAAGCGCTATTTGTAATATTTGTAATAACCAATGAAAAAATCGAGTTCATTTAGGCCCGAATATAGTACATTTCGACTTCGCTTGGGTTCGGGTTCGCGTACTTAATTGAATTACATGCTTAGATCAAGATATTCGCTTAGGTGCGTGAGCGCGCATGCATCGACGACATTAATTCTGTTGTTATATAGATCATCGATGTTACTCTGTCTCTATAATATCTAAAATCGTAATTCTGGATATTCCCGTTTCCATTTATCATTATATTCATTGAAAACCTCTCTAATGTTATATTCGATACCTACAACAAACATTCAAACCACTTCACAGGTTTCTTTGAGTTCGTGATCAGCGCGTCGCCGTTAATGAATGTTGTATCAGCATGATTATAGCAGTTACGTAGAACGGGGAAGTGTATGAATTACAAAATTTAGATGCGGAGAGACCTCCAGCGCAGCTCTGATACTTGACAATGCCATTGTGGTGAAGTGCAAGTGAAATTTATTGACCAGTTTGTACCAGTGTAACGGTTTTCAAGGCGGATCGATCGGGTTGGTTGAAAGGACGGAGTGTTTTGGGCCAATCGTATGCTTGGAGTGTTTTGTACGCAGATTTGAGGTAAGTCACACGGTTTACATATAGTTTACATATTGGATTTTAATTGGTTTTTTAAATAGGGAAAATTACATGCATGCCCTCGCTTTTTGCGGAAATTACATGCATGCCCCTGATTTTATTAAAATTACATCCATGCCCTTGGCTGCAGCTTGTCGGCCAATGAAATTGCTGAATGTATCCAAAAACGGTGGAAACGAAATAGGAGCGAACGTCCAGTGAGGACTCCATTACCCCGAAGCGATGGATCCCGAGATTCCGACGCCCTTTCTTGGACCTCTAGCCTAAGGGCAGCGGCACGCGACAATGAAGACGCTTCGCAAGTTCGTGCAAGATATGGCGATTTCGAGTTCATTTGAGTTCCGAACCATTAAAACCGACAAACAACGTTACACAATCGTGTGCGCTCGCGGTGCTTGCCCTTGGCATCTCCATGCTGCCACCGTTGCTGAGCCGGGAGGACACGTCGAAATTCGACGTTTCACGGACGATCACAACTGCACCGGCACGGAACACCTCGGCAACAAGCACGCCACGGCTGTGTACATCGCCGATCGCATCGACAACAAGTTGCGAGATACGCCTTATCCGTCCCACGGAGATACTCAACGACTTGCGTCGTGAGGAGGGAGTGACAGTAAACTACATGAAGGCGTTTCGAGCACCCGAGGAAGGTGTGTGTAACATAAATGGCTCGTGTGAGACGGCCTACAAACACCTGCACTCGTTTTGCCCAAAGTGAAAGAAGTCATGCCTGGGAGTCAGGTCATGCTAGAGAAAGACGCAGAAAACCACTTAACGCGCCTGTTCCTAGCGTTTTCCTTTTCTATCAGGGATTTTGCCACTGTCAACTTCTTGTTAGACTTGACGGAACACATCTCAAGTCAAAGTATCTTGGCATTCCCTTGTGCTCCACAGCTATAGATGCTGAGGGCTCGCTGTTCTCACTCGCGTTTGGTGTGGTGAATGCGGAGAACGAAAGCAATTGGCTGTGGTTCATGTGTCTGATTCGAGGCTCGCTGGAGGACAACATTAACGGCGCCAACCTTACCTTCTTGTCGGACAAGAAAAAGGACCTGATTGAGGATGTAAGTGCTGAATTTCCAGGAGCGCATCACGCCTTTTGCATGCAACACCTAGCAGGGAACGTGCGCCGTCAATTCAAGAGCGTCCAAATTGTGGAGCTGCTTTGGAAAGATGCTCGGTCTGCCACCGTATCTGACTGCAATGACTACATTTGCCTAATCGCTGAGCTAAAAAATCCTGAGGTTTGTCAGTTGCGATTATGCCTTGTGGTGGCTTACGCACCCCTTTCCTTGCAGGTTCCCACCTGACTGCAGAGCTATGCTGAGGCTAAATTCTGGTCCGCAACGCACTTCCTCGGTCAGCGCTACGGCCACATGACGAGTAACGTCGCGGGGTCGCTGAATGCGTGGATGCTGGAGGCCCGCGATAAACCCATCCTCGCCATGTTTCAGACAATCCGGCGCGACCTGATGAATTGGTTCGACGAGCGTCTTAACCGCGGTAACAGTTTTGCCACGGGCCTGGTTCCCTCAGCAGAGCGTCAATTGGCAGGTAACATAGCTCGCGCCCGCCGGTACCAATTTTTCCGATCCGATGAAGCCACATACGAGCTAATGTCGGAAACCAAGACCAACGTCGTCAAGGTGGACAGAGGCGAATGCATGTGTAATATGTGGCAGCTCTCTGGTCTCCCATGTCCCCACGCGTGAGCATCGCTGCTGCACCTTCGCATCAATGTGCAAAGCATTGCGCCACAATACTACAAAGAGGACACGTACCGGCTGACATACGGGAGAACCATCGAACCTATTCAATTGGAAGAAGCTGAGCTCCGGATAAATGGCAATGTCAGAAGCGACGAGGACCACGAACATGAGGCGAGATACCATTTCCTTCCGCCCCTTACTCACCGCCCTCCGGGATGCCCCAAGAAGAAGCGGCTTCAGACGGAAGACTTGGGTCGCGAGAAGCGCGTCTTCCGCTGTTCACATTGAAATGGCCTGGGACATTCGAAGCGTACTTTCCGTAATCCCATCTGAGTGATCAGTGACACATAAGGTAGCAGATTGGAAGGAACGGATGGGGAAAGTATGGGGGCGGCAAGTGCTTGGATGCAATTTCCGAAAAACTCAGGGGCTGGCGTGGAGGCGCGGTTGGAGCAGGCAAGCTGGCAGGGTCATGGATGTAATTTTCATAAAATCAGGGGCATGCATGTAATTTCCGCAATAGTGAGAACATGCATGTAATTTTCCCTATTAAATATAGTGTTCGTATTACATTGGGTTACCAAAGTCGCCTCTCCGATCGGAGTCATCGGGAGCAGAGGGCTAAAAGGGTCCCCTCTCGCTCATCTAAGCCCGGTCAGGACAGAGCTCCACCGGAAGTACCACGACGGGAGGCGCCCACTACGTTCACTCACCCCCTCAAGTTCGGCAACGTTAAGGAGACGGGTTATTTTGGCTGTGTTAATCATCGCGATCTGCGATCAAGTCCCAGGAATTGGCTTGATTACTCATCGCGATCTGCTATCAAGTACCAGAAACTATCATTGGCTGGATTACTAATTTCTTTTGCAATCAAGTGACATAATTATCATTGGATGGATTGCTCACTGCCACGGGCGGTCAAGTGCCAGATTTTATTGCATTCGGGGTTAAGATTTCCGCTTCGTTTGCCGATAGGCTATATTGGATCATCTTTTCGTTGTAATTTTGGATCAGTACCCCAGAAGTGGTACCCCCATATCGACACGCACTAAAGTCTCTACCAAGCAACGGTCCACCGAGTGTGTAGCCACCCATACCAATGCGTACACAAGGTGAGACACGAGACGAATCGGAATAGGTGTCCTGTAATGCCGATCGGTCACCCGATCGGCACCCAGGCGAAGGATCGCGGAGTACCCCCTCCGTTAGTTGGTTGGCTGGGCGCGATGGTGGTTCAGTTCCGGACACTTCGGTGTTCGATTTTGAACTGGACTCCACCACAATGGTGCGCGTTCCCGCAACATTTGGTGACCATGTATATCACAGCGATATTCATCAAAGTATGGATTTTACAAGTTTAGATATGGATACTATCTGTAGGGGACGCAAGGAACACCTATCGCCTTGTGTACTACTTCTGGAAAGGATGGCGAAGTTCGATCTGGTCAAGGGGAGGATCAGATCGAAATTAATGAGTTTAAGACTCCCCATACCACTCCTGGCGGAGACGATCGGCACGAGATACGCTTATCGCCGCGTGTCGTGGTCGTGTAAAAGGATGGCAATAATCAATCTGGACAAGTAGAGGACCAGATTGAGATTAAAAAATTATTCCTCCCCACAAGGCTCCGATCGGAGCCGATAGGGACTATAGTAAGACTTGATATAGTCCCAGTAGGGATCAGGAATATGTTCCTGATCCCATGTATTTCGACGTGAAAAAATTGCATGATGTGAAAACACTATGCGGGCGGATCACCCCGATCCGCCCGAATTACCAATGAAGAAACCGAAGCGTAGGCTCGCAATGATCTCGGACGATGACGACTTGGAGAAAAAGTCGTCGATCGGTGATGTGGATGTGGATGACAGAGCGGTGACCAGGATGTACAACATGTACGAGCTGAAAAAATTAGTTCGCGAAAACGAGGTCATCCGAACTGTCAAGCCCCTAATTCAGGATCGTCTACACGGGTCTACAACCTAACCGATCGAATCCGATGGGCCGCTGCAGCTAGTCAAGAATCTTCTGGCGATGCTAGCCGAGGTTGGGATCAAGGTCAAAAATGTTAATGGTGTTGGCAAGTTGTTCGAAATGGATACGTGGAAGTTAAAACAAGCTATGTCAACACTACATGATCATCTGGCGCCATTGGTGGTGGCGGTGCGCGGCCCGACTCCCTCAATCGTGTTGGAAGCCCCAAACCTCGTGCTATCACTTGTACAAAAGTCATTCTCTGAGAATAGCTCGCTGTATGAGTCACCACCTTCCTCCAAGTGCCCGTCCCAGTTGGAGGTCGGTGTGGAGCGGATGACCATGAATCACGGTACCAGTCACACGGAACAAAAAAGGGGCGTGCGGCAGCGAAGGGCGGCATGACCGTCGGGGTCCCAGGGGCACCCACATGTATCGGCACCCCCCAAAACCGATCCAGTCACCTTGCCCGCGATGGAAACAAGCCATGTCCGAGGCTATGATGAAGTGTTACGCCGGAGATCGAGGCTGATCACCTTTGCGCCTTCGTGCACCAAGCCGATCGGTCCAGGAAAACAAGGCTATTTGTGCGGAAGTCGAAATGCAGTCAATAACATCAAAAGACAAGGTGTTCGAAGGTGTTAGACCGGTTTTTAAGGCAAAATCCAGGTCACTCCCAACCCGCCCCCGCCGATCGGCAAGTAGCAGCAACTTCGACATGGAGTCGACCAGCGAAATATACGGTGACTACTGTGGTACGGGTAGAGAAAGGACGCCCAAGGCGTAATAAGCCTCGAAGACGGTGTTTGACTTCAATTCGACGGCGATCCCGAGGATACGCATGGCTGAAAGCACCGAGTTGAAGGACTTTACGGGTAAAGGTGCCGATGAAGAACAAGCCCGATCATGATTCAGCCGAACGAAGTCCGCCTTCCTCCGTGATCGGACGCCAAACAAAAAACGGTGTCTGATCTTCCAAGATCTCATGAAGGGACCGGCTGCAAAATGGATCCATCAGTTAAGTCGGGATGTCCGGTCTGATTGGAGTCTGCTATGTATGAGGTTTGAAAGGCAGTACTGTCACTCCGGATTTTTTACTGCTCGGAGATATCACCACATGAGGAATAGGGGCGATGAAACGCCGATCGAGTACCTTCACCGGCTTAATGTGGCTGCGATGCGAGCGGCGATCCCGATCAAGGAGACCGATCCTCCGATCGGCGCTGCCCAAGAACATGTGGGCCACTTTATCAGTACGATGGACGATCAGGGGTTGGCTGATCAGATGGCCTTACTGCGTCTAGGGACGTGGGAGAAGTGTAGCATACGTTACGTATGCTGCGCCACTCCCGCAATATGAGGACGAAGGTTGCTGTCGGATCGAACCGATCCCGATCGAAGGTGCAGGATTATCATGTGAAGATACCTGCGACCAGACCAGCCAGAGCGATCAGAGCGTGGCTGATGTAAGCGCCGGGTCAGAAGGGGAGAGCAGTGTCTGGTCCAGTATGGAGTCAGACGAGGAACAGTACCGTCACATTTTCGTCGCCCAGTCTGCACCAAGAGATTGATCAGTGTCACGCCGTGTCGAATGGAAGGCAGGAAACGGCAACAGGTAGGACCCGGATTTTCCATACAAGAAGTTCACCCACTGAAGGTCGACCAAACACGGTTATCGGGGCTGCTGGCGAATAATTACGTGTAAGAAATGTGAAAGACGCGTCCATATCACCGATCACTGTTTTTTTGTATGCAAGAAATGTGAAAGACGCGGCCATACCACCGATCACTGTTTGTTTGGATGCAAGGCATGTGGAAAAATTCACGTCAATATACAATGCAAGATGGAGCACTTTTTTAATCAGCTGTGCAAGTGGTATGCTCAAGCCAAACACGCGGGAATGTTGCCGCCCGATGTCGAGAAGATGTTAAACTAGGTCGCTCGCTAGGTTGGAATCTGGATTGAGCCGAGAGATCTACGTTTAGCATCTATGTATATGTCGGAAGGGGCGACAAATCAACGGCAACAAAGACAGGCAATGTGAATCATCCGGTATACAGTCTTGCGACTGATAATTATTCCCGATCGGAAGTCGTTATGCAGTTGGAACTGCTGCCTGTCGAGTCGCGCGGTTACTGGAAATACCGCGCTCCCGACAAATGGTTCAAGCAGGCGAAAGCCTATGGGAAGATAAAAACGAGAAGGCCACGATGCTGCTCGACTCTGGTTCAGAAGTCTCAATTATTGACTCCGCCTTTGCTCGTAAGGTAGGAGGTCAGATTGACTAGATACAAGAATGCATCAGAATCGGCAAAAATTCCTGCTGACTGAAGGGAGGACGCGTGTGAAGATTACTTTATCTGGTTCATTGGTCTAATTCTTTAGCACCTGGGTTGGTAAACTGGAGGGTCAAGACGCACTACTTAGTATGGATTTTATGGTGCCGGCAGGCATATGGCTCGATCTGTCGCATGGAGTACTTACGCTTCCAGACGAATTCCAGATCCAACTGGCTGGTCGACTCCCCTTATACGGATCACGTACTGATCCGGTTATGTGGAATCAAGGTATCACCATTCCTGTGGGTCGATCGACAGATCGAATAGTGATCGCCCCTGGTCACCCACAACTTCCTTGTCCGATGGTCCTTTTTCTCGGTGGAAAAGGACCATCGGACAAGGATGTTGTGGGTGACCAGGGGCGATCCCTGGGTACCGACGTGAATGGATTTCTCAATATATCAGCCTATTGATCCATAAATTTGACACTTATTTTGTCGGCTCTGTTACTGATGACACGTCCGCCATCAAGAAGTCATGTAGTCTTTTAAAAGATGAGTATCCAACACGATTTTCTCAAGTATGCACCTCTCATGGCTTCCATTTACTTGTCAAAAAAATCTTTTCTCCCTCCCAGACAAACAAAGTGGCCAGTTGGTAGCAATATATCCTGTTGGATATCCATTTGAAGAACTGCTACATTTTGTTGATCAAGTGAAGGATGTGGTGAAATTTTTCAACCATCACCATGCCATTAAAGCCAAGCTTTGCGAAATGAAGGATCAAAAGTATGTCCGAAGAATGGCTACGCCTGCATCTACCAGGTGGAACTCTTTTCAAAATTGCTTATCCACGGTCCTTGCTTCTCAAAATATTTTGTATGCCATCGTTTGTGAAGGAGACTTCATTGGTACCACTAGAACATTACAACAGAAAGAGCAATAAAGGAAGGTGAGGGAAAGGTGAAAAGAACCCCGATGAGGTGAAAAAGCTATTGCACAGGGTGATATTCAATATCGCGCTAAAAAGGTATTGAGCTACAAAATGAGTGTATCAGACATCAAAATCCAGATGCAAGAACTGTATGGCACTGAAATCAGTATATCTTGATGCACAGTCCGGTAAAGAAAAATGGCGTTACAGCTTAACTTGTTGATTAACCAGTGTACCGGTTTTACTACTCTTGCTAGATGCTTGATAAGAGTTTATATGCAATGAATGACTTCAAAACAAAATATTATTGGGTACGTTGCAAAGTACATAAAAAAGTATAAAATCTATATTTGCTCCATTTTTTACAAATAAACGATAAATTGATCAAGGATGTCGTGACCCATGACGAATTTAATGGTCGCCTGGAAAAGTGCCTTGCCATTTTGGAGCCCATTGACAAGTACATCGTCAAGTATCATTCGGATTCGTGTCCGGTGAGCAAAGTTTTTCCTGATTTCATACTTCTTCTCCCTGGTGATTTCCAGAAGAATTTCAACAAAGGCATGATCACGGCCGTCGAACGCTCCTATCTCTGCGACTTGGTCATAGCCCGATTCAACTTCATGCATTGTAAGGCCCATGATTTTTCTTACCTGCTTGACCCTCGCTACTTGGGGAGCACGTTCCTCATACGCTGAAAAAGACTTTGGAGGACCAACTTTTCAAAATGCCCAAAGACGATTCAACAGCTTCCAATAACGAGCAATAGGGCAAGCTGTGTGAAGAATACACACAATTTGTGATCACTGCAATGGAAGACAAGAGAAACGATTCTTTTCGGTTTAAACTGCTGGTTCAAGGTCGAAAACCCATGCTCCAGCACTGAAAAGGAACTTTTCAACATTTGGATTTGTGCATTCAAAATTGCGCAATTCCTTGAGCAACAATAATGCTCAGAAGCTTTTCTGCATAAAGACAAACTATGCAGCCCTAGAGGGTGTTCCTGTGTGTGAACAATCGGAGTCAGACAGTGACAATGACGCCAATGCTGAAGAAGACGAGGGAAACATGTGTGGTAAAGCGTACCGTAAATTTTGTGGCCAACTGTGGAAGCGTACCGTAAATTTTGGGTACAACTGAGGGTACAACTGTGTTGAACATGGACGGGCCATCGGATTGGAAGCGGCACAAGGTACAGGTACCTAACGGTAAGCGACGGACGACTGAGAAATCAGGTTGACTGGTCGGGGGAACACATCAGGATGGGTAGCTCTGATTGGTTGATATTAGGTGATTGGTAGATTTTACGATATAAGCAGTAATAAAGTTCTCCTTTTGCGGCCGATCACTCAGATCACCCCAGTACGGCACGATCACCTCGCGCCTTCCTTCCTTTGCACTCGCACACCTACACGTCCCGGGCGGGAGCACATAGTGCATTTTTTGGCCCACCAGCAGACGTAAGGTTCTTGGGAACTCGACTTCAACTCCTCCCGCTGTGCCAGCGGTAGTTTTTTGGAAAGGTTTTGGGGAAAGTGATCGAGCCTAGTTTTCTCACCTCTTCCCCCATTGGTTCGCATCTGTCCCATAGAATTTCGGCTGCTCTACGCGCCCCTGTGGTGGAGCGGCTGATCAAAGTTCTTGAGGCTCGATCAGGCGTTACCAGGGCGCCCGGACTGCCGACTAACGAAGGGGGTCCTCCGGTTGTCTTGTGTGACTGTCCTATGTCTTGCTCACCTTGTGTACCCGACGGCTTGGGCGTGGGTCGCTCTTCAGATGACCGGGACGTAGATCCGCGAAGTTCCGATGCTATATTGGGATTAATCCGTAACGAATCGACCGAGTCGATCAGGTGCTATCAGGCTTGATCAGGCTTGATCAGGCGCAAATAGTCGATGTTCAGGACCGCTGATCAATAATCAGGGGGTGATCAAGGTCGATGATCGATGATCAGGGATGATCAGGGTCAATAATAGATGATCAAGTGGTGATCAATGATCAACGGTTATCAGGGGTGATCAGGCGCAAACAGTCGATGATCAGGACCCCGGATCGATCTAGTTGATTCCTCACAAATTTGCGCGAGTTGCAAACAGGTGATCGCAGATCGCAGGTTGCAGATCGTCGATCTTATAATGATCAGCGAAGGGGTACTTGATCAGGTGGCGGAAACCTTCACCACTTGATCGCCGAGCCTCGTAAGCTTAGTACGATAATATAACACCCAATATACTATGTATTCTAAGCTTAAACTTAAGAGGAGAGGGCCTACCAGCGCTTCCCAAGTGTTGATCGACGAATTTCACTAAGATCCACCTAGAGTTCCCGTGGGGCGCTTAGATCAGCCGAACTACTAGGGGCCAAATGTGAACCAATGGGGGAAGAGGTGATAGCGCACTGCTCGATCACGTCCCCCCCCCAAAAAAAAATCTTTCAAAAGAAGCCGCTGACACAGCGGGCCGAGTTGAAGTCGAGTTCTCAACACTCTACGTCTGCCGGGGGGCCAAAAATTGCACTATGTGCTCCCGCCCGGGACGTAGAGGTGCGTTTACTGAAGAGAGGAGCTAGGTGCCGTCCCTGTAGGTGTCCTTAGTAGCTGGACTCAAAAGGAGAACTTTATTATCGCTTATATCCTAAAAACCACCAATTACCTAATATCAACCAATCAGAACTGCCCATCCCTATGTGCTCCACCGATCAGTCGACCTGATTTCTCAGTCGTCCGTCGCTTGCCGTTAAGTACCCGTACCTAGTCGTCCCTTCTCACGATGCCCCGTCCACGTTCACCATAGTCGCACCCACAGTTGGACCTACAGTTGGACCCACAGTTGGATCCAAAATCTACGGTACATCACAGTTGGACATAAAATCTACAGTACGCTTCTACACACCCCACTGTAACTCTAGGTCGTTTTTTGTGAAATCCGTCGATATGCACGTGGAAAGTGCTGATCGACCCCCCCCTCCTCTTAGGTCTAATCTATGAATACATAGTATATTGGGTATTTCCCTAGTGAACTAGGCTTAAGAGGCTCGGTGTAACAGGGTTACATTCAAGTCACATTTAGTTGGTGGTGTACGTGAGTACACTACGGTTGGGGTCAGTATTGCCCGGTTCGAAGGGTTTTGAAACATTGGTTATTTTAACCAATCAGGGCAGGAGCCCTTGGGGGGTGGCGTGTCAGCCATCCACGTGTCGGTACACAGGTGGTGTACACTACATTTTAGCTAGGTACGAATTTGGTATGTTCTACTTAGTATTACATATAGTTTACATTAGTTTAAATTAATTTAGACTAATTATATATTAAATATACATTCAGTTTACATTTTCACTCAACAACTGCAGACACACGACCTCGACCGGTCGCGCGTGTAGTGAGTGCATTATCGTAAAGGCAGCCCACCCTTTAGCTACACCCTTAGTAAGGGAGCCTTGCCGTTAAGGCAGTAGCGAAGGCTACTAGTAAACTAAACCGGGAATGTTGGCCCCGAATAGGAGAGCTCTCTCCTACTAAGCCCTTTATAAGGGCGTATCGGCTAAGTAGCGGCGAACGCCGCTTTAAGAAATAGTCTTCCTCTGTGCGCTAGCCGCACCGTGCGTATACGCACCGGCTACATCTGGTAGCACTTGTAGTCAACCCAACACATGTGTTGGTAGACTAGGCATACTCTGCAAAGGATGAATCAGGACGATTGGGATAGTTTGACCCTCGTCCAGCAGGAAGCCTTTAAAAGGCTGTTACCCTTAACGGGGGGAAGAAGGCATGAAGCTCCTAGTGGAGAAGGGCCTTGAGGCCGTAAAGGAAAGGGTAAATGCCCTCATCGCTCATGAGGCGAGTTGCGGTGGAGGTCATTCCACGGGGTGCGCCCTCCATTATCGTTTAAGATAAAGGAGTTCACCGGAGAGAAGGGTGACAACCTTTATGTTTGGTTGCGAGAGGTCGAAACGGCCTTCGCCACAGCGAACATGACCGCTGATCACTTGCAAGTGGGACTTTCATTGACCCATCTTACGGGAAAAGCCCATCATGGGCGTTTACGTGTTCGGATTCGGTCACGAGCATGTTCCCAACCTGGGAAGTCCTTAAGCAAAAGCTTATGGACATGTATGCCACGCCTGATCTGGTTTTCCAGAATCAGCTGGCGTTTTTGAGGTGCCGTCAGGGCACTAGGGACTTGGAAGCATACATCCAAGAACTAAAGACCCTGTTGGCAGGGATGTACGCGAAAGCGTATTCGGAAGATGTGTCCATCCCCGTTTTCATGGGAGGCCTGAAAGAAGGACTAGCACGTTCGGAACTGTTCCCATGCCGACCCCAATCCCTGGACGAGGCGTTTAAGATGGCGTTTACCGCCGAGAGGAACTTCCGTTCCTCTAAGGTGGGTCCCGAACCCATGGACCTGAGTCAGGTTGATTCGGAGGAGAAACCTCCCGCTAAGAGTCACTCTGGCTCTTTTTCGCAGAGATTCGAGGCAGAGCTCTTAGATATGTTGCAGCGGCATGAGCCGCTGAGATGCTTCCTGTGTGGAAGCACGGATCATCTGCAGAACAGGTTTCCGAAAAATCCTCAGCGAGACACTCGCTACAAGGTGCCAAGGGTTGGGAAAAAGCCCTTGTCCAATCCTTCGGGAAACGACGGCTCCAAGTAGGTGCGGGGCGACCTACTGGGGGACCCCTCAGTGCTGTTAAACCCCAGAGGAGGGGACGATAGCACAAATCCCCGAGGGAAACGGTGCTTTCTAGCACCGAGTTGGTGTACCAGACAGGTTTGCTGGTAGTCCTTGCGGACGTGAAAGGCTGTAATAAGCCTTGGAGAGTCTTGATAGACTCTGGAGCGTCTGAAAATTATGTCAGACGGGATTCTGTTGAGAAGAGTCGGCTGTACGCCGAGGCCCTAGAGGCACGTTCTCATGACGTTGTCACGGCCCGTCTTGCGACGGGCGTACAGGTTACTGTACCCAAGGTATCGATTGACCTTAAGCTGAAGTTTGCAGACTTCGCCAGCTTAGAACGTTGCCTAGTCCTGGATTTGGACTCGAGGTATGACCTCATTCTGGGCATGAAGTGGCTGGAACGCCACGAGCCATGGATAGACTGGAAGTCTAAGTCCATTGGATCAACGCACCCGCGATCGGGTGAAGCATTGTCGAGTCATTACCTCACCTTTGCTCGATTGCAAAAGCGATTCTGGCGTGAGATGCCAGAGATTGGGATGTCTGAAATAATCATTCCCAATGACTTTAAGGAAGAGTTCCTTAACGAGGGGGATTAGGCGGTTAATCCCCACGTTGTTAACGGCGAGAACTGTTATTTTCCAGTGGCAGAGGTGGATTCCTCTGAGGCGACTCCAATGGTAGGGGTTGAGACCCCTGTGGTTAAGCGCGAGGCGCTTCCAAGCGAAGAGACCCGTAGTCCGTCTATTTTGCACGTCGGAAATGATTCCGACTACGCCGTTGTAGGTTATACCGGCGAGTCACCGGTGGTAGAGGTAGAGACCTCTGTGGATAGGCGCGTGGCGCTTCCAATAGATGGGGCAATTGTCTCTCCCCATCTGGGTCTCGGGATGAGTCCCGAGGCCAGTAGTCAGCAGTCCTATAGGATGCTGAATAGTGTGACAGGTGTTGTCACAGAAGGCGTAAGCCTTGAACGGTTGCCTGGGATAGGCGAACTGTTGTCGTTGGAGGATATGTCCTTCAACGACTTTGAAACTGCTTTTAAAGAAGATGAAATCGACGAGGTTGTCGTGCTACGTCCGGAAGAGGAGTTGAACTCCTCATCCACGATGGACGAGTCATTTTTGGTGCAAACCAAACAGGCATTGAATGCCCGAAGCGGTCTCAAGATCCTCGCGGATCCTGAGAACCCTTACCATTCCTTGGTAAAGGAATTCGGAGATGTCATTAGTGACAACCCGCCGATGGGGTTACCACCGGATCGGGGAGTCCGACATGAAATTGATTTGGTTCCTGGAACCAAATACTGCGTCACTAGGCAGTGGCCTCTCCCCAAGGAACAATGCGACGTCATCGACGCATTCTTCAAGGGGAAAGAAGAGGCAGGGATGGTACGGGAGAGTAAGTCTCCCCACTCATCTCCCACTTTTTGTATTCGTAAACCGAACGGAAAGTGGTGCATTGTGCATGCGTACAACAAGCTGAATGCAGCTACTATACCCATGCAGACTCCGATTCCTCGGAAGGATGTCCTCCAGAATAATATGGCGGGCTGTACGGTGTACATTGCCTTAGATCTGGTGGACGGGTATTATCAGGTGCTCATGAGAGCGTCCGATATTCCGCTTACAGCGGTCAGTACGCCTAGCGGCATGCTGTGGGAGTGTCTTGTTATTCCATAGGGGCTTTCGAATGCACCAGCGACTTTTAATCGCTTGGTGACCCAACTCTTCCTCCCTCATAGAAAGTACGCTCAGACGTACTTCGACGATATATTCGTTCATAGTCGTGCAGAAGGCGACTTGTCTGATATTCAGACGCACCTGATACATCTTCGAGCGGCGCTCGAATGTATGCGAGAGCATCAGTTATATGCAAACGCATCCAAATGTATTTTTGGTGCTGAGGAAATTCCTTTCCTCGGATGCTTCATCGGTAAGGATGGAGTGCGGGTGGATCCCGCGAAGGTGAAAGCCATTGTGGAGTGGCCTTCGCCTGTAAATCTTAGAGATTTACGGAAGTGGCTTGGATTAGCCAACTATCTCCACAAGTACAGCGATAACTACGCTGAAATGGCGAAGCCATTGACCGACCTTCTTAAGAAGGATGTTGATTGGTGTTGGAAAACCGAACACCAAAACGCTTTTGAAGCGGTTAAGGGGAGCTTGTTAAAAGCTCCCGTTCTTGCTCTCCCAGATTCTGGAAACCATTTAGTGTCGTCTGCGACGCCACCGATTTCGCAATCGGATGTGCTTTGTTACAAGCAGACGATGCAGGAAGGGAACGCGTAATTGCGTTTGAGTCGAGGCAGCTTAAAGGTGCGGAACGGAATTATCCCGTTCATGACAAGGAGCTACTTGCAATGAAGTATGCTCTTGTCAAATTTAGGGTTCACCTACGCGGCTCAAAGCCGCTCGTGGTTTATACTGACCCCGCGTCCTTACGGACAGCGACAAAGTCGCCTCATCTCTCGCAACGGATGGCCCGTTGGCTCTCCTTCTTTGCGGAGTACAACTTTGAGGTTAAGAATAAACCTGGCAAGCAGAACGTCGTTGCAGACGCGTTATCGCGTCGTCCCGATTACGAGCTCGCTCACGCGACATTCGTCACCTCGTCTGTGGTGGATCTCATACGCCAGGCGTATGTGTCGTGAAGGGGCTGAAAATTATTATAATTCCACTTAATTAACAACACAAAGAGGTAATAAGCCAGTCCTCCTTGTTTTACTTCCCGGGTACTTAATACTTCCGTCCGAACCAACAAAACAGTCAAACAGACTTTGGGTACACTTCAAAAGGCTGTTCCGGGATGCCCCCAACACTAGCGCACTTCAAATGGCTGCTGCTCCACTCTCTAGGGCGTGCGCTCACAGACTTCCTTGTGTTACACTTGGTTTTTGTATAGAGTAAAAAAAGAAAGGTTTTTGAGGGCCGCCAGAGATCTGCTTAGTTCAGGGGAAATTTCGTTCTATTAAGTATTACTACCTTCTACATCAACGTCAATCACTTTTTTCACCCACTACTTTGTGGTTACTTCAGCGTTGACTTCAATACGTGGCAGTTACCGCTGAGGCCCTCTGTAACCTGATTGATCATCCTTGAGAGCTACCACTGATTCCATCTGTAACCTGATTGATCATCTTTACAGTTACTTCAGAAACCCTCTGTAATCTGATTGAGCGAGTTGGCCGTCGCGAGTTGGCCGTCGCGAGTTGGCCGTCGCATGTCACTCCTGATTGGTCAAAAATTCCACTTATTTTTCCACATTCATACCAATCACAAACAAATAAGCCGTGAGCGAGTTGGCCGTCGCGAGGTGGCCGTCGCGAGGCGGTCGTCGCATGTCGCTCCTGATTGGTCAAAAATTCCACTTATTTTTCCACATTCATACCAATCACAAACAAATTAGCCGTGAGCGAGGTGGCCGTCGCGAGGTGGCCGTCGCAGGTCGCCTCTGATTGGCTGAAAATATCTTTTACACAATAAAATACTTAACCACTTGAAAACAATCGAGAATACCAAAGCCGATCAACCGGAGCAGCCGAGGGCGCCTAACTTTTCGTTGGCTTCACTGCCATGAACGGACCCGCCGTTGTACTAGTAAGTTGCGCCTATGTCTTGACTCCCTTATGCACTGCTGACAGTTCGTCTTCACAATCTGTTTGTCTTGTTATATCATGTGCCCTAGCGCCCTTTGCAGTGACATGGTGCAACCAGTGGATTGTTCTCAGTATCTTCCTCTCCGTCATAACAAATGTAGCAAAACAGTTTGCCAGTTGTGCCAGCCACGCCCAATGGAAAATTTGTCTTTCGCACATCCGCGCTATCATCTCCATTTCCACTCGAACGTCGTCCAGATTTCCTATCTTTATCCTCTTCCGATTCTACTTCATCTGACGTGTCTCCTTTAATGCGCATCGAGCGTGTGTGGTCTTTATCATCATCATCAAGCTCTCCGCTCTCTTCCATGTCTCGAGACCTCAGCTAAGGAAACACCTTTTTATGATTCAAGGTCCTACCGCAACTTTTCGAGCTACTGGTGACGGAAGATACCGGGAAAAACAGTCCAAAAGTGACGGAAGCAGTCCAACTCGCGCTCGCGACGACCTCGGCGGTGATTTTAGAGACAAAAGTTCCTTTTACGTCTCGAAATACCTTCAGCTTATAGTCCTTGCCGGAATTTGTGGAAGAAATGGAAGAAACGGGATCCAAGATCATTGTCGCGCCAATCAACACGGAGGAGAGCACCCGTGGCGACGAACAAGAAGAAAAAGTCTCGTCTACAAAGGAGGTGGAGGAAAAATGCTGTAAGCTTCTATGCGCGTGGCTAGAGCTCGCTTCTCGAAGATGAGTGTCAGCCCAAGCACTTGTTGTCATGTATCGTGCGATACATGCCTCTTGTGATGACGTCGCGAGCGTCGCGACTGGCGCCATGGTACACACGTCACCGAAGACACGGCACCTCGCACGCTCTCTGATCTCGACTTTCTCTATACCCTTCTCGAGTCGATTCGGGACATTTTACTCTATCAGCAAAAACTTGCTCCCTCGACGCTTGAGAATGCTTTCACGGTCATGAGTACTGCCATGTCCCGACTTGAGGTACGCTACGACGTATCACCTTGACCGAGCATTGGGCTTACACGTGTGTGTGAGAAATTAGGTCGCTCTGATGGATTTCCAGAAACGCTCGGTTGAACGACGTAGTGCGAAAAGAGCTTGCTCATCGATCCGATATACACTGGTCGAGACGTTCCTTGCCTGGCTTCATCATCCCGACACAGCGACAATTCTTTCGCTCCAAGTGACTTTCTTGCACAATGTCGCAGGCACGCTCGCTGATCCACGCATCTACGGTGACGTGATGGCCCTGCTTCGGTATTCCACCGTGCCCGAAGCTCGCACCGAGTACGACGCTGGTCGCCACCGTGCGTTTGTCACGCTCTGCGAAGCGATTACGCAACTTAAGCGCTATTCCAAGTCGACGGCGAATCGGATCGTCTCGGGTCTCACGCTCATTGCCGCAGCGTCGTGAAGATATTTACACCCAAGCGAATGAGGTCGTCCGTACCTTTCTTCCTTCCATGTTGGATGGCTCCGAGTGGGGCAAGTTCTTACGACTGCGTACGGAAGCAGTGGCGAACTTTTTACTCGCTAGTGCTGCGCATCCAGCGTTTCACGTACGTTGTTGTGTGTCGCTTGCAGTTTTTCTTGCCACAAAGAACGTGTGTCTAATCCTGCTTTTGTGGGCGTGGACAGGTTGACCAGCACGCTTGGATTCCCGACTTTGTTCGCTTTTTGCTCGAGCCCATGGTAGCGTAGGAAAATGTACATTCGTTCCGGATCTTGTGTGCGTTGATCCGAGCCGAGCGGAAACTGCTGATGGAGGTGGCCTCGTTCTGTTTGACGCATCCCCATACCGTCACCCAGACGTTACATGAACCGCTCACGCGATGGCCGCTCTATGAAGAAGATATGGATCTTGTCGTGCTGACGCTCGAGCTGTTGGACATGCTCTTGAGTGTCCAGACGCTTCACGAGACGCTGCGTGGACGCGATCGATCTCAGATTCGTGTCCTGTGTCATTCATCGAGCACTTCAATTGAACAGGTTAATGACTTAAAAGCGAGGGATTCCAGCTCTGTGGGTCAAGAATAAAGCCTCTGGACAGCTCGTACCAGTACTGAAGGTTATCGTCTAGAGTTAGTTCCACACTTTTAGGGCATCGCACAATCTCAGCCACAAGTAAGGGCACTAATTTTCCTTTAGTTACGTTCTGTTTAGCACTCGAATGTTCGCTGTAGAGTTGGCGAACAAATACCAGCAATTCTTCAAGTGTAATAGATTCCGCGTTCGGAATATCCATCTCGTCATTACCACCTACTATCACATAACCAGACCTCTTTATCTCTGTAGCAACTATTGGACTTAGCCAGTGAAGTTTAAGCAGAATTACAAACCGACTTTCGCCGAGAGTAATTTGATCATTTGCTTTCACTTTTCCCGGCAAACCTGTTTCCACATTGACAGTCCACCATCCGCGTAAATGGTCCGTACCAATGCTTGGATTAGAAAACGTATTTGAGTACATTGATCTATTCAAATTCGTTGCCGAGATGATGAGATTTCGATGGCAAAACCATTCGTGCGCAATAGTTGTGTGTGAAGTCGAAACAAAACGGTGCAAAGGTAGGAATAAGTATCCACGCAGAACAATGTGCGACTCAACATTGTCGCTGTAATTTTCCTTCAACTTCACCACATATGAGAAAGACCCACAGTGTACGGCGCTTATCAACGCGTTGGGTGGAAAGGGACTTGGGCTCGTCTGAGCCAACCCTGTCAAGTCGAGCTAAAGCTCTTTTACACCGTTACAGGTACTGTGACGGTTTGATATATTATAGCACGAGCGCGGAGGACGCTCCGCGGGTGGTAGTTCCTCATGATGAGGAACTGAAGTATAGAGTCCTCTTTGAGGCACATGACGCCTCTACCGGGGGTCATCTAGGTCGGGATAAGACCTACAGCGCTTTAAGCACTTTGTATTGGTGGCCCAACATGTATAAGTGGGTCGGTGCGTATATACGCACCTGTGAGACGTGTCAGAGGGTTAAACTCTCTGCAAGTTCAGCTGTGCCTTTGGCAAGATTGTCGGTTCCAACGGAGTGTTGGAAATCCATTAGTATGGATTTTATCTTCGGTTTTCCGAAGGATAAGGCCGGGAACACCAGCATATTGGTCTTTGTAGACCGTTTGAGCAAGATGGATCACCTGGCGGCGGTGCCAGAGTCCATTGATGGACAAGTAACTGCGAAGGCGTTTCTATACCGTGTCTTTCGACAGCATGCTCTACCCGATTCCGTTGTGTCGGATCGGGTTCCCCGTTTTACGGGACAGTTCTGGGGAGCGTTGTTTAACGTGCTGGGCACCAATCTCCTCATGTCCACTGCGGATCATCCGCAGACGGACGGTCAGACGGAACGCGTTAATCGCGTTGTTGAGGATATTCTCCGGAATTTATATCCGGATTCTCCAAAGGATTGGAGTGAGATGCTTCCGATGGTCGAATTTGCTATAAACAATTCGGCCCATGCATCTACGGGGTTTACCCAGTTTTACGTGAACGGATTAGTGAATCCGAGGGGTTCCGTTGACGCCACGTGTGTGTGGCCCAGGGCTTGAGGGGGGAGGATTCCCCGATGTCAGCCCTGTATCTGTGCGAAAGCACATCGATAAGTTTTTATCGACGCGCCTTAGTGTCTTACGACACGTCTGCGATGCCATGGCGGAATGCCAAGACAAGCAGAAGGAGCAAGCTGACCGAAAGGGGTCGCGTAACAAAAAGGTATACAAAGTAGGAGAAAGTGTTTTATTAAACGCTAAAAATCTTCCTACACAGGCAGTTTCCAACGTGTTGCGCAATAAACTGCGCCCCAGGTTTGTGGGCCCTTTTAAGGTACTAGCCCGAAAGGGCTTATCGTATACCTTAGACATCCCGAAGGCAATGCGTACGCATCCAACCTTCTATGTGGGTATGCTTAAGCCACACCAGAACTCGGAGGCGGGTCCCCTCTTGGAGGAGGGTGAGAAGTTGGATAGCCGAAAGGCACGACAGGTCGGAACATCTCCGACAGGGTTTAAATACGACCCTGAAGCTCCGCAACGAGAGACTCGAGGGAGGAAAGACGCCCCTCGATGCGTTCATTCGCACTCCCCTCGTTGCGGAGTCCCTCCTGGGAATCTTGGATGCGACGGCTGTGCCGATCACAGCGCTCCTGGAACTCACGTCGCAATAGCGCGACCCCTTCCTCCTGTACTCGATACGGAGGGTACTCCACATTACCATGTGGAACGCCTGATGGCAAGACGCCATCACCGGGGTGAGACACAGTACCTGTTGAAGTGGAAAGGTTAACCATATTCCCAGAGCCCGTGGGAGTCCGAGACTCCCCTGCGGCAGGATTGCCGTGACGTCGTTGACGATTTCGAGCGGGAGAATCCCACTGAGATTCAACGACCAAAGGGGCCGAAGAAGCCCCTTCACTCCCAGTAGCTGGGAGTTTGCCGGAGGCAGATGCAGAGTCTTCATTGCTCTCCAGCACCACATCGAGAGCAGGGCGTGTAGTAAGAGGAAGGTAATTTCCCTTGCGCTTTGGCCTGGGCATAGGCCAAGCGTAACGCCCTCTATACCCGAACGTCGGGTTCGGAAAAGCTGTTGTACAGCGCATCAAAGTTAGGGAGGCGCTTCTCCCCTTCCGCCCAAGCGCGGAATGCCTGTTCTGCGTCCTCAACGCTTTCGTCCCGTAAGAGAACAAAGGTAACCTCGTGCCTATTTCCTGAGGCGCTTCCGGTAGGACTTGGAAGTAAACTGCTTAGGCGTTAGCAGTTTGGCCCGGAGTTGTTTCCGGCGCGCAATTTCACGCGGCAGTATAGCCGCTGGAACAGGGGTATAGGAGGCTAAACCCCTCTTGACCGCGTTCTTAGCCCTCTTTTGAGGGTCACGAGGTCCCTTCCGTGCCAGTACGGCACGTCGGGTATCATGAACCGAGGCCGGTTCATTGGTGATGGTCGCCTTCGGCAACCCGGATGCATCATCCCTAGTTGGTAAAGGTGGCGCACGAGTTAGCGCGTTTTCCCCACGTGTGGGGAATGGGTTGGATGACCGACAGCGCCGTCCAGTGCTGTCGGAGTGGTCAGCCGTTGGGGAGATCTCCCCAAGGGCATCCACTTCCTAGTTATCGGAATAGTTTTCTTCCATAGCACCACTGAAGGTGTACATGGATAGCCAGCGGTTCTGGCAGTTGGAGTTCTCCAACAAAATTTTGCTTATTGCGTAAGCAATAGTCTTGATGGGGGAGGATGTAACAGTGTTACATTCGAGTCACATTTAGTTGGTGGTGTACGTGAGTACACTACGGTTGGGGTCAGTATTGACCGGTTCGAAGGGTTTTGAACCATTGGTTATTTTAACCAATCAGGGCAGGAGCCCTTGGGGGGTGGCGTGTCAGCCATCCATGTGTCGGTACACAGGTGGTGTACACTACATTTTAGCTAGGTACGAATTTGGTATGTTCTACTTAGTATTACATATAGTTTACATTAGTTTAAATTAATTTAGACTAATTATATATTAAATATACATTCAGTATACATTTTCACTCAACAACTGCAGACGCACGACCTCGACCGGTCGCGCGTGTAGTGAGTGCAGTATCGTAAAGGGAGCCCACCCTTTAGCTACACCCTTAGTAAGGGAGCCTTGCCGTTAAGGCAGTAGCGAAGGCTACTAGTAAACTAAACCGGGAATATTGGCCCCGAGTAGGAGAGCTCTCTCCTACTAAGCCCTTTATAAGGGCGTATCGGCTAAGTAGCAGCGAACGCCGCTTAAAGCAAATTCTTCCTCTGTGCGCTAGCCGCAACGTGCGTATACACATCGGCTACACTCGGCGATCAAGTGGTGAAGACTTCCGCCACCTGATCAAGTACCCCTTCGCTGATCACCACTAGGTCGACGCCGTCGATCTGTGATCATCAATCTGCAACCTGCGACCTGCGATCATCAACCTGCATCGCGCCAATTCGTGCAGGATCAACTAGATCGAACAGCAATCTGCTATTATCGATCATTGTCTTGATCACCCCTTGATCCATCGATCATCGACCTTGATCATCCCCTGATCATCGATCTTGATCATCGACCTGTGATAATCTGAAATCCCATCGATTCATCACAAGATCATCGATCGGCGGTCTTGATCATCGACTTTTTGCCCCTGATTAAGCCTGATCACACCTGATCGCACCTGATCGCACCTGATCGACACAACGGTCGATTCGCTACGAATTCATCTCGATCTTGTATCGGAACCTCGCGGATCTACGTCCCAGGCACCTGAAGAGCTACCCACGCCCAAGCCGTCGGGTACACAAGGTTAGAAAGACATAGGCCAGTCAGAAGACAACCGGAGGACCCCCTTCGTTAGTCGGCAGTCCGGGCGCTGTGGGAACGCCTGATCGAACCTCAAAAATTCTGATCAGCCGCTCCACCACACATGTAACTGTAGATAGTTGATTATTTGTAGTTTGAAATAGTTTACGCCTGTGTCTATAACTGGAAATTTCTGTCTTCAATTTATTGATGTGCCTACTAGTACGAGGCCCTGCCACCCAGTGCCCTATATCAGCTCCCTGCGCAAAATGAAGTGGACCTTAGACATATAAGTCATCTTGAATTCATCTTCAAGTCATCTTTTAATAAAGACACTTTTGATTTGAGGAGGAATCATCTTTTACCGGCCCTGCTTAGCGATAGAAAAGGGCCTGAACAAATATAGGTAATATTGTTGTGCGCTCTTACCTTTTGCCATAGCGTAACCGTAGTGCAACTGCGTAAAAATCATTTAATCTAAGTATACCTCCACTTGAATATGCGTAATCAATTAATCCAGGCCTTGTGCCCCAATAATCGAAATGTTTCCACACGTATCCACTTAATCGAGACTTGATCCTCCACGTGATAATTCGTGCCCCTCTCTACTACTACTCCAATAGCCAAATTAACAATGCGCGCAAAGAAAACGGGCGCGTAGTTAAAGCTAATTAATTAAGGGCGTCACTGGGTACACCCCCCCCCTTGCTGCGTACACCCTCCCCCTTTTATGTCCAAATGCGTCAAATATGGGTAAGTTTTGGGAGGCT
>CM047583.1:24725471-24747758 GCA_026184515.1 Peronosclerospora sorghi
CTCCAGCTCATTATACCCGGCCGGGACGCGTCATAGACGCATTTGGCCCGCCGGAAGTCCCTCGACGGGAGTGCACTTTGGTCGACTTCTCAAGTTTAAGTTGCGCACGTTTGGAACGTGCTATTACGTCTATTGGATTATTTCGTGGAGATATCGTTCGTGGAGTGTGTCACGTTCTCATTTGGATCTCCCTATTGGAATATTGGACCCTATTGGATTACTGGAGTTTATCTCCCATATTGGTCGGGCTTTACGATCGGATCAGTGATCTGCCCTCTGGGGTATACTCATTTCAAGTATAACTGGTCTACCCGTACCCAGGGTGAAGAGTTCCGCCTAGGGTAAATTACCCAGCACGGTCTACCACATTTAGACCACAAGTCAATTCCTAGCGCCGATCCACCGAGTGTGTTACCAGCCCAATCCATCGGGTACACAAGGTGAGATGGAAACAAATCGGACCAGGCGTCCTGTGTGGATGATCGGTCGTCTGCCAGAAGCGGACGATCCGATCGGAATGAAGGCGAAGGTTCGCGGGGTACCCCCCCGTAAGTTGGAAGGCCGGGCACGATGATGGTCAGGTTCTCGACACTACGGTGTTCGATTTTGAACTTGACTCCACCACAATGGTGCGCGTGACCGGATCACTTGGTGATCGTGGATATCACCACAGCGATATTCAGCAAAGAATTGATTACAATGAATTGAATGTGGAATCGTTCTGTAGAGAACATAAGGAACGGCTATCGCCTTATGTTCTCGTTGTCGATAAGGATGGCGATGTCCGATCTGGCCGGGTGGAGGACCAGATCGGGATTAATAAGTTTTTTCCTCCCCATAAGGCTCCCACCGGAGCCTATCGGGACTATAGCAAGTCTTGCTATAGTTCCGGAAAGGATCAGGACAAAAGTCCTGATCCTATGCATTTGAATGAATATTTTGACGAAAATAAAATAAAAGCGAAAACTACATGGAGGCTGATCGGAACGATCCAGCCCCCCCCAAGGTTCCCAAGCAGAGGCTCATAATGCCGTCCGAGGAAGACGACTTGGAAGAGAAGTCGCAGGTCGGGGATGGGGTCATCAAAGAAGAATACCTGACCGGGATGTACTACATCCACGAGTTAAAGCGATTTATTCGCGAAGACCAGGTCATGCGGATTATAGACCCCCGGATCCCCGACCGCCTTCTCGGACCCACCACCGAGCCGATCCAAAGCGATCGGCCGTTGCTGTTAGTGAAGAACCTGCTGGCGATGTTGGCCGAGGTCGGCATGAAGGTGCGAAATCTCGCCAACGTGCATAAACTCTTCGATCTGAATACTTGGAGGTTGGAGATGTCGATGTCGACCTTCCACGACCATTTGGTGCCGTTGGTGGTGGCGGTCCTCCGCCCAACTCCCACCGAGGCATTGAAGGTCGCCTAGACCACGGCAGTATACGACGATGTGTTCTCCGACGATGAGTCGTTGTATCAGTCTCCACCTGCCTCTAAAAACTCATCGGAGTTGGAGGTCGGTGTCGAGCGGATGACCATGGGGTCGGACCAGACCCCATGGCAGCATAAAAAGGACGTGCGGCAACAAGGGGCTGCATGCCAGTCGGGCCCCCAGGAGCCCCCACAGGCTGCAGTACCTCCAAAGGAGGACACCAACACGTTGCCCATGACCCAATCCAACGTCCAAGCCATGTTTGAAGCGATGATGGAGCGTTTCTTGGGAGATCGATGCCGATCACTTCCGCGCCCACCTGCCCAGGACCAATCTGCACGGAAAAACGTCAATATTTGCCGGGATGTGGATATGGAGTCAGTGGCATCAGCGGATAAGTTTATCCGAGGTGGTAAACCAGTCGGAAAAGGAAGACGCAAGCCGAAACCAACCCGACCGCGCAGATAGAGCAAGAATAGCGATTACGACATGGAGTCGGTCGGCGATCCGAGTGACCACTATGGGTCAGACGGTGCAGGGGCGGGAAGAACGCGTAAGGATAACCTAGCCTCTACGACCGCCTTTGATCTTGGATCTGCCGCGATCCCCCGTATTCTTATGGCTGCGACTACGGACCTCAAAGACTTTACTGGCAAGGACGCCGACGAGGAGCAAGCCAGGTCGTGGTTTGGTCTGGTCAAGTCTTCTTTCTTACGGTATCAGACACAGAAAAATGAACGGTGTATGATCTTCAGGGATCTGCTGAAAGGACCGGCTGCGAACTGGATCCAACAGTTGGTTCGGGATTTCCTGTCTGACTGGGATCTGCTATGTTCGGAATTTGAGGAGCAGTACTGCAACTCCGGATTTTCTACCGCCCGCAAGTATCACCATATGCAGAAGCGGGGCGACGAGACGCCGATCGAGTATTTGCACCGTCTGAACGTGGCCGCAATTCGCGCCGGGATAGTGATCAAGGAAGGCAACCCGCCGACCGGTGCCGCTATGGAGCACGTGGGTCACTATATTAGTACCCTTGATGACCAAGAGCTGGCAGATCATCTCACTCTGCTGCGCCTAAAGGATGTGACGGAAGTGGAGCAGACGTTGCGGACGCTGAAACAATCGCGCAGTATGAGGGCAAAGGTCGCCGTTGGATCGGGTCGCTACAGAACGAAGACCCAGACCGACCCTGTGAAGAGGCCCTTAACCAGATCGGCCCGTGCTGTCAAGGCGATTCTGACTGAAGAAAGGACCGGGTCGGAAGAGAAACGTAGCGGCCTGTCCAGTCGGGAGTCGGATGAGGACCAGTGTCGCCACGTTTTCATCACGGAACCTGCCCCAATAACCAGATCGGCGCCTAACCAGGCAGATCGGAACGGCAGGAGCGGTAACAAGTCCGACCCGGACCGACCTCGCAAGAAGTGTTCTCACTGCGGGTCGAGCAAGCATGACGGTGGGGACTGCTGGAAGAAGTTAACATTCAAGAAGTGCGAAAGACGCGGCCACCCCACCGATCACTGCCTCTTCGTGTGCAAGTCATGTGGAGAGATCCACGAGGCCGGCCAGTGCAAGATTGAAGAGTTTTTCAATCTGATGCGCAAATGGTATGTGCCGAATAAGCACGCGGGGATGCTTCCACCGGACGTGGAAAAGATGTTAAACTAGAACGCTCGCCAGGTTGGAATCTGGATCGATCCGAGCGGTATACGTTTGGCATCTATGCATATGTCGGCAAGGAGAATAAAACCGACAATACATGTTCTGTTCTCAATTGCGTCGATCGGGATCATCCGGTCTACAATCTCACGACCGATGAATATTCCCGATCGAAGGTGGTCATGCAGTTGGATCAGCTGCCGGGGGATCTCGCGGATACTGGAAGTATCATGCGCCCGACAAATGGTTTAAGCAGGCGAAAGCCTGTGGTAAGATTAACAACCAGAAGGCGACGATGTTGTTCGACTCTGGGGCCGAAGTCTCGATTATAGACTCCGCCTTTGCTCGTAAGGTCGGATGTCGTATAGACGATACCCAGATACATGAATGCGTTGGAATTGGGGAAAATTCTTACATGACCGAAGGAAGGACGCGCGTGAAGATCACCCTATCGGGTTCGTTGGTCTACTTCTTCATCGCTTGGGTCGGCAAGCTGGCCGGTCAGGATGCCCTGTTAGGCATGGATTTTATGGTGCCGGCGGGTATTTGCCTGGATTTGTCTCATGGAGTGCTTACACTCCCGGATGAGGTCCAGATCCAGTTAGCTGGTCGTCGGCCCCTATACGGATCGCACACCGATCTGGTCAGGTGGGATCAAGATGTCACCATTCCAGTCGGCCAATCCGATGATACCCCGGTCGATAAAGGTTTTCGATCAAGGAAGTTATGGGTGACCAGGGGCGACCGGTGGGTGCCGACCTTTGTGAAGAGCGTCGGCCGGTTTGATTACGTTCGACTCACTAATATCGGTGACAAGCCGCTTACGCCCGACAACAATACTATTGTTGGCATGTGGCTAGCGGAAAGGAAGGTTCCAATAATGGCGGGGTTCCTCTCGATCGGATTGAGACGGTATGTCGAGTGGCAGAACTTGGCATACCAAGCGACGACCGATCTGGTCAGCGATGATGGACCGGTGGAAGAAGATACCTCACCTATGGTGGAACGACCCAGCTATGCAACCCCGAAGAAGATGTTGGTTCGAAGAAAGGCACCGCAGTCGCCGGAAACGGTGTACCATCAAGCAGATGAGCCAAGGTTCGTCAACATGGTGGTTTCACAAGAACAGGCGACAGAGGAACCGGAAACAGAAACAGAAAAAGGGGAACATGAGATTGCCACGATGGCGCGCCTAAGCAGATCAACGTCGTCGAGGAGCAGCCCGCCGATCTGGAATAGAAGTGTACAACCTACCAGGACGGTTTGGATGATATTGCCCCAGAAGACGATCAAGTTTGCATACATGAGGGCGAGGATCAGTACATTCAGGAGCTGGAGAGCCAGATGGCAGTCCTCCCTGAAGTGTCTGCCGATCCGCCCGAAGTCACCTTGGACGATCTACAAGTGGGTGATGGGGATATCAACAGTCCCGATCAGATCGATCAGCTTAAGAAGATCATATGGAAAAGAAACATCTGCTGATCGGGAAAGGAAATGTCTTACCCCCTGCTGCTCGCGGAGCAATCTGTGACATCGATGTTGGTGATGCCAAGCCGATCGCCGAGCGATGCCGACGTGTGGCGCCACAGTACCGTGAGAAATTGTCTGATCTGATTAAAGGACTGTTGGATACCAAGATTATCAAACCGTCGACCTCGCCTTGGGCCTCGCCTTGGGCCTCGCCTTGGGCCTCGCCGATCGTGATTGTAATCAAGAAGAACGGCGTCGACATCAGGTTGTGCGTCGACTATCGGTTGGTAAATCGGCTGACCAAGCTTATGGTGTACCCGATGCCGCTGATCAGCGATCTGCTGGAATATCTGGACAAGACCCTATGGTATTGCTCGCTGGATATGTCAAGTGGATTTTGGGTGGTTTTGATGACCGATCGGGCTCGCGAGATTTCCGCATTTGTTACGCCGTTCGGTCTGTTCGAGTGGAACCGTATGACGTTCGGTTTGAAGAACTCTCCCCAGACCTACCAGAGGCTGATCGACAACGCACTGTATGGACATTTCAAGATCAGTACTGATCGGGACCCCACCGAAAACCATGATGTATTTACAGAGGGTGAGCCCGATCGGGAAAGGAGACCGTCTGTTCTGGGGAGGCGATCGTACATCGACGACATACTGATCCCTGATTCGTCATGGAGCGATCTGTGCGAGAAGGTTGAACGGTTGTTGGAGACGTGTGATCTCTGGAACCTGTCGATCAGTGCTGTGAAGTGTTTTTGGGTCATGTCCAAGGTCGCCTATCTGGGTCATATGGTGTGTCAATCAGTGGGCTTGAGGCTAATCCTAAGGATCTGGAATCACTGAGCAACCTCCCGTTTTCCAGATCTTTGAAGGCAATGCAGTCCTTCCTAGGGAGCCTGAATCACTACAGCCGCTTCATTGAAGACTTCGCGGTCTACGCGGCCATGCTGTACGAGCTCCGGGAAGTCGACTACCATATGTTGCGCGAAGGAGATCGGGAAACTTTAAGAGAGGGCTGCGACTCCGATCTGCCTGCAGATTTTCCACCAGTGGAGGCAGATGACCACATGAAGCGTGCATAGGTTGCTTTCGGTATGCTGAAGGCCAAGATGGCGACGGCACCGATTCTCAGGCACTTCGATCCGGAAAAAATGCCGATCGTCATTGTGTATGCTAGTAAGTGGGCCATTTCTGCCACTCTAGTACAAGAACATGATAGAGTGTACCACCCGGTCACTTTTACGATCCGGACGTTGAAGCCGAACGAAGTCAACTATGGGATCGTCGAAAAAGAAGTTCTGTATTTACTACGGATTTTGGATGTGTGCTATAACCTGCTGGTCGGCCGACCTGTGAAGGTCCTATCAAGAAAGTCAACATTGGCCTGGCTGTTATCAGCCAATGGGATGGACGGTCGGCTAGGCAGATGGTCAGCGATCCTGTCACAGTGGTCCCTCGAGGTCGTCAAGTGCACCAAGGGAGAGGAAGAGATATTGGGCACGTTGGCTGCCAGTATCACCCCTCGGTCTGAAGTGGATGAAGCTCTGATGGCGATTGACCCAAGGAATCAACCCCGACAATCAATCTCACGGCCGCCACCGATCGTCGATCGGGATGAGGAACTCCTGGTCTTGAGTTTCGACGGATCGGCTAGCGTGAAGAAGAAGGTCGGCTCCTATAGTGCCATACTGTGGAAGTTACCACAATGGTCTATAGTAGCAATCGCCGCCGATTTCACGCCGGACATAACGGTCAACGAGGCAGAATATCGGGGGATCCTTCTATGTCTTGATCTGCTGGCATCACAGAAGAAAGGTCGGATCATCATATGTGGTGACTCCAACTTAGTGATAAGGCAGACCACCGGGGAGATCGACTGTAAGGCACCACGGCTGAAGTTGTTAAACGATCGGGTGATGAAGGTGCTGGAAGACTATCCCAACCACGAGCTATTGCACGTGAAACGGGATTGGAACAGAAGCGCCGACCACCTCTCTACCCAAGCCATGCGGGACCATATCGGGGTGACGATCACCGAGGAGGCCGTTCTACTTGAACTTATGGACATAAACAGGCTCCCGGAGTTGATCAAGCCCAAGGACAGACCCGATCAGGTACATGTGATGGTGGCGACTAGATCACGAACTCAGAAGTTTCGATGTAGCTCAAATGGTAGAGCGCTCGCTTAGCATGCGAGAGAGGTACAGGGATCGATACCCTGCTTCTCCAGGCGCGTGTAGTATAGACTGAGACACGGTCCAAACTTTTTTAAAGGCAGCAGTGAGGAATTTTGGACAATGAGCGAAAGCTTGATCCAGCAATACCGAGTGAGTGAAGAAGGCTAATTAGGTTGTAAAACTCTAATTAGCCTTCTTCACTCACTCGGTATTGCCGATCATTTCCGAAGGAAAGGCTGAGTGAGCGCGTTGTGCAACAGCTAAGGGAGGAAAGGATCCTCAAGGCGTAGGACGAAGAAGAGTGGATTGTCAACCTGAAAGCATATCTAAGCGGTGAACTGTCCAAGTTAACGAATGATCAAGCGAAAGAGTGTTCCAAGATCGCGGACAGTTACGATGTGGACGACAATGGATTGCTATATTACTGCCGTGATGTTGTCCAATACAGTGCCGATCGATATCGACTGGCGAAACTAGTGATCCCTGAGTTGCTACAGCCAGATGTCCTTCATCACTACCGTGTGAGTCTAGAAAGGGGACATTAGGGCGTAGGCAGAACATATCACAAGATTAGGGCCCACTTTCACTGGTGAGGACTTTTTCGGAGTGTGCAGAAATATGTGGGCTGTTGCACAGATTGCGAGACCGGAAAGGGCAGAACAATAATCAAGGTGCGATCGCCCGGGAATATCGAGGCTACTTACCCTTTCCAGGTGATATCAATGGATCACATACCGTCGCTTCCCAGATCGACGCGCGGCAATACTGAGCTGCTGATCTGGATCGACCTGTTCACTGGTCTGGTGATCGCAAAGGCTAGTGCATCCCGATCTGCGGAGCAGATCGCCCAGAGATACGAGGAATGCGTATTCAGAATGTTCGGCGCCAGCGAGGTTATCAGACACGATCGGGAACCCGGTTTTATGGCCGAGGTGTTCCGATCATTCAATAACATGCTAGTCCAGAAGCAGAGCGCGACGATGGCATATCGCCCGCAAGCGAACGGATCGGTTGAACGCATGGTGCAGACAATCACAAGGGCGATCAAGATGTATGTGGCCTATCCGGACCAACGTGACTGGGACAAGTATGCAGAGAGACTGGTATTTGCACTCAACTCTTCAACCGATCGGGTCCGCGGCGAAACGCCTTTTTATCTGGCATATGGATGGGACCCTCGATCGACACTTGAAGCGGCGATACCGATCGGCTGCACTCGGACCCGCGACCGCTATGCCCGTCGTTGGCGTATGCAGGTCCAGAAGCACTATCAATATGCGAAAGAAGTCGTCAACTAAATGTTGCGTCAGGCCACACAAGATCGAGCAGACCGGAATAACGATCAGGTCCGACCTCATGGTATTGAACCAGGGGCGAGGGTCTGGTTATACCTCGATCGGGTCAAGGAAGGCTATGCGAAGAGGTTAGCTCACATGTGGCACGGTCCTTTCCGTGTAGCAGAGCTGATCGGTGAGCATGCTGCCCGTCTGATCAAGATCGGCATGGATTAAAAAGTTTTTCCGATCGTGCACGTGTCCAAGCTGAAGCTGGTCATAGAATTCCCCGATCGGCTTAAAATGCCCTGTCTGGTGGACGAGGCGGAGAGATTCGATTTCGATGAGGCTCTGCCGCCGGAGGAAAGTTGGGAAAGGCCATTGGAAGAGGACGAATTCGATGTGGAAAAGGTGCTGGGTGTCCGATCGGTCAAGAAGACCCGTTTCGGCCGCACCCACCGAGAATATCTGGTCCGCTGGAAAGATCGTGATGAAGAAACATGGATCGAGAACTCGACCTAAATTGTGGAGCACTGCTACGAGAGTTCGAGCGAGAACGAGTCAGTCGGAATCGCTTCGCAGTGATGCAGATCTACGAAGATCAAGACACACAGTAGCGCTGATCAGTATATCGATCGGTGTGAATATGTGTGAGGTCAGAATTTTGTGAATTTGTAATGAACTGTGATGAACCGTGACAACTGGAGTAGTGGAATGACGAATGTGGTGATGATTTTCGCGATGTGGATGGAAACTGTACATGATAACGTGTTGGTACAAGTTCGGAGAAAGTGATGGAATTTGGTGAAGGGATTGGATGATCAGGAATGTGAAAAGAATGATGACATGTATTACGAATTATCTGGTCAGCTAACTGCTGCATCAAGAGTCGCAATCACCCCACAAACGACCGATAGTGAATGCCGGATGGTCTTCGATCTGGTCCCGATGTTGAATACGCTTGGGCTCCTGCAGATCGATCTGGATCAAGGCGTCCTTCAGGTCTACGACTGGCCTGTTGCACCGAACACCAGGATACCAGATGCCATCTTCGTTCAACGCCCGGGGGCTCTCAATGCGACGCTTGGCCATGTGAAGAAACACCGGATACAAAAAGACGTCGATCTCGCACTCGTGGGCCAGCATCCCTTCCAGAATAAACTGGCATAGGATCAGCCAGGCATCGCCCGCCCGACTCCGACGCTGTTTCAGGCGCTTCCGATACAAGATCAGGTCTTGGTCACGCAACTTCCGACCGGGAGGAAGCATTAGATATTGCGTAAAATCCCATATCGCTTGGCAGTGAGCTGTGTTAAAAACCCGAAGTCGACCCAGAAGCAAATCGATCCAAGGAATCGACGCGAATATGGAGTCCAACTTGGCGCTGAGCAACACTTCCCATGGTCGATCTGCATACAGACGGGCGACTTGCGGCCCTGTGATCAGATCTGCCCGCCACTCAGAAGGGTCAGGAGTTTTCAGAGCTGGAGGGAAAAGCCAAAAGTCAGGTCGGGACATCGACCGGTCTAGATCTTGCTTGGTCAGGGCTGATCGGTGCAATTCACCGATCTGCCCCGGTGACCACGGCAGAGTGGCATCTGTAGTCAACTATGGGAGAGGTCGATCTCCAGCCAACAACACTTTCAATCGGGCGTGCTTGTGCAGCCCAGATGTGCCGGGCTGGAACGAAGGTAACGATCCGGTCGACCCGCACGTCGGTACAGCACCATCACCCTGGGAGCTGATCGGCTTATTAGCCCCCGATGCGGGCTTCGCAGGAACGGAACCTCGGCGTCGATCCGAACGGGACTTGAATAACGCAGTCATCAAGAATTCGGAATCGCTCGATCCGCCCCCGAGCCCTCTACGGAGGAGACTTCTATGCACTTGGTGTGCGCGGCTCGGGGGCGAGAGGGCGCACGAGATTTGGTGGCGATAGACAGGTCATCTGCGACCGATTTGGGGCTTGGGAGATGCGCCGGCGTCTTGGCTTTCTTCTGGGTCACCGCTCGCTTCTCCTCGAGTTCGGAGTCGCGCGCTAACCCCGCGCCCTTGAGCTCTTCGGCGCGTCCTTACGTTTTTTGGACTTGGAAGTTTTCAAAATTTCGGGGGGTAACTTTTGGCCAATGAGTGGCGTCGGGTCCGGTCTTGATGCAGACCGACCAGAACGGCCGATGCAGAGCGGGCAGCATTAGAGCGGGCAGCCGGACTCCGGTGCAACAAGTCAGTCAACTGCTGGTAGCATCGATTTACGGCCGCCCAGAGACGATTTGATTCCTGGGTCCAGGCGTCCGATCGGGCCTGGAAGTACTCGACCTCCCGATCTGCTCCCGGACCACGACCTGTAACTCGCTGATCTGCCTCTCCAGGTCACCACGTTGGGTGCGGAGTAAGGTCCGATCGGACTGGTCCTCCAACATCTGTCGGTCGACCACCGCGAGCTGTTCCAGGAGGTGCGATCGGTAGGCCTCCAAGTGGGATAGATCATGTCGTGCGCCGATCAGCCCGTCCAAGATCGGTCGGAGCTGCTCGCGATGATCATGAGACTGCCGATCAGCCGTGAATAAGGCGTCGAATGTTTTGGCGATATCGGCGGGCAATTGATCTACATGCAAAGGAAGGTCAGACCAGACCCAAGATGGAAACAGACCGATCGAACTACCTCGCGTTGCTTGTTGGCCGATCTGGGCCCGGAGATGTATGTTTTCAGCAGTCACCTCCTGCAACTTCGTGGACATGGGGATCAACGTATCCACCTCCTTCCGCAGTTGCAGGAGTGAAGAATTCTTGGTGTCTAACTGGTACTGGAGCTCACGGACCGTTTTCCGGAGCCGATCGGCCTCGATCTGATGCCGGTACGGTGTATCGGACCCGGGGGTGCTGAGTGGAGTGCTGAGAGGGGTGTCAGATCGGGCCGATCTGGTCGGCGAATCGAGATGGGGCGATGAGGAACGCAGGGCACCTGCAGCAAAGAAGGTCAAGAAAGGTCACAAGGCGATAGGGTGTGCAAGGCAAGTACCTGGTGAAGGTGGACTCGGAGACCTGTCCATTGGCGAAGTCCGCTTCTGGGAAGATCTGGATATGATGAGATCGGGCCGTTACCGTTGAGCGGCTGCGACACGTCTCAGGGGCGGCTGTGGCAAAGAGGACCCAAGAATTTTGGTCGTTTCCGGTCAGCAGCAGACCGATCGGCTTATCGGCGATCGGATTGGTGGAAATCCAGGAGGCTTTTAAGACGGTGATGTGCAAGGAGTGTCAAGAACACGGATTTGGGTAAGTCACATGAGATTGCGTGTACTACATATCTTCATGTTTGGTACATATTGGGTACTATAGGGGGTAGGTAGGTTTTAGTTTGGGTTTTGCCAAGTTTCGGTTTTGCTTCGTAAAGGTTTTGGCTTTAGCTTCGTCTAAGAAACCGTTGGAACTCTAACTCAACCGGGGTCGTTTCGCCTTGCACGTCAGTCGCCTCTGCACGCCGCAGAGTGTTTTGGGAGAGGAGGGTCGAGTAATCCTCTCCAGCTCATTATACCCGGCCGGGACGCGTCATAGACGCATTTTTGGCCCGCCGGAAGTCCCTCGACGGGAGTGCACTTTGGTCGACTTCTCAAGTTTAAGTTGCGCACGTTTGGAACGTGCTATTACGTCTATTGGATTATTTCGTGGAGATATCATTCGTGGAGTGTGTCACGTTCTCATTTGGATCTCCCTATTGGACTATTGGACCCTATTGTGTTACTGGAGTTTATCTCCCATATTGGTCGGGCTTTACGATCGGATCAGTGATCTGCCCTCTGGGGTATACTCATTTCAAGTATAACTGGTCTACCCGTACCCAGGGTGAAGAGTTCCGCCCAGGGTAAATTACCCAGCACGGTCTACCACATTTAGACCACAAGTCAATTCCTAGCGCCGATCCACCGAGTGTGTTACCAGCCCAATCCATCGGGTACACAAGGTGAGATGGAAACAAATCGGACCAGGCGTCCTGTGTGGATGATCGGTCGTCTGCCAGCAGCGAACGATCCGATCGGATCGAAGGCGAAGGTTCGCGGGGTACCCCCCCCGTAAGTTGGAAGGACGGGCAGGATGGTGGTCAGGTTCTCGACACTACGGTGTTCGATTTTGAACTTGACTTCACCACACTTGCATCAATACACAATCATCCATTCAAGCATAAAAATATCTCGTAATCTGATGACAACTCGCCGAATGAACTCTCGCCTTCACTAGTATCTTTGACATGGGCCTATTTACAATATGAAAGGGCATTGTTACATCGATGTGTGGAAATGGGCGGGGGGGGGTAGAATTAACAAGGGGAAATTTCATGCATGCCCTCGCTTTCTGCGGAAATAACATGCATTCCCCTGATTTTATGAAAATAACATCCATGCCCCTACCACAGATATTTCCGCAAAAAGGGAGGGCATGCATGTAATTTTCCCAAAAGTCTACTTAAATTTTCGTCGAAGGAATGTCAAATTTCAACGATAGTCCATCATCGGAGGGAGGTCTTCAATACGAAAGATCTGACTAGAGGCATCGGGGTACATTGTGTCGTTAGAGATGATTGTGCTACATAAGTAACATGGATGACTTTAGCTCACTGCTTATTATCTTTTATACGGTACTCTTTTAGGCCCAACATTAAATTATGTGTTTTTCTCGATACAACTCGAATAGCTGTTTGAGCTGAACCTCGCCAATCACATACGACAGGGTCGCTTTTTCGTAGTGATCGCTGTTGATACACAAGTTGTTAATTACGTCTTAAAGAAGCACTACTTTTGCCCGTATATGTTCCTATTTACAATAATGCGCTCATTTAGACACCGCTCAAAAGTTGTGCCAAGACATTGTGAGCCCACCTTGAGTTATCTTAACATGCGAGAAGTGCATATGCAAGTGATAGTACGTAAGCCGGTAGTGCAAATACATGCGTATGAAACTCGCATTCACACCAAACTCTCTATGCAGGACTTTCAAGGTGGTATTGCTGTTTGCAGACAAGACATATAATGAGCTTAAGGTCCCAGATATCTACAATATACACGCGAAAAAAAGTAAATACCGAATATTCCGCAACAAATTTATGAGCACCAGTTAGGTCATGAAGTGATCGCAGTGAACGATCATGCACGATAGCCAGACAGTAAAGTGATTTTAACTAGTGACAGTAAAAAGGATGGGTAAAGATGAAACGACATACGGCAAAGAACACTATAACCACTACCTGTGATAAGTCTGACCACTTGATGTCGGGTAGCAACACAAATCCATTACGAGGGTGTATGTCCTCGTAAATTATTCGGTCTGTCTCGCTCTTGCTACAATCGTTCAAGGACACAAGGTTCAACAACTATTGAATAGTTAAGCATTACATGCAGATATTTACTTACCCTTCCAAGATATCGTAGACCCAATCAATGCTGTCTGGTGGAATGCTGTCCATATACGGCTTCGTGGTCCTCCGATACGCCTCTTTAGTTTCCACCACCATGTAAAAGTTTTGGTCTGTGTGTTTGCGTACATGGCGGGCTGTTGCCGGATAAATAAGGCTCACCTAGACACATTAGCAATCATGAAATAAATGCAAAATCCATGCTTCCAATCAAATTTCGCACCTTATACGATTGACATCACGCGACACGTCTCGTATGAATGTGTTGTAGATGTCGTTCATCAAAATTTTGTGCAACGTCATTTTCACGATCAGTTGATTTAGAATTTGCGTATCCATGGTTGCCGTCTGGATGGTCAGCACTGCCGATTTCTTATGCCGGTCACTTTTAAAGTTGCCCAACAACGCCAACTCCGTTTCCGTGCGCTTCAGCACTCGCACCAAATTAAAGTCTCTCAGCATCTTTGTGCTCCCGAGATTAGCAACGGATTTATTCCATAGATACAACGCCCCCAATACAGCCACGACTAATGAGATGCCGATCCTTACCTGCTCTATCAAATCAAAGAGTACCGTATAAAAGATAATAAGCAGTAAGCTAAAGTCATCCATGTTCCTTATGCGGCACAATCATCTCTAACGACACAATGTACCCCGATGCCTCTAGTCAGATCTTTCGTATTGAAGACCTCCCTCCGATGATGGACTATCGTTGAAATTTGAACATTCCTTCGACGAAAATTTAAGTATACTTTTGGGAAAATTACATGCATGCTCTCGCTTTTCGCGAATATATCTGTGGCAGGGGCATGGATGTTATTTTCATAAAAGCAGGGGAATGCATGTTATTTCCGCAAAAAGCGAGGGCATGCATGAATTTTCCCAATTAACAATTGGGGGGTCGATTTAACATTCCCCTTAAAAGAATCGATAGTACAGTTTGACTTCGCTTAGGATCGCGTACTTTATTGAATTTTATACTTAGATCAAGTTATTCGCTTAGGTACGAGATCGCGCATCGATGCGGACATGAATTCTGCTATATCTATAGATATAGATAGATAGATATAGATAGATTAGTGTATTAGTATAATTAGTGTGTTAGTACTCGGTTCTGAGTACACACATATTTTTTGCTACGCATAAGAAATGTATACCACACAACAGATGGAAGTTTACCATAACTTCACCATCTGGTACATATTTCATGTTAGGCTAGCTAAACAGTTCTCCCTATACATTCCGTTGTTTTTTGTCCCTGGTTTGGACATTTCTTCTTCTCGTTACGAACTATATTCTGGTATTTTTCTCGCTGTTCACGTCTGATTGACTGTGGAGATATCGTTTTAATTGACTTTTCGTTATATTGGATATATTATCGAACACCTCCGGCTCAAGTTTTCGTCTACAAGTTCAAGCATGGACACGAACAACTTCCAACACAACAGTATTTAAGCAATTAGATCCTGTGTTCGATGGAAGCCGAATACGGCGCAGCGTCTACGATTGTAGTATAACTACCCGGTTTCAAATAATTACTTGATGAAGCATTTCAAGTCGTTTGCAAATCTTGATTGAAGCTAGGTTGTCTATGAAGATTTAACCAAGCTGCAATTAAGATTTTCAAAGGACCTGAAAGCATACAAATATGAAGCACGTCGACATACGACTGAAATTTATTATTTCAAAGTTAAAGGACGGACTCATCGAGGCTACCTACGTTGGACTAAAGACATGCTAGTGGATGGACTAACCAAGGTATTGGCTGTACCAAGATTTGGTTGTGAAGCGCGATCGGCTAGCAACACATGTGATTGTCGATTGTCGAAATTTACATTGAGGAGGAGTGTTGAAAAAATGCACTTTACCGGCTTACAATGTAATTTCAACACCTACTCTGCTATATGTCGAGCACTGACGTCTCAGCTTGCACAGCCAGTGAACGCATGACAGGCCTCTGTATTCGTATACACGCCAGTGCAGATTGAGTGTGTAATGAAGTCGTGCTGCTCAATACCCCGGTCGACTGCATGGTTGTGGATCTTTTTTCGAACATACACAAAACTGCTGCGACATAGCCCTAAAGTCTTGCAAATCCAACATTTCATCCTTGTGATACGTTGACCATCAAGTGTGTAGTCGGAAGTACAGCGACAGGAGGTAACCAGTTAATGCATCAAGCTAGTGATTAGGTAACACAACATGTAACGAGGTCTGAACGCCATAGTGGCACACTTCGTTGGTCCAGCATGGCACAACAATTTTCTACTAGTTGTTGACCCACGTTAAGTCGATGTAGTGCTCAAGCCGAACTCTGCTGCTTTCTTATAGAAAAAGGAGCAGTGTTCGGCTCGAGCTCCTCCTCCGCGGTGGATTGGACGAGCTCAAGGAATTCGTCGCAGAATTCTCGATGCTGGGGATCCTGTCTGCCTTTCACTAAATTGACCTCTGGTCTACGTCCAGCACATCTTGATTTGCAAAAGCGAGATCGGACAAAAGCGATCGTCAACATCGGTCTGCGTGCGACAAACAGCCCCTGAGCATTGAAGGAGACTCGTGAAGAATTCAGTATGCGCCATGTCGCTCGTGCGCTCTCTCTCTACCCTTTTTCGTCTGATATTTATTGAGTTTGCTTTTCGAGACAGGCGAGCAGTTGGGTCAGAAGAATTTTGATATCGGCATCCTCAATGATCTGTGCTGCGACCACTTGAGTTTATCCATCCAACGGAGGATGACTTATGATGATGATTGCTGCGAGCATGCATGGATGTGGGCACATACTTTTACACCGTCGCGCTTGACCACGTCGTAGCCCTTTATATCGGTTCTACATGCGTATTTCATAGAGACGAGTCAAATCCTTTCTCACCGACCCGTCCTGAATCATGACACAAAATGGTAACAGCAAGACACGAAGCACAATAAAAACGACAGCATCTTGTTATCTAATAACATGTTACGACTTGGAGCCTACGGCTTGACCAAAAAGTTTTTTTAATGTCTGCATCACCACCTCAAATGTATCGGAAGACCGATCCTTTAGCCCAATGGCTGCCAGAATCGGCAGACCAACAGGGGCGCTGCATAAGTCGGAGACACAACACGATTAAATTGTCATAAGTTCAGATCTACCCAGCTAATCTTTTCCGCAACATACCCAAAATGTTCTAGGAATTGCCGCGCGTACACCAACAGCAGTGGGTCGTCACGCCGACCAAGACGAACATGGATGTCCGCCTGAAATTTGCCACTAACCGAGTTTTTTTGATGTGCCTCCACCTGCAGCACTAGATTAGCTATCGTTGGATACGCGGAACGCGAAATATGGACTACCAAAGTGCCAAATGTGCCCAGTTGTATAACGGCGATGAACACGCGGTCAGCAAACATCGAGACGGCGATATCCGTTGGGATTCCATTGATTAGCTACAGAACGAGCATGCTTAGTCAGTCTTACGATTATATATACATATAATTTTAACAGCCTTGTGATAGATATAACACCTTTCGATCTTTCTTAGTGTCCAGCGCAGTCTCCGCCATAGGCATTAGTAATTCGTCCAATTAGAGAGTGTGACATATGCGAAAAGATAGATCCGATGCTTTCATAGGTCATAAACGAGTGCTCTCGTTTTTCCGGCCAGAACAATTCGCAGTCCTGGCCTTGTTGGTCCCGCGTCGTTTATAGCTTCGATCCAGAGGTAACGCACTGATTTGTCCAAAGCGATGCCTTTGTTGTCGTCATCAAGAAACTCGCGTGAAGTTACCGCTGGATTGAGTGTGACAATCTCATGGTAGCGACATGTTATGTTTTGTACGCATTGCAGACACAATGGACGGTTACGACCACTTGTTTAAGCTTCTGCTGATTGGAGATGCCGGAGTTGGCAAGAGCAGGTACGTTTATCGAATGGGTCAATCGTGTTGCCTTTGGGCATGTGCTACCCTTGGGCTATACTCTGCAGTATGTTGCTTCGATTCACGGATGACACGTTTGACGATAACTTGCAGAGTACAATTGGTAAAGCTAACATTATTCAAAAGGCTCTTGTGTGAATGTTAGAGCTGATTAATTTGCCATGCGACGATGTGGTTAATGCTGATTCACAGGTGTGGATTTCAAGGTTAAAATGATGCAGATGGACGGCAAGAAAATCAAGATGACTATATGGGATACTGCTGGCCAGGAGCGTTTCCGCACGCTAACGAGCTCGTATTATAGAGGCGCACAGGGCATAGTCTTGGGTACGCAAAGATTGCATGAACTAGTTCGTATAAGAATAGCTGCTTACGTGCTTTGTTGGTGTTGGACCGTGGGTCAAGAGTAGTGTACGACGTTGCCCGGCGAGACACGTTTGAAAATTTGGACCTATGGCTACAGGAAGTAGAAGTGTACAGTCCGGCTGGAGGACGCGATGTAGTAAAACTACTCGTGGGTAACAAGATTGACAAAGCACGTCTGCCATGACCTCGCTCAAGTCTCGTGGGATATCTAACGAGGTCTGTAATTTCATATTCATCCACAGGAACGGGTTGTGACTCGCCAAGAGGCGGAGGATTGGGCGCGGTCCAAAGGAATGCTGTTTGTAGAAAGCAGTGCCAAGACCAAGATTGGCATTCAGCAAGTATTCAATGAAGTGGTGCAAAAGGTGGGGATAACCGCAAGGTTTTGATGTGCTTGTACTCTTCTGACGTATTATATATATGCTTAGATTCTGGAAAATCCCGCACTTCTGTCCAACACGGCACCGCGCAGCCGCGGACGAAAGCTTGATGGAAAAGTGGAAAAAAATGGTGGCGGCTGCTGTTAGAGGCTTACGGTTTTGTCGTTATTTTTCCCATGTACTTGCTGGCGGGTCATGATTGCGCTGTAACTGCAATTGTTCCGGTCTGCTCTGGTGGTGCGCGATGTCAGGGTCTATGATTTGCAATCTACTTCCTACATCTAACGTTGAGCAGTGTATGCTGGAAGTACGTGCGAAGCTGCAGTCGAAGACTGTTAGGGCTAACAAGCTAGCGTAGTTATCTTGTTAGCCGTTAGGAATTTTTATCGACACTTTTAGCTACTTTGCTCAGTATAACGTTTACGATTCACCATTAACGGTGCTTTAAACCTCGTAGCAGATGCACTCTCACCCCGCCCGGATGGTACTAGAGTGCTATTTCGAACCAAGTATGATTCTTATCTGTTGGAAAGCGAAGTTAAGACGCGGAATTGCGGCTTTCGAAGGATATTGCATCGACGCATAAAGGACGAATATAGGTGTACACAAATTGCATTTTTTGTGACGGACTATAATTTAGTCTAGTCTAAATATATCACTTTTACATTTTCTTCTTCCAGTTGATTAAGGGCGTGAACCAGGGGTGTGCGGTATCGATCTTAAGGTTCGGTATGGTATTTCTAGGTGAATACCGAAAATAGATGGAGGGGGTATGGTATTAGGTATATGATACCGATTTTCAAATCAACGGTATCGGTATTAGGGTATTGCTACCGACTTTTGCCTCAAGGGTACCCCAGTACTGGTACCATTACCGAGTTTAGGCCACACGGTATGATACAACCGGTATGATACCGAGACAACGGGAGAGCGGTACCTAATACCGGTAAACAATACCGACTTTTGACAGCAGCGGTATTTAATACCGATATCAATACCGACTTTGCCAAGAAGCGGTATCTAATACCAGTACCGATACCGACTTTGGGCAAAAGCGGTATCTAATACCGGTACCAACACCGAGTTTAGAGTACAGCTATTGGAGTACGTGAGAGGTAGTTATTATAGAGATCTGTGAGAGGGGCTTGCTCATAAGTCATGGAAGCGCAGTTGCGGATAACTGTGCGCTCAAAGCATGTTGAATTGTCCACGACATTGAATGTTTCACCGTCGAGTTCCCACATGACACTTACAGCAAAACGATCTCGATTCTGATGAAGTGAGCATAAATCCGCACTTAGCACAGAAGGAAGCATGTCGAGCCGCTGTCCCACCAAGTAAACTGTTGTACCGCGACGTCTGGACTCCATGTCCAAGGCTGATCCGTGCTTCACGAAGTAGGAAACGTCCGCAATATGCACACCTAGCTCGATATTGCCATTAGATAGGCGTTGAATTGACATGGCATCGTCAATATCCTGACAATCCTGAGGATCCACGCTAAAAACACGGTGCGTTGTCCTCAGATCCCGACGTTGCACAATCTCTTCATCAGGAATTTTCCAATTCAGAAGTCCGCACTGAGCTGGTATTTTTGCTGTTGAACACTCGGCCACACAATCACCTTCAATGTCAATCGGACAGTCGTCACTTGTGGGAAGACAAGCTAATGCTGCCTCGCTAAAAGGTTCCTCCTCCACCTCGTTGTCCACAAGTAATGAACTAAGCTCGGTCTGTAAATTTCCGGACGCGCCAAGAATACCAACGTAGTGTCCATTTGTATAGGTGCTATCAGCAGCCCAACCATCAATCACGATTTTAAGGCGTTTGCCGACTAGCTCATGGAGTCGTTGTGAGCGCAAACGAACCTTAGGTAATCGTTGATCCATCGGTACAGCAAGTGCAGAGTCGTCACCCGCATTAACAGCCGAGGCAACAATAGTAGCCACATGATACCTCGTCGAACGACGTAATATTCCCACTACTTGGCCGGTGGGAATCGCCTCAAGCTCTTCGTTGTCCGTTTCCTGTTCGATACTCTTAGATTGTTGATCGTGATAAGTTTCGTATTGCACGTAGTGCAATAGTAACAGATTACTTTGCGGAGCTCGCCACCGTGTCTTGGGAAGCATTTTCACAGCTACATAATCTTCATGTACGACGCTATTCATTGCCGCTCGTCCAAATACAAACACTTTTTCAATCGCATGTGGTTTCTCAAGAAGGACGTATGCTTCCATCGGATTATGTGTGCACACCTCTAGCTTTCCTGCTAATACTTGAGAAAAGAGTTGTTTCAGAAGTTCATTTAGCTGAGCACTTGTCATGTGTGGCGCGAATTCGGCACGTAGACTAAGCACATCACCGATTTTGTGTGTCAATCATTGATTCTCTTCAAACATGACAGCTTCTGCCGTATTAGCAGCCAACCCCAACATCAATGCTGTTTCTGCTGAGCTTTCAGGTAGCCTGTCCAATAAGAGTGTCTTACATGTAACAGCTTGAACTTTCAAGGAAGCAGTAACTTGGACACCCACGGGGGCATCAACATCTCTCGTAGCTTGCGGCAATATATCGACGAAATTCATGTCTTCTTCAGCATCTTCAGACGCAGCAGCTGCGATTTGAGCAGCTGTCACCTTTTCGCGACCAGCACGCACAATATCCGCCTGATCTTCTGACGAGTGGAGCGAGCGAGAAATCTGGATTCTTTTCTAATAGAGTGAGAATCGTAGAGATGTGGGTCTGTACTTGTTTCCAGTGATGCGCTGACATGACACAATCAATCTTGGATGAAGTGTCGAACACTGACGTTCCCACTACGTACATGGTAGCTAGAATCTGTCGAGCAGGGCCGAGACGACGAGCGTAGTTGGACAATTTGCGCTGTATATTCAGCTGCTCGGAAATGTCGACGCCTCTTTTTCCACGCATAGCAACCGCCTCTTTCACACGGCGATCAAACTGGCTAGGAGTGAGTTTTAATTCTTCCTCGACCACAGACTTTTTCGTACTATCCTCAGAGTCACGACGAGTCTCACGCTGCTTGACAATCTTGGGGCCTTTCACCTTTTTGGCTTTTGTCACCAGAGGCGTCTGCTTCAGCCAGTGATCACGGCCCTTGGGCATGTTGTCGTCATCCTCTGAAGACGAAGACGAGGATGACGACTTGCTCGGCCACGGATTGTCCGAGTCGTCCGACTCGTCGTCCGATTCCGACTTGTCGTCCTCGCTACTCTCGTCTTCCGACGCAGATTCGTCACTGCTGGCCTCTGATTTCGACGAGGCTGATGTAGACGCCGCCGAGGATTCCTCCGCACTAGAAGATGATTTGTCGCTCGACTCGCTCTCGGATTCTTCACTCGAGTCAACAGGTTTAAGCGAAACTCGTCAATATCTTTTCGCATCGGTTCGAACTGCTTCTTGAGCTTGCCCTTCATCCGAATCAGTTCTTTGCTGTTCTCCTTGCTCATTTTCTTCTGTTCCGCCCTGTTCTTCACCTTCTCGGCAAGAAAATCCTCTAGTGCTATCATTGTTCGCAAGAAGAACGTCGGCAGCGACGGCATCGTCTTTCGCGCTCGCTCCACTAGCTTCACGAGCTCGTCGAAATCGGATTGAATTTGCGTCCAATCGTTAATATTCATGTGGTTCTTAATTCCCGTGCAATTGCGTTCCATTTTATCCAACGCCTTGTCCTTGGCGCTTTTCACCACACGCACTTCCTCATCTGACTCAGATTGGGTGCATACGCGGTAAGGGTTACCGAAAAATGATACCGACTTTGTATTGGACGGTAGGGTATCAACAAATGATACCGACTTTGTGTAGCGCGGTATGGTATACCGACAATTGATACCAAGTTTGTCTTGAGCGGTACGGTAGCCACACAAATGATACCGACTTTGTGTAGAGCGGTAGGGTATAACCGCAATTGATACCGACTTTGTGTGGCAGGGTAGGGTATACCGACATTTCATACCGATTTTACGTGGGAGGGTATGGTATACCCGGCTCAGTAACTTTAGTATGGCCGGTATCGGTATCGGTATAAAAAATTACCGATATTCAATACCGGTATATATAGGTATTGTTAATACCGGTATCAATACCGGACACCCCTGGTTCACCCCCCCCCTTTGCTGCGTACACCCCCCTCCCTTTTATGTCCAAATGCGTCAAATATGGGTAAGTTTTGGGAGGCT
>CM047583.1:24755016-24785167 GCA_026184515.1 Peronosclerospora sorghi
CGTTTCTATCGCACCTTGCGTGATAAGCACCTCGAGCCCGATCTGTTCCATACAAAACCTACGCTAAGCAAAACAGAGGCCTTTCACTACTTTTGCAACCTCTTACCCGAACGTGTGAGTTTCTATGGTGCCGCGGCGTTTGGTGCGTATCCGCTCGACATGTCGCAATATCGCCATTTATTTGCCAGCACGCGCGTACCGAAACGAGGCCAAGATTAAATCCAAGTTGCCACGACGCCCTCGCGGCATATTGTGGTCCAACGAGGCATTCAGTTTTATACTTTTGACGTGTTAACGGCGGACGGCTATGCCGTCTCGATGAAGAGATTATCGCCCAGATTGACGCCATCTTGGCCGAGCCATTGGTGACAACCACGTCGGAGGCGCCCGGGATGGGACTCATGACGATCATGAATCGTGATGCGTGGGCAAATGCGCGTGAAAAGCTCGAAACGAGTAGTGGGGTCAATCGCGCGTCTTTGTAAACGATTGATCGTGCACTCTTTGTCGTGTGTCTGGACCATGCGTCCCCTACGACCGTGGAAGACATGAGCCGCACGTTTCTGCTGGGATATTGGAGCAATCACTAGTTTTACAAGAGGTTCAGCTGATTATAGCTGCGAATGGCGAAGCGTCTGTTAATTTTGAACATGCGTGGGGAGACGGTGTGGCGGTCTTGCGCTACTTGAACGAAATGTACAGTGACAGCGTCAAGTATCCCGTCGTACGAGCTACCAAGCAAGTAAAGCCGTGCCTGCTCAAGTGGGAAACGAGTGGCGAGATTCATCAGTTGCTTAAGGACGCCAAACGAACGTATGAAAAGTGGACGTCGAGCGTGGTCGTGGCGTGTGCGGAGACCCCCGTCACACGCGCCGTGGACAAAACGTACGACATTGGCGCGGAACGGAGTATAAAACTGGAGTACGAAGTAAAAAAACGGTACGGAACGGAGTACAGTACCACTTTGCAGTCTGTACGCCAGTGTACTGTAGTATTTGGTCGGAGTGGTGTCTGGTGAAACGGACAGACCGATGTACACGTATCAAAAGTGAGGTGCATGTAACAATGGGGTGATGTACACCTAAGGCTCCGCAAAAGCCCAGCCCGCCCAGGTCAGCCCACAGTCCAGCCCGCTTGGGTTGGGCTGTGGGCCGTTGTTCCCAGCCCACAAGGCCCATGAGCTGGCCCAAGAACTGGAGACACTAAACATGTACATGGAAAAATTTAATGTCAAGGGCAAGAAACCCGACGAAAAGTTGGTGACTATGTTTGGCGTCTAGTTGCATGCTTTCGGTGAAAGCAATTTTGCTCTTCTGTTATTGGAAGCAGTCGATTCATCAACTATGAAAGGTAGATATCACGCTGGAGGACACTTGCTAACGCTCTTTAGTCGATGGTGTCGTGCCGGCATTGACCCGTCGAACTTTGAAAGAGAGCTCTACTATGAAGAAGACAAAAACATTGCGAATCAAGTGAAAACGCTTCGCGACCTGTACAAATCCTATTACGAAGGACGACCCGCTCCTGATGGAAAGTAGTATCCAGCCAGTCTATTTTCGTTATGATGAAATAGGTCTATCAAAGTGCATGTTTAGGCTAACTATTTTTAGTCCGATCTACTTTTACATTTTCTTCGTCTGTGGAGTTGTGGTTGCTTTTTATGGTGGAAAATTCGTGATAACGTGAAACAGGTTAGTGTGGAGATTGGTTTGTGGACTTACGTGGGGATAAGCCCAGACCAGCCCGTCAGCCCGCCCACGGCTTGTGGGCTGGGCCGCGGGCCGACGAAAACCCAGCCCAGCCCGCCCATGCGGAGCCCTAGGTACACCTATCAATCCCCAATACAAATTGCTCCCTAAAAGTAGTTCTACTCAGTTGTAGCAAAAACCAAAAATAGACGGACTATTTTACATTTAGTACAAGTGAGCGAATCATTTTTTCACTGAGACAGCTTGGTGGTAACAACAGGAATAACGAATGATGCTAGCAGCTTCGTAGTGGCCGCGACAGCTACGATAATTTTAGTGCCAGATCTGATCAACACCAATAGTAGCTGGGGATCTTCGTTCACCAGACCTCCCACAGCTATTTTATTTTAATGAGGCTTGATTCCGCTGGTCTTCTTGCCGTAGATAAAGTTGACGAACAATACACGATGTTCTTATATTGGCAAATGGCAAATGAGTGGATCGTATGCTCTGCCGATATTACATGTTACCCAAGTCACAGTTTTACCACATATATTAGTGTGTTTAAATGGTACCACTGAGATTGGGTGAGTTAAACGTCATGCATTCATGGGATATGTTGTGGTACAATATATATTATCCAGGGCGATTTAGTGTTTCCCACTTATGCGCCGTGAAGATCATCCCTCCCATCTTGCAGCTGCTGCGCCAACCAGCAATACGTCAAGAGTTTTTCCATCGATGTCGTGCGAAATCAGGCGTGAAGTCCGTTGACCAATAGAATTGTCTTATTATAACTTCCAGCCAATCAACTTGAAATGTCCGACGTTGAAGTTGTGAGACTTGGCCTCGCACTGTTAATCCTCAGTTTCGAAATCGTCAGCTACGACCCAGTGAACGATCTCATTCAAGTTGCAATGTCGAAGAATTCTGTTGACTCTGGTATGTTTTCCCTTCGTCTATTAGCTAGATCTGTTGCCTTACGCTTGTTCTACTGCCTTGCAGATACTCCAACTAAGTCGGAATGCCTCGAGATGTTTCGCGCACTTAAAAACAAGGACGAGCTGTCACGCTCGTGTAAAGAGTTAATGCAGAGGATCACGGCCAATGACAAATACGTCATGGAGTGTGAGCCACTTAACACGTATGGTGGGGGTAGAACCCGCGGTGGTGTGAGCCATGCAGCGCTGCAGCGCCGCCTCACGGGCAAGATGTCGGGTATCAGTCTCTCTGGTTAGGCACAGTCGACGGGGAATCGAGACCACTCGAGTTTGGACCCTATATGGTATACTACGTGTACGACGTACCACTCGTCAACCATGTAGAGTGTGAAGCTGGCTGGACGCAAATGTAGTATTATCCTCTCGAAGTTTGCATTTGAATGTGCTTTAAAACAATTTGAAAAAAATGTAGTGTGCCGTTAACCAAATCGTGTTTTTTAGATAACCGCTCGCCTGTTAAGTAAGGATTAGTACTGAAACGAACTTTCGCATGTTGTCTCCAACGCTTCCCACACGGTATGCAAACGACTGGCGTGCCACGTCTGCGTATTACAAACCCTGAGTGGACCATACTCAATTTATCCGATGCCTCGGACCAATCATCCCCACTTTTTCCACTCCATTCCACTAGGTGCCGTTCGCTCCTTCTCGTAATCTTTGTCGGCCACCTCCTTCCAGTTCGTAGAGAGCACCGTACCACCCGACGTTTGCTGAATGATGAAATGTGCGAGACAAGTTAGAACTGGGAGCACTTGTACTAATATCATGACCACGTAAATACGTACGAAAGACTTGTTCATAGCTTTGCGCGTATTCTCGTCGGCCTTGGCATAAATGTCACGGAAAAGTTTCTGCAGTGCCTCGTCACCTTCGGGTTTTTCCGCTTCCAATTCGTCGTTGATGGCCTTTTCAATCTGATTCCAGTCACGCTTGCTTGCGTACGGATGCGGTGCACTCTCTGGTGTCGCATTGAAGACAGCCGCGGTACCAGTAATAACTTGCGCACTCGATTGATACACGACCTCCTCAAGTTTGTCCCATTGCATCCCATTGCTCGCTTTCTTAAGCTTTAGTTCCAGTTTCGAGGCTAGAGCCTTGAACGAGCTCTCGTCGGGCACAACTACATCAAAGAGATTCTCGTGAAAGACCTCCACCCACCTGCCGTCCCGCTTGATCCGGACAATTAGTTTTTTCGGTTCAATATGAACATCAACATCTTCCGGTGCTAGTTTCTTTGCGAGAATCGACATTGTTACGTGCGTTGCTGACTGGTACCATTCATAACTAACACAACAACGTCCGATGTCAATAGACACTCTCTCAAAACAATGTACCTATTCTCTCACCGAATCGTCGGGTTAACTGGGGGGGAAGGAACCACAACAACGTTTTGGTTACTTAGTTCCGAACTTTGTGTCGAAGTCGATTGTTCATCAGTAGCAATGGGCTCCATCTCCTCATCACCTGAAGGTAACAACAAATCAGCACCTCTGCTACTTCATTCTTCATTAAAAACTCAACTCACTATCCAATTCTGCGTTGCACTTGCGGATACACATCTGAAATCGCTTGACCAGCGTCGCATTTGTTGTGGGTGTTGCCTTTTGTCCCTGTTCGAAAGCTCGCTTGGCTTCCACGTACTTTTCTAGCTCGAACAATGCCACGCTGCAATCAACCAATTCATGTTACTTCAACTGCTTATGCAAGTACTGAAAAAGGTAGAAAAAATACCCACCCATGACGCATGTACGCCATGTACAGCGTCGCGTCAAGTTCCGTCGCTCGTAAAGCATCGGATGCCGCCTCACTCAGCTTGTGCAACTTGAGTAGCGCTGCCGCGCGCTTGGACAGTGTGTCTGCATCGTCTGGATCTATTTCCAATGTTTTTGTATAGCAAACTACTGCTTCTTCATATTGTTCCTCCACGAACAACGCGTTGCCCTCGTGCTTGGACATGTACTCGCACAATCGAAACCGATACTGTCACTAACAAAAGTCGAGCATTCTAACCTTTTATAGCCTATCATGTGCAAGTGCCGTTGATTGATGTATCTAGTCACATTACCTCTACTATTTACGTCCGAAATAGCACCTTAACTCTAGTATCTACCATGTCGAGAGAGAGAAAATCTGCCTAACGAACTCGAACATTCAGATATAAATGCACGCGGCACTTGAGTAACTGCTCAATTTCGTCCCGAGCAGCCATCCCCACGGAGCGAATGGAGTTTCCATTGTGTCCAACAACAATTTTACGAATGCGAGCTGCTGGGACCTATGACACGAGACGGAAACGAAACATGCGTGAGAAGAACCGATTGGATACATCAGCCGTGGCAAGCTACGTACGAAAATATCCTGGTCAATGCGAACACTCTTATCTTTAAATTTGGTCCAGCCGGCGTTCTCCTGCTCGAATGTATACGGCAGCTCTTTGTTGAATCGTCGATAGAGCTTTTCACGAATGATCTCCGTCACCAAGTCTAAATCGGACATGTCGGAAATTATAGAGGAGTGGTAGCTCCAGGGACGGGGAACAGCGAGCGACAGTAGCGTCTTCCGCAAACGATCCATGCCATAACCTTTTAGAGCCGAAACCTTGATACAGTTCTCACCAATGTAAGCGAGCGGGTCAATCCGTAAAGACGCTCCGTCAGCGTCGTAGTGCTTTTCGTATATCTCTGTAATTATTTGTGAAAGCTCTTTGACTTTAATATCCAAATTCATTTTCTCTCGCTTGCCAACGAGGTCAACCTTGTTCATCACGAGCATTGTAGGCGAGGACACTTGCGCCGACGTGATGAGCACCTTTTCCAATGCATGAAGGGCCGAGTCATCAAGACGCTTCACGGAGTCTACGATCAGCATTGACAAGTCAACACCATGCAAAGTGTCAGCTGCTGTCGTTACCAACGTCTGCACATATTCATGTGTCTCCTTTGGCTTAATGAGCCCAGGCGTATCATAAAACGATAGCTGAGCATCACCAGCAGTAAAAATACCTAGCACGCGATCTCTTGTTGTGTTGTACTTGGGGGATACAGCCGAAACCGTAATATTCAATATGTGGTTCATGAGGGAGGATTTTCCAGCATTGGGCCGTCCGATCACTGCTAGATCCAAAGCTTTGGGGTTAGCCGGTTCATCGGGGATTAAGAATTCACGTTCTACAACGTTATCCGGCGCTGGCGTGACGTTAGTGAACTGTTTGTCTTTCATTGAAACTGGTCGTCTTGCTGGCAGACGTCCTGTTGCCCTGTACCTTTCAAGCTCTGCCTCCTTTTCCGCTTTAGACAAACGTCCACTCCGATCATGCAAAACATTTGACTGACTTTCATTTTCTCGCGGCTGCCGATGGCCCACAAATCCCGTGTTACGAGGGTCAGAAATACTACACACGCTTTCACTTTCTTCTTCGTCTTCGTCTGGCAGCAAGCCAAGACGTCGCATTCGTCGCTTGTTTTCAATTTCCTTGCGCGTTCGCGCTGGAATTACGGCAGGTGGAGAAAACTTTGTACGTGCACGCATCCGATTCCATTCTTCATTAATTTCTTCTAGCGTCGGGCGAGGCGGTGGTTCGTGTCGCTCACTCTTCAGCAGAGGTTCACGCTTGCTTTTCTGACTTCTCTTCTTTACGTTGTTTACAGCTAAGCCACTTGCGATTCGAAATGCCTCACGCTTTGCTTGGCTTCGCTTAGAGCGATAGGTTGCGATGAAGATATGGCTGGGAGTTAGAAGACGCGGCAACGTCGATCGACGAACCAGAAGCTCCATGTGCGTCAATTGAGTGGCATAAAAAAAGAACGCAATAAAAGAACACAGCAAAATGGCCTTAGGTTGTTTTTTCACTTGTAGAGCATTTATCAATACGCACGCGCTCCCATTCTATACGGTCAAACATCTATTTTAATGTCGTCGTCTTGCTTATGCGGAACGGGGTTGAACACATATCTCATCCCATGCTTCCGCATCGTCGAACAAGACGTGTATGATCGCCGGCAACAGGCGTGGGTCACAGCTGGAAGTGCCGACCAATGCGGGAGCAAAATTTCCCGCCGCGCGGAAAAGATTTGACTGTTACATTATGTGACGGTAATGAATTGCATGTAGGCTTGGGGACTGGGTCTTTTAAGATGGACAAACAAGTAGTATTGAGACAATCAGCGAGTGTTTTCTTGTAGTGTCAAAGTAAATGGTAAATGTACAAAATGTACTAAAACAGACAAGTGAAAATGTGGTTGTTGCAGCTACCAACTCTTCAATATGAGTGCTGGTGGCATTCAAGATAAAAATCGTGCCAGATCAAGCGAGGAAACTACACACGGCGCCGAAGGAGCCGCATCGTAGGTACTAGAGGCGTGCAAAGATTGAGCAGATTACTTGGTGCTAAATAACATAGTGTAGTATGCGTCGTGCAACCTGTGAACAGTTCTAATAGAAACTGTGGTGGATATTGGGAAGCGCATTATATGCAACAGGCTGAAGAGTTACATATTTGCTCAATCAAGGGAGCTGGGAAATGGGAGCTTAAAAGCCCACGGACATGGGAAAATGTTATGTTGCGGAAAGGTGGGCATCTTAACTAACTACACGAAATAGCAAAAAAATCAATAGCGGCAATCACGAAACAGAAATATTCGAGAGGATGACTGGGATCTTGGATAGTAGATGCTCATGTGATGGAGTCAAGTTCAAAATCGAGCACCGAAGTGACCGGAACTTGTCCACCATCGCGCCCAGCCGACCAACTTACGGGGGGGGGTACCCCGCGAACCTCCGCCTGTATGCGGATCGGTCACCCGATCAGAATTACAGGACGCTGACTCCGATTAGTCTCGTGTCACACCTTGTGTACCCATTGGTATGGGTGGCTACATACTCGGTGGGACCGTCGCGCAGTATGGGTCTTGTTAGGTACCGATACGGGTGATACCCAGGCCTCTTCAAATATGACATTTGGTACCCATGATGCCATATTTTTCATATTTAAGTTCGAAAAATTACCATAAATGAGCATATTGCATTGCAGTGCGCACAAAACGTAATTTTGAGAAGAAGCGCACCCCATTGCAGGCCTATTATGCCACCCAAGCGAACGACTCCATACAACCACGCACATCAGTTGGAATATGGCTTGATGGTCGCGTCTCGCTATGCAAGATCGGGTGCTGTAACCTCTGTTTATTGCCGTTTTTGCGCAAAGTTTGGCCGTGAAGAGAAAGTTGGCCAGAAACGGAAGTCAACCATGGCCACCAAGTACTTCAGAGCGCCTTTCCGCCCTGAACTCTACAGGCAGCATTTGACAAGTCAGAATCCCACACAATGGGCGGAGTTCGCTGTCGCGGCGGACGAACCCAAAGCGACATATTTTGAAAGCCAGGCATCGAAGGTCAATAGCATTCACTCTCATTTCGAAGGCACCGACGGCCAGCTTTTCTTCCACATAAAGCCCGATATCGTAGACGTCTTTATTTCTGAATTGCTCTTTGAGCCTATGGTTGATAATGAGACAGCGCAAAGGGCTACAGACATTTTCGAACGTGTCCAAGTTGCCGGTGGTGACAACTCAGAAGCGCGTGACTGCTATCGAATTCGTATCAAGCAGCCGAAGTTGTTTAACCTCGTTGTTGGATACCTGGCTCTTGGTGCTACGTTCAGGTTGGTTGCTCGCCAAATATTATGCTCTCGGGAAGAGCTGAAGCTTTGTTACCTCGAGGGCTGCAACGAAGCGAAAGTATCACAGTTTGCTCGGGCTGTGTTGGCCGCTAACCTTCAAAAGCTCTACAATGTTTTGAAGAGTCGATGGACCTTTTCAATTGCTTTCGATTCTGCTACTGTCGGAAGAACTTCGTATTTCGATGTCCGCGTTCGTTTCATAATTGGAGCCGACCTGTGTTGTGTCCGTCTATTTTCTCTGCCGCTATTTGGCGGCTAAACCGGCCAAGCGATGTTCGAAATTTGCAGTAAAGGTCTCGATGTTGTGTGCCCTAACCGGCGGTGTAAACTCTTGTCTATGTCATCGGATGTAGCGCGAAATATGACAGGCAGAGTTCGGGGTCTTGTTTCGCTAATGGCTGGGCAGCTGCAACCTGCCGGAAGTCGCTAAATACGCATCTGGTGTGGTGCGCACAAACTCTATCTTCTTTTCAAAAGAGAGGTTATGAATCTATACGGCGGGACGCTCTATGAAACACTCACCGCCACCATTTATTTGTTGTTCCACCAGTTTAATTTCATCAACGAATTGAAATCAAAGTGCCCAAAAGTAGCGACGATGCTGGCTCTCTCTCTCGAAACGCTACAGACCCCTGCTCTCCTTGTTCAACAACAACTTACTGCCTTCAAGGCGTTCATATCTGCGCTTCGTGATCTAACAGGCATGCAAGGACCTCTAAATGCAGCTCCAATTTCACAAATACAGCAACAGGAGACTGCTCACTATTACACGTCGGGAGTTTGGGTAATCTCAAAGGATGACGTCATTTGTTTCTTGCGTGGTAGAGGTTCATTTGTCTATCAATCTATGGAGCAACTGACTAATGAAGATGTCAACATGTTGGAAGCGACCTTCGTCCAGCTGATTGTCGGCCTGGCCTCTGGAGTTGCGTCCATCGAACCCGAGCGCAACGATAGCAATGGACCCATGAATACGATGCCTCCGTGATTACCTTTTCAATTTGCGATAATGGCAGATGGAGAATTTGTTGAGCTGGTCATCTATATGCGTGACCGATTGGACACTACGTTCAGCCAACAAGAGATCGACGCCCTAGAGGAGGAGCACAAGAGTCTGCGTGATGCATATCGCTCGCAGACTGAACTCCAAGGCATCTTAAGCTCAGAATCTTGGGAAGAGCTTCTCGGATGCTTGGGGTGCTGTTTTGCAGCAGCGCTTCCCGAGCCTCTGCGACTTCGGCGGTTGGCTTGCGTCTGTGTTTCCAGGCACCAGCCACGTAGAGTCGGATTTTTCTGTGATGGGGTGGGAGAAGGATATTTACAGGTCCAGTTTGATGTACATATCATTGGAGGGAATTATGCACGCGAAACAATTTAAAGAGGTCCAGGTCATGCCCTCACAGTTTAGGAATTATAATATCGTATGATAAATAAGATTGCCAATTGAGGTGCCATATTTGCCATATTTAAGGCTCGGATTTGGCCACATATAAGTTAAATATGACAAATTTGGCAAATACCATATTGGAAGAGGCCTGGTGATACCACTTCTGAGGTACTTGTACCAAAAACCAACGAAAAGATAATCCAATATGTCCGATCTGCAAATGAAGCGGAAATCATCACTCCAAATGCGAAGAAAACTTGGGGCAGAACGCGTAGTGGTGTGGACACCCAACCAATAGAAATCCTGGGGCAGACTGCACGCAGCAGTGTGGAGACCCAGCCAATAGAAATTTGGAGCGGACCGGCGGAACAGCGCGTTGACCCGACCAATAATCAGGGGCAGATCGCTAGACGCAATGTGGGGCCCCAGGAAGTACAAAAGAGAAGAACACGTTCCAAACGTGTGGGGCCTGAGGGGTGAGTGAGAGCTTCCCGTCGTGGGACTTCCGGTGGAGCTACGTGTCCTAGCAGGGAAAAGTGAGCTAGATTGGACCGTGTTAAGCCTCTGCTCCCAATAACTCCGCGGTAGGAGCGGTAACTTATGCAACCCAAAGAAAAGCGAACACTATATTTAATATCCAATTAAAATCCAATATGTAAACTACATGAAAAACTGTGTGCCTTACCTTAAATCTGCGTACCAAACACTCCAGATACAAGATTGTCCCAAAACACTCATCCTTTTAGCCAACCCGATCGATCTGCCTTAACAACTGGTACACTGTTACAAATTGGTCAATAATTTTCATCTGCGCTTCACCACAGCCGCCCCTGAGTCTGTTCGCGGCCGCACAACGGTAGCGGCCCGATCTCACAAACAGTATCCAATTTCATGCATCCATCCGAATCCATTCCACCAGGTAATTCCACTTGATCTCCGATTTCCACATTTCTTCTTTAACATTTGTCTTCGTAGGAGATCGGTGTTCGCACTCCACATATTCCAAATTCTGACCGATCTGACCATTCCGACGACTCGAGCGATACTCAGATTGTCGGTGAACAAGATTAGCACCGAGTCGAGGTCGATCAGTCTCAAAAAATAATCGATGCACTCCAACAGGAGTTGAAAGTAGAACGCGAGAAGCGGATCGTGGTCGACGCCGCGTTTCAGAGGATGAGCCAGGACGTAAAGCGGTTCTCCAAACAGATCGAGGCCGTACAAGCTGATCGCGCACTCTTGTCAGCCGTTGTTAAGCGTCTCAGGTCTTTGGTTCAGCAACAAACCAAACCAGGTATGTCGATCCACCGTTAACTCTACCTTGAGCCGGTTCTCACTTTCTTCTAAATGTAGATCCATTGTCAATCGATATCGTCCGAACCGTGAACACGCTGATTGATGCCGATCGGCAGATGCACAACTACTTCGATCAGCTACGACCGCTACTGGAAGGGCTGATCGGCGCTTGTCATGATATGCGTCGCTTCAAGATCTGCCGATCGCATCTCCAAGATCAGCTCGCGTTGGTCAATCGGCAGAGTTCTGAGAATCTGCCTGACCGGTCGGTTTTGTATTCACAACGGCGCGAGTTGGATCGGCAGATCGTCGAGTTACAGCTCATGATAGACGATTACGCCAAAAGAATTGATGCATACCAAGTTCGGCTCGGCGTTTGGGCCCAAAGGTCGAATCGTCTCTGGGGAACCATCCACAGGTGACGCGATGAGCTGGCTACGTTGCTGTCCAGTTCTCCAGTCGCTAGCTCCATTCCTTGTTGATCTGCCTGGAGCGCCCTCGCGGGCCCGCAGTCGCATTTCGCCGGCAATTTTTCCAAACAAAACTCGGGTGGAATTCCTCGTCATTCATTGGATGAAATTCCGCCCACCAAAATTCACAAGCAAAGCAAGAAACGCAATGACGCGGCGAGAGGCGCGAGGCGCGAGGGTGCGGGGCGTAGCGGACGATCCAGACTACGAAGAAAAACCAGTGGCGCCGCAAAAGAGATGTAGCCGGGTGCGTACACGCACGGTGCGGCTAGCGCACAGAGGAAGACTTACCTTTAAGCGGCGTTCGCCGCTACTTAGCCGATACGCCCTTATAAAAGGGCTTTGTAGGAGATAGCTCTCCTACTCGGGGCCAAGATTCCCGGGGTGGTTTACAGATAGCTTTCGCTAACCCCTTTGTAACAACGCTTCCCTTATAAAGGGAGGTAGCGTAAGGGAGAACTCCCTTAGGCTAATGCGCGCGCGACCGGGCGTGGTCGCGCGCCTAGTTCCGCTAATGCCGTAACGTCAAGGCTACCTTACTAAGGGTGTAGCTAAGGGAGGGCTCCCTTTAGCTACTGTACTCACTGCGCGCGCGACCGGGCGTGGTCGCGCGCCTAGCAATCTTAAGTATTTTTGTAAACTGAATATATATTTAATACGTAATTAGTCTAAATTAATTTAAACTAATGTAAACTATATGTAATACTAAGTAGAACATACCAAATTCGTACCTAGCTAAAATGTAGCGTACACACCTGTGTACCGACACGTGGATGGCTGACGCGCCACCACCCAAGGGCCCCTGCCCTGATTGGTTAAAATAACTAAAGGTTCAAAACCTTTCAAACCGGTCAATACTGACCTCAACCATAGTGTAATCATGTACACCGACACTAAATGTAACTCGAATGTAACCCCGTTACATCCTCCCCCATCAAGACTATTGCTTACGCAATAAACAATTTTTTTTGGAGAACTCCAACGCCAGTTCCTCTGGCTATCCATGTACACCTTCAGTGGTGCTATGGAATCTCCTCTAGAGGAGGTAGACTACTCCGAGAGCTCGGAGGTGGATGCCCTTGGGGATACCTCCCCAACGGTTGACCGCTCCGACAGCGCCGAACGGCGTTGTCGGCAGCCTAATCCGTTTCCCACACATGGGGAAAATGCACTAACCAGTGCGCCACCCCTGCCCATATCGGATGATACATCCGGATCGCCAAAGGCGATCGTCACCAATGAGCTGGATGCAGCTCAGGAAACCCAACTTGCCGCGCAGGCGCTAAGGGCTGCTCTACGCGCCCCCAAACGCCCGTTGCGAGCGGCTTATAATATCGAAGGTCCTCGTGACCTTCCAAGGTGGTCCAGGCGTGTGGTAAGTACTGGTTTAGCGTCCTATACCCCTGGCCCCGCGTCTGAACAGCCGTATCAACGCGAACGCCGTGAGAAACTCCGGCAACAACTGCTTACACAAAAGCAGTTCACTAGCGTCTCATACCGAGAGCGCTTAGACAGGCAGGAACAGGGTGCCCCTGTTAAGAACCTCCGCGAGTTTCCTTTCGTTCTTTCTCCGGGCGAAAGTGCTGATGATGCAGAGAAGAACTTCCGCGCTTGGGCGGAAGGGGAGAAGCTTCTCCCCAGCTTCGATGAGCTGCATGACAGATATTCCCGTCGAGACATTTGGGTGGAGAGGGCGTTGCGCCTGGCATTCGCCAGAGCCAAAGAGATGGAGCTATTACGTGCTCCATATCGCACGCGCTACGCCAGCGTCCCTGTCTCAACCATGGTGCCCGAGGACAGTGTGGTCGCCACATCTGCCTCCGGCGAACTCCCAAGAACGCTTTGAGTGTGGATAACCTTTCCACTTCACCAGATACCGGGTTTGACCCCAATGATGGCGTCGCGCCATCAGCCGATCCACATGAAAGTGTGGAGTCCCTCCGCATCAAGCATTGGAGGAGGAGGTCGCGCAATTGCGACGTGAGATACTCGAGCGCTGTGATCGACACAGCCATCACATTCATGATATCCACGAAGGGCTCCGCGATGAGTGGGATGCCACTGATCGCTTCGAGAGGCGGCTTGCCTCTCTCGAGACGACCGTTGCGGAGCCTCTTGGTCGCATTTTAGCCCTCTCGGGCTTCCTCCGCCCTGCCGTATCTTACGGCTCTTACGGCTATCCGCCTTTCCAACCTCCTCCTGGAGGGGACCCGCCTCCGGGTTCTGATATGGCTTAATCATACCGACATAGAAGGTTGGATGCGTACACATCACCTTCGGGATGTCCAAGGTATACGATAAGCCCTTTCGGGCTAGTACCTAAAGGGCCCCACAAACCTGGGGCGCAGTTTATTGCGCAACACATTTGAAACTGCATGTGTAGGAAGATTTTTAGCGTTTAATAAAACACTTTCTCCTACGTTATACGCCCTTTTGTTACGCCGACCCTTGCGGTCGGCCTGTTACTTTTGCTTGTCTTGGCTTTCCGCCATGGCGTCGCAAAACGTCACGTAAGACACTAAGGCGCGTCGATAAAAACTTATCGATGTGCTTTCGCACAGATACAGGGCTGACATCGGAGAATCCCCCCCGCTCAAGCCCTGGGACACACACACGGGACGTCAACGGAACCCTCGGATTCAGTAATCCGTTCACTTAAAACGGGGTAAACCCCGTAGATGCATGTACCGAATTGTTGATAGCAAATTCAACCATCGGAAGCATCTCACTCCAACTCTTTGGAGAATCCGGACATAAACGCCGGAGAATATCCTCCACAACGCGATTAACGCGTTCCGTCTGACCTTCCGTCTGCGGATGATCCGCAGTGGACATGAGTAGCTTGGTGCCTAGCACCTTAAACAACGCTCCCCAAAACTGTCCCGTAAAACGGGGATCCCGATCCAACACAACGGAATCGGGTAGACCATGCTGTCGAAAGACACGGTCTAGGAACACTTTCGCTGTCCTTGTCCATCTATGGACTGTGGAACCGCCGCCAGGTGAGCCATCTTGCTCAAACGGTCTACAAAGACCAATATGCTGGTGTTCCCGGACTTATCCTTCGGAAAACCGAAGCTAAAATCCATGCTAATGGATTTCCAACACTCCGTTGGGACGGATAAGCTCGCCAAAGGCACAGCTGAACTGGCAGAGCTTTTAACCCTCTGACACGTCTCACAGGTGCGTATATACGCACCGACCCACTTATACATGTTGGGCCACCAATACAAAGCGCTTAAAGCGCTGTAGGTCTTATACCGACCTAAATGACCCCCGGTAGGGGCGTCATGTGCCTCAAAGAGGACTCTATACTTCAGATCTTCATCATGAGGAACTACCACCCGCGGAGTGTCCTCCGCGCTCGTGCTATAATATAGCAAACCGTCACAGTACCTGTAACGGTGTACACGAGCTTTAGCTCGACTTGACAGGGTTGGCTCATACGAGCCAAGTCTCTTTCCACCCAACGCGCTGATAAGCGCCGTACACTGTGGGTGTTTCTCATACGCCTGGCGTATGAGATCCACCACAGAAGATATGACGAATGTCGCGTGAGCGAGATCGTAATCGGGACTACGGGACAACGCGTCTGCAAGCACGTTCTGCTTGCCAGGTTTATACTTAACCTCAAAGTTGTACTCCGCAAAGAAGGAGAGCCAACGAGCCATCCGTTGCGATAGATGAGGCGACTTGTCGCTGTCCGTAAGGACGCGTGGTCAGTATAAACCACGAACGGCTTTGAGCCGAGTAGGTGAACCCTAAATTTGACAACAGCATACTTCATTGCAAGTAGCTCCTTGTCATGAACGGGATAATTCCGTTCCGCAGCTTTAAGCTGCCTCTACTCAAACGCAATTACGCGTTCCCTTCCCGCATCGTCTGCTTGTAACAAAGCACATCCGATTGCGAAATCGGAGGCGTCGCAGACGACACTAAATTGTTTCCCAGAATCTGGGAGAGCAAGAAAGGGAGCTTTCAACAAGCTCCCCTTTACCGCTTCAAAAGCGTTTTGGTGTTTGGTTTCCCAACACCAATCAACATCCTTCTTAAGAAGGTCGGTCAATGGCTTTGCCATTTCAGCGTAGTTATCGCTGTACTTTTGTAGATAATTGGCTAATCCAAGCCATTTCCGTAAATCTCTAAGATTTACAGGCGAAGGCCACTCCACAATGGCTTTCACCTTCGCGGGATCCGCCCGCACTCCATCCTTACCGATGAAGCATCCGAGGAAAGGAATTTCATCAGCACCAAATATACATTTGGATGTGTTCGCATATAGCTTATGCTCTCGCATACATTCGAGCACAGCTCGAAGGTGTATAAGGTGCGTCTGAACATCAGACGAGTCGCCTTCCACGCGACTATGAACGAATATATCGTCGAAGTACGTCTGAGCGTACTTCCTATGAGGGCGGAAGAGTTGATCACCAAGCGATTGAAAGTCGCTGGTGCATTTGAAAGCCCTTGTGGCATAACAAGCCCCTCCCACAGCATGCCGCTAGGCGTGCTGACTGCTGTAAGCGGAATATCGGACGCTCGCATGAGCACCTGATAATACTCGTCCACCACATCTTTGGCACTGTATACAGTACAGCCGGCCATATTGTTCTGGAGGACATCCTTCCGAGGAATCGGAGTCTGCATGGGTATAGTAGCTGCATTCATCTTGTTGTACGCATGCACAATGCGCCACTTTCCGTTCGGTTTACGAACACAAAAAGTTGGAGATGAGTGGGGAGACTTACTCTCCCGTACCATCCCTGCCTCTTCTTTCCCCTTGAAGAATGCATCGATGACGTCGCATTGCTCCTTGGGGAGAGGCCACTGCCTAGTGACGCAGTATTTGGTTCCAGGAACCAAATCAATTTCATGTCGGACTCCCCGATCCGGTGGTAACCCCATCGGCGGGTTGTCACTAATGACATCTCCGAATTCCTTTACCAAGGAATGGTAAGGGTTCTCAGGATCCGCAAGGATCTTGAGGACGCTTCGGGCATTCAATGCCTGTTTGGTTTTCTCCAAAACTGACTCGTCCATCGTGGATGAGGAGTTCAACTCCTCTTCCGGACGCAACACGACAACCTCGTCGATTTCATCTGCTTTCAAAGCAGTTTCAAACTCGTTGAAGGACATATCCTCCAACGACAACAGTTCGCCTACCCCATACAACCGTTCAAAGCTTACGCCTTCTGTGACAATACCTGTCACACTATTCAGCATCCGATAGGACTGCTGACTACTGTCCTCGGGACTCATCCCGACACCCAGATGGGGGGAGTCAATTGCCCCATCTATTGGAAGCGCCTCGCGCCTATCCACAGAGGTCTTTACCTCTACCTCCGGTGACTCGCCGGTCTCACCTAAAACGGCGTAGTCGGAATCATTTCCGACGTTCGAAAGAGACGAAATTCGGGTCTCTTCGCTAGGAAGCGCCTCGCGCTTAACCACAGGGGTCTCTACCCCTCCCACTGGAGTCGCCTCAGAGGAATCCACCTCTGCCCCTGGCAACTCACCCGTCTCACCGTTAACGGCGTGTGGATTAACCGCCGAATCCCCCTCGTTAAGGAACTCTTCCTTAACGTCATTGGGACTGATCATTTCAGACATACCAATCTCTGGCATCTCACGCCAGAATCGCTTTTGCAATCGAGCAAAGGTGGGATAATGACTCGCCAATGCTTCACCCGATCGCGGGTGCGTTGAGCCAATGGACTTGACTTCCAGTCTATGCATGGCTCGTGGCGTTCCAGCCACTTCATGCCCAGAATGAGTCCAAATCCAGGACTAGACAACGTTCTTAGCTATCGAAGTTTGCAAACTTCAGCTTAAGGCCAATCGAGACCTTTGGTACAGAAACCTATACACCCGTCGCAAGACGGACCGTGCCAACGTCACGATAACGTGCCTCTAGGGCCTCGGCATACAGCCGACTCTTCTCTACAGAAGCCCGTCTGACATAATTGTCAGACGCTCCAGAGTCTAGCAAGACTCTCCAAGGCTTATCAAAGCCTTTCACGTCCGCAAGGACTACCAGCAACCCTGGCTGGTACACCAACTCGGCGCTAGAAAGCACCGCTTCCCTCGAGGCTTCGTGCTGTAGTCCCCTACCCTGGGGCTTAACAGCACTGAGGGATCCCCCAGTAGGGCGCCACGCACCTACTGGGAGACGTCGTTTCCCGACGGCTTGTGCAAGGGCTTTTTCCCCACCCTTTGCCCTTTCCAGCGACTATCTCGCTGGGAAAAAAATATATACTTATAATTTTAAGTAAAGTAACATAAAAAAAATTAATTAAAAAATTACGTTTAAATAAAAAAAACAAAAAATTGTAGTTCATCAGTTAGAATTTTTATTTTTAAACGCCTATTAAAGCGAATACTTAATAAATTATATTGTGGACATCTGTTCCGCAGATGATCCACGCTTCCACATAGGAAGCACCTTAGCGGCCCACGCCGCTGCAACATAGCTAAGAGCTCTGCCCCGGAGCTCTGCGAAAAAGAGTCAGAGTGACTCTTAGCGGAAGATTTCCCCTCCACTTTAACCTGACTCAGGTCCATGGGTTCAGGACCCACCTTAGAGGAACGAAAGTTCCTCTTCGGCGTTAAACGCCATCTTAAACGCCTCCCCCAGGGATTGGGGTCGGCATCAGAACGTGCTGGCCCTTCTTTCAGCTCTCCCATGAAGACGGGGATGGACACATCGTCCGAATACGCTTTCGTGTACATCCCTGCCAACAGGGTCTTCATTCCTTGGACCTATGTCTACAAGTCCCTAGTGCCCTGACGGCACCTCAAAAACGCCAGCTGATTCTGGAAAACCAGATCAGGCGTTGCATACCTGTCCATAAGATTTCTCTTAAGGACTCCCCAGTTCGGGAACACGGTCGTGACCGAATCCTGACACGTAAACGCCCATGTACGGGCTTTGCCCGTAATATGGTTCAGTGCAAGTCCCACTTGCAGGTGCTCCTCGATCACGTTCGCGGTGGCGAATGCGGTTTCAACCTCTCGAAGCCACACATAAAGGTTTTCACCTTTCTCGCCGGTGAATTCCTTTATCTTAAATGACATCGGAGGGAGCACCCCCGTAGACGCGGGATAACTCCCGCGAAGACTCGCCCCATGGGCGATAAGGGAATTCTCCCTTTCACGCACGGCATCGAGGCCCTGCTCCACTAGATGGTGCATGCCATCCTCACCCAATGTGGGTAAATCCTTTTAAAGGCTTCCTGTTGGACGGGGGTTAGCTTACCCCAATCGTCCTGATCCATCCCTTGCAGAGGATGTTGATCACCAACACAGGTGTTGGATTGACTACAAGTGCTACCAGATGTAGCCGGGTGCGTGCACGCACGGTGCGGCTAGCGCACAGAGGAAGACTTTCCTTTAAGCGCCGTTCGCCGCTACTTAGCCGATACGCCCTTATAAAGGGCTTACTAGGAGAGAGCTCTCCTACTCGGGGCCAAGATTCCCGGGGTGGTTTATAGATAGCTTTCGCTAACCCCTTTGTAACAACGCTTCCCTTATAAAGGGAGGTAGCGTAAGGGAGAACTCCCTTAGGCTACTGCGCGCGCGACCGGGCGTGGTCGCGCGCCTGGAAGTCTTATGTATTTTTGTAAACTGAATATATATTTAATATGTAATTAATCTAAATTTATTTAAACTAATGTAAACTATATGTAATATTAAGTAGAACATACCAAATTCATACCTAGCTAAGATGTAGTGTACATACCTGTGTACCGACACCGTGGATGGCTGACGCGCCACCACCCAAGGGCCCCTGCCCTGATTGGTTAAAATAACCAATGGTTCAAAACCTTTCAAACCGGTCAATACTGACCTCACCCGTAGTGTACTCATGTACACCGACACTAAATGTAACTCGAATGTAACCCGGTTACATACCCCCTTAGTAAGGGAAGCCTTGGAATAAGGAGTAGTGTTTACTAACCGTAAACTCAGGGAATCTTGTCCCCGAGTGAGAGAGCAATCTCCCGCTAAGCCCTTATATAAGGGCGTATCGGCTAAGTAGCTGCGTATTGCCGCTTAAGGAAAGTCGTCCTCTGTGCGCTAGCCGCACCGTGCGTTTACGCACCGGCTACAGGTGATGTTAAGCCGACTTCCCATGTTTACAAGCTGAAGCTGGTAGACAGGTCAGCCATATTCGACTCCGACGAAGTCCTATTGCCTGGAGACAGTCAAGAACGATCACCGAAGTACGATGAGTACGAGGTGGAGGAAGTATTGGGTGTAAGATCGGTCGAGAGGACGTGTTTTGGTCAGTCTCACCGGGAATACCTGATTCGCTTGAAAGATCGTAAAGAAGCAACTTTGATCGGTGAATTCGATCTGAATTGTGGCGCTCTTCCAAGGAAGTTCTAGCGAAATAGGATCAACCGGAATTGTTATGTAGCGACGCAAACTCACAAAATGGAAAATCAAAACTTACAGTAGAGTCGATCGGCATGTAGACCGACCGACGTGATTATTTTTGATGTAATATTGTGATTACGACTACTAGTGTGTGACGAACTGTGATTAACTGGTGATATTTCGATGGTAACAAAGTGACTTAAGGATGTGGATATTATCGGTGACGATGGTAACGGCTCTCGCGTGTGGATACAGTTGGATGTGGTAGTTATGGACCTTGATTAATGTGTATAAAGGCTAAGACAGATGGGACCGTCGGATAATCGAAAAAAGAAGTTTTTATTAATGATGAATACATGAATGATCACCCGATCGGCGCCTATAACGTCAAAGTTGGCGATCTCCCCATAGCCGACTGATGATCATGGCTGGATGATCCGCGATCGTATGGCGAAACTTGTTGCGCCAAGGCTGTTCCTTGCCAAGCGGAGTCAGGGCGTACATCGAGTTTTCGACCTCTGTGTCGCAGTGGTAGCCGCGGTACCAAGCCCCATCTTCGGTCAACTCCCCGGCTTTCTCCACGCGACGCCTGGACATATGGAGGACAACTGAGTATAAGGAGATGTCAATGTCGCATTTTCGTGCCTGCATGACCTCTAGTATAAACTGGCAGATGGACAGCCAGACTTCGCCCGCTCGACTCTGACGCTGCTTCCTCTGCTTCTGTAAAGCTGCCAGGTCCTTGTCAAGCTTTACTCGTCCGGCGGAAAGCACTAGATACTGTGTGGATTCCCAGATATCATGGCTGTGGGTGCTGTAGAACTGCCCGAGGCGACTTAAGAACGAGGTAATCCACGGAGTCGGTGTGAACATGGTGTTCAAGACGGGGCGGAGCAAAACTTACCATGGCTTTTCCTCGTAAATATGGGCGATCTGCGGTCCAGTAACAAGATCAGGTCAAAACTCGGTTGAACTGGGATGACTAACCGCCAGCGAGAAAAGACAGAAGTCCGGACGCCAAAAAGTGCGGACCAGCTTCTGCTTGGTCGGAACGGATTGTCGCAGGAGATCGATCTGCCCCAGAGACCAAGGGTCGGCGGCAGCCAGACCTGAAGGAGGAAGAGGCACGTCCAACTTCAATGCTCCCAACGATGCATGACGGTGAAAACTAGAAATGCCGGGCAGAAGGGATGGTTCGGGTGCCTTGCCAGCCGGTTTGGGTATGTCATTAACGCTTTCGCCCTTCTGGTGCACCACATGGTCGGCTCATGGCGCTGGATCTTCAACTGCAGTACTGAAACGACGACGCTGGGTGGATCGAGATTGAGATAGAGCGAGAAGTAACTCCTCCGAAGCCATCGATCCACACTCAGAGTCTTCTACAGGCGAGTCTAATGTTGACTTGGGCCGAACAATACGTGGGGTCAAGGGCGCTTGAATTTTCAAGGCTTGAACGGGTGCAGTCGGTTCCGATATTGCGCTTGGAGGCTTCACCGGTATCTTAGCTCTCATATAACGGGGTTACATTCGAGTTACATTTAGTGTCGGTGTACATGAGTACACTACGGTTGAGGTAAGTATTGACCGGTTTGAAAGGTTTTGAACCATTGGTTATTTTAACCAATCAGGGAAGGAGCCCTTGGTGGTGGCGTGGCAGCCAGCCACGTGTTGGTACACAGGTGGTGTACACTACACTTTAGCTAGGTCTGAATTTGGTAAGTTCTACTTAGTATTACATATAGTTTACATTAGTTTAAATTAATTTAGACTAATTACATATTAAATATATATTCAGTTTACAAAAATACTTAAGACTGCTAGGCGCGCGACCACGCCCGGTCGCGCGCGCAGTAAGTACAGTAGCGTAAAGGGAGCCCTCCCTTTAGCTGCACCCTTAGTAAGGGATCCCTGCCGTTAAGGCATTAGCGGAGCTAGGCGCGCGACCACGCCCGGTCGGGCGCGCAGTGAGTATTGTAGCCTAAGGAGTTCTCCCTTACGCTACCTCCCTTTATAAGGGAGGCGTTGTTACAAATGGGTTAGCGAAATCTATCTGTAAACCACCCCGGGAATCTTGGCCCCGAGTAGGAGAGCTCTCTCCTACTAAGCCTTTTATAAGGGCGTATCGGCGAAGTAGCGGCGAACGCCGCTTAAAGGAAAGTCTTCCTCTGTGCGCTAGCCGCACCGTGCGTGTACGCACCCGGCTACAGGGTAGCTAAGGGAGGTGCTCCCTTTTGCTACAACACTCACTGTACGCGTGACCGTTCTGGGTCGTGCGCCTAGCAGTATTCAGTTTATTTGTAAACTGATTTATATTTAATATGTAATTAGCCTAAATTAATAAACTAACGGAAACTATATGTAATAATAAGTAGAACTTACTCAAATTCGTACCTAGCCGAAATGTAATGTACACCACCTATGTACCAACACATGGCAGGCTGCCACGCCTTCACTAAGGGCTCTCACCCTGATTGGTTAAAACAACCAATAGGTCCAAACCTTTCGGACCGGTCAATACTTGACATCAACCGTTGTGTATTTACGTACACCAACGTAACTCAATGTAACCCCGTTACATCCTCCCCCATCAAGACTATTGCTACGCAAAGATCAATTATAGTGGGAACGCCAACTGCCAGAAATCTGGCCTCAAATGAACACCTTTAGTGGTGGTGAAGATTCTCCTCGAGAAGAGGATGTCGACTATTCCCACTCCGATATCTCGGAGGAGGGTGCCCTTGGGGATAGCTACCCTAAGGATTACCGCTCCGACAACGCCGTACGGCAATATCGGCAGCCTAATCCTATCCCCACACGTGGGGAAAATGAGCTAACTGGCGCGCCACCATTACCAACCTCGGATGACAAATCCGAATCGCCGAAGGTGATTATTAACAATGAATTGGACGCGGCTAAAGAGTCTGAGCTTGCCGCACAGGCACAAAAGGCTGCGTTACGCGCCCCCAAACGCCCGTCACGGGCGGCATATAATTTTGCTGGTCCTCGTTACCCCCAAAAGCATGCTAAGAATGAGGTAAAGAAGGGTTTAGCCTTCTATATCCCTGGTACTGCGGCTGCACAGCCTCGTCAAGTCACACGCCGGAAACAACTCCGAGAAAAACTGCTCAAGCAGAAGCAGTTCACTTCCACCTCGTACCGAGAGCGCCTCAGTAAACAGGAACAGGGTGCCGTTGTTGAGAACCTCCGCGAGGTTCCCATCGTTCTCCTACAAGGAGAGGATGCCGAAGAGGCAGAGAAGAAGTTCCGCGCTTGGGAGGAAGGGGCGGAAGGTCTCCATGACTTTTTAAATCTGTACAACAGCTATTCTGAACGTGACGTTCGGGTGGAGAGGACATTACGCTTGGCGTTTGCTAGAGCCAAAGCGAAGGGGCAATTACGTGCCCCTTATTTCACGCGCTATGCCAGCGCCCCTTCCCCTAACGCGGTGCCGAGAACAGTGCAAGCGCCGCATCTGCCTCCGGCCGTGCCTTACGGCTATCCGCCTTCCCGACCTCCTCCAAGAGGGGACCCGCCTTCGGGTCCTGGTATGGCTTAAGTATACCCACATAGTAGGTTGGATGCGTACGCATCGCCTTTGGAAGATCCAAGGTGTACGCCAAGCCCTTTCGGGCTAGCACCTTGAAAGGCCCCACAAACCTGGGGCGCAGTTTATTTCTTAAGCCATTAGAAACTGCATGTGTGGGAAGGTTTTTAGCGTTTAATAAAACCCTTTCTCCTACTTTATGCGCCCTTTGGTTTTACCGACCCTTCCGGTCGGCCTGTTCCTTTTGCTTGTCTTGGCTTTCCGCCATGGCGTCGCAAACGTGTTGTAAGACACTAAGGCGCGTCGATAAGAACTTATCGATGTGCTTTCGCACCGATACATGGCTGAAATCGGGGAATCCTCCTTCCTCAAGCCATGGGATACACACACTCAACGGAACCCTCGGATTCACTAATCCGTTTACTTAAAACGGGGTAAACCCCGTAGATGCATGAACCGAATTGTTTATGGCAAATTCGGCCATAGGAAGCATCTCACTCCAACTATTTGGAGAATCCGGACATAAAGTCCGGAGAATGTCCTCTACAACGCGATTAACGCGTTCCGTTTGACCGTCCGTCTTCGGATGATCCGCAGTGGACATGAGGAGCTTGGTGTATAGCACCGTAAACAGCGCCCCCCAAAACTGTCCCGTAAAACGGGGATCCCGATCCGATATAAGGGAATCGAGTAGTCCATGCTGTCGAAAGACACGGTCTAGGAACACTTTCGCTGTTCCTTGTCCATCAATGGACTCTGGCACCGCCGCCAGGTGAGCCATCCTGCTCAAACGGTCTACAAAGATCAAAATTCCGGTGTTACCGGCCTTATCTTTCGGAAAACCGAAGGTAAAATCCATAATAATGGATTTTCAACACTCCGTACGAACGGGTAAGCTCGACAAAGGCGCCGCTGAATCTGCAGAGGGTTTCACCCTTTGACACGTCTCACAGGTGCGAACATACGCACCAACCCACTTACACATTTTGGGCCACCAATGTGTGGCAAAGTGTACCACAAATTGGGCCTAATTTAGGGCTTAATTATGGGCCTAATTAGGGGCCTGACTGCGGACACAAATTGGGTACGTAATCGTTTACTATTGTGTGTACCACGATGTATACAGTTGCGTGTACAACCGTGGTGCACATAGACAGGACATAGATGAGACATTGGGAGATAGGACGATTACATACAGGTACTCAACGAACAGCAACGAACATCGAAGAACGACGGATAAATCAGGTTGTCTGGTCGACGGAGGACGCTGGAATGGGTAGTTCTGATTGGTGGATATTATGTAATTGGTAGTTCTTAGTATATAAGCTGTAATAAAGTTCTCCTTTTGCGTGCGATCTAGCAGATATTTTTAGGGACGGCAACTTTTCGCCTCCCTCTCTAATAATACCTCTACGTCCCGAGCGGGAGCACTGGGTGCGTTTTTTGGCCCACCGGTAGGCGTAGAGTGTGAGAACTCTCCGCAACTCCGCCCGCTGTGTCAGCGGTTCTTCATTTTAAAGGTTTTTGGTCTCGGGAACGTGATTGAGCAGTGCTCTCACCTCTTCCCCGTTTGGTTCACGCTTGTCCCATAGAGTTCGGCTGCTGTACGAGCCCCACGGGAACTCTAGGTGGATTTAGTGAAATTTCCCCCCCTCATACGTCTAGGCTAAGAATGCAGTTATTTTGGGTATTCGATTAGCTGGTAAAGACTAGAGGCTCCGTGATCGGGCAGTGAAGACTTCCGCTGCCTGATCAAGTACCCCTCCACTGATAACTACAAGATCATCGATCTGCAACTGCGCTCAGTGATCAACAACTCGCAGATCGCGCCAACTTGTACAAAATCGACTACATTGATCACCGACTCTGATCATCTCCTGATCAAAGTCCGGCGGTCATGATCATCGACTTTGAGCACCTGATCAATCCTGATTAAACCTTATCACTGCTGATAAACGCCTTTTAGCTCCTGATCAAGCCTGATCAAGTCTGGTCGCAACTGATCAACGATTTTTAGCACCTGATCAAGCCTGATCAAGTCTGATCACAGCTGATCAACGACTTTTAGCGCCTGATCAAGCCTGATCACTGCTGATCAAACCTGATCACACCTGATTCAACCTTGATTGCGCTTGATCAAGCCTGATCGCAGCAGTCGCTTCATCACAAGTCAACTCAATCTTGCAACAAGGTATTGCAGCGTGCCATCCCCGCCACCTGGAGAGCGACCCCCGCCTAAGCCGTCGTGTAACAGGGTTACATTTGGTTATGTTGTGTACATAACTACACTACGGTTGAGGTCAGTATTGACCGGTCCAAAAGGTTTGGACTTATTGGTTATTTTAACCAACAAGGAAGGAGCCCTTGGTGGAGGCGTGGCAGCCAGCCACGTGTTAGTACACAGGTGGTGTACACTACATTTTGGCTACGTACGAACTTAGTAAGTTCTACTTAGTATTACATATATTTTACATTAGTTTAAATTAATTTAGGCTAACTACATATTAAATATACATTCAGTTTACATTTCACTCAAAAGACTGCTAGGCGCACGACCTCGACCGGTCGCGCGCGCAGTGAGTGTTGTAGTGTAAGGGAAGTCCTTCCCTTAGCTACCCCCTTATTAAGGGAGCCTTGTATCAAGGCGTTAGCTTGTGCTAACTTGTAAACGAAATGGAATCTTGGCCCCGAGTAAGAGAGCAATCTCTTACTAAGCCATTATATAAGGGCGTATCGGCTAAGTAGCGGCGTATCGCCGCTTAAGGAAAGTCTTCCTCTGTGGGCTAGCCGCACCGTGCGTGTACGCACCTGCTACATCTGGTAGCACTTGTAGTCAATCCAACACCTGTGTTGGTAGACGACAACATCCTCTGCAAAGGATGAATCAAGACGATTGGGATAAGCTAACCCTCGTCCAGCAGGAAGCCTTTAGCAGGCTGTTATCCTTACTGTGTGAAGAAGGCATGCAGCTCCTAGTGGAGCATGTCCTTGAGGCCGTAAAATCGAGGGTCAATGCCCTCATCACCCATGAGGCGAGTTGTAGTGGAAGTCATTCCACGTCCACGTGGGTGCGCCCCCCCCCGTTGTCCTGTAAGATAAAGGAATTCACCGGGAAAAAGGGTAATAACCTTTATGTGTGCCTTCGCGAGTTCGAAACAACCTTCGCCACTGCGAATGTGATCGCAGATCACTTGAAAGTGGGACTTGCACTGACCTATCTTACGGGTAAATCCCGTGCATGGGCGTTTACATGCTCGGATTCGGTCATGGACGTGTTCCCGACCTGGGAAGTCCTTAAGCAAAAGCTTATGGATATGTATGCAAAGCCCGATCAGGTTTTCCAGCATCAGCTGGAGTTTCTGAGGTGCCGCCAGGGCACTAAGGACTTGGAAACATATATCCAAGAACTTAAGACCCTGTTGGCAGGGATATACGTGAAAGCGTATTCGTACGATGTGTCCATCCCCGTCTTCATGGGAGGTCTGAGAGAAGGGCCAGCACGTTCGGAATTGTTCCGATGCCGAACCGAATCCCTGGAAGAGGCATTAAAGATGGCGTTCAACGCCTAGAGGAACTTCCGTTCATCTAAGGTGGGTCCCGAACCCATGGACCTGAGTCAGGTCAAAGCGGAAGAGTAAGCTTCCGCTAAGAACACGCTGACTCTGCTTCGCTGGGTTCTAAAGCGGAGCCCCTGTCCATGCTGCAGAGGAATGGAACGCTGAGATGCTTCCTATGTGGAAGCACGGATCATCTACGGAACAGATGTCCGAGAAACCCCCAGCGAGACTCTCGCTTTAAGGGGCCGAGGGTAGGTAAAAAGCCCTTGCCCAAGCCGTCGGGAAACGACGGCTCCCAGTAGGTGCGGGACGCCGTACTTGGGGATCCCTCTGTGCTGTTAAACCCAGGGTAGGGGCCGACAGCACAAATCCCCGAGGGAAGCGGTGCTTTCTAGCACCGAGTTGGTGTACCAGCCAGGGTTGCTGGTAGTCCTTGTGGACGTGAAAGGCTTTGATAAGCCTTGGAGAGTCTTGATAGACTCTGGAGCGTCTGACAATTATGTCAGAAGAGCTTCTGTTGAGAAGAGTCGGCTGTATGCCGAGGCCCTAGAGGCACGTTCTCGGGACGTTGTCACGGTCCGTCTTGCGATGGGCGTACCGGTTTCTGTACCCAAGGTCTCGATTGACCTTAAGCTGAAGTTTGCAGACTTCGACAGCTTAGAACGTTGCCTAGTCCTGGATTTGGACTCGAGGTATGACCTCATTCTGGGCATGAAGTGGCTGGAACGCCACGAGCCATGGATAGACTGGAAGTCTAAGTCCATTGGCTCAACGCACCCGCGGTCGGGTGAAGCATTGGCGAGTCATGAACCCACCTTTGCTCGATCGCAAAAGCGATTCTGGCGTGAGATGCCAGAGATTGGTGTAGCCGGAGCGTATACGCACGGTGCGACTAGCGCACAGAGGAAGACTCTTCCTTAAAGCGGTAGCTACCGCTACGTAGACGATACGCCCTTGTAAAGGGCTTAGTAGGTGAGTTCTCCTACTCGGGGCCAAGATTCCCGGGTTGGTTTACTACGTAGCCTTAGCTGCTGTATTCCTTTTACGCGATGTAAGTAAAGGGAGGGCTCCCTCTTACCTACGACACTCACTGCGCGCGCGACCGGTCGAGGTAGAAGTCCGCAAAATAGAGTGAAATGTAAACTGAATATATTTAATATGTAATTAGCCTAAATTAATTTAAACTAATATAAACTATATGTAATACTAAGTAGAATATTCCTAATTCGTACCTAGCTAAAATGTAGTGTACACACCTGTGTACGGACACGTGGATGGATGACACAACACCACACCAAGGGCCCCTGCCCTGATTGGTTAAAATAACCAAAGGTTCAAAAACTTTCAAACCGGTCAATACTGACCTCAACCGTGGTGTACTCATGTACACCAACATTATATGTAACTCGAATGTAACCCCGTTACATCCCCCCCATCAAGACAATTTCTTACGCAATAATAAAAATCTTGTTGGAGAACTCCAACGCCAGTACTTCTGGATGTCCATTGTACACCTTCAACGGTGCTATCGACGCAAACTATTACGACAACTCGGAAGTGGATGCCCTTGGGGAGCTCCCCCCAACGGCTGGCCATGATGATAGCGCCGAACGGGGCTATCCGTCATCCAACCCATTACCCGCACGTGGGGAAAACGCACAAACTCGTGCGCCACCGTTACCCGCTAGGGGTTATACCTCCAGGTTGCCACAGGCAACCACCACCAATGAACCGTCCTTGGTTCAAGAGGCCCGACGTGCCGGACGGGCACGGAAGGGACCTCGCGACCCTCAAAAAAGGGCTAAGAACGCGGTCAAGAGAGGTTTAGCCTCCTATACCCCTGGTCCAGCGGCTATACTGCCGCGTGAAATTGCGCGTCGGAACCAACTCCGGACCCGAATACTAACGCCCAAACATTTTACTGTTAAGTCCTACCGAACACGCCTCGGGAAGCAGCCACGCGGTGCCCTCGTGGATATCATCCGCGAGATTCCCTTTGTTCTCTTGCGGGACGAAAGCGCCGAAGACGCAGAACAGGCATTCCGCGCTTGGGTGGAAGGGGAGAAACGCCTCCCTAGTTTCGATGCGCTGTATAACAGCTTTTCCGAACACGACGTTCGGGTAGAGAGGGCTCCACGCTTGGCCTATGCCCAGGCCAAAGCGCAAGGTCAATTACCTGCCTCTTATTACACGTGCTCCGCTCTCGATGTGGTGACGGAGAGCAATGAAAGCACAGCATCTACCTCCGGCGAACTCCCAGCTACTGGGAGTGAAGGAGCTTCTTCATCCCCTTTGGTCGTTGACTCTCAGTGGGTTTCTCCCGCTCAAAAGCGTCAACGACGTCACGGCAATCCTGCCGCAGAGGAGTCTCGTACTCCCACGAGCTCTGGGAATGTGGATACCCTTTCCACTTCACCAGGTACTGGGTCTCACCCCGGTGATGGCGTCGTGCCATCAGGCGTTCCACATGGTAATGTGGAGTACCCTCCGTATCGAGCACTGGAGGAGGGGGTCGCGCTATTGCGGCGTGACTTCCACGAGCGCTGTGATCGGCACAGACGTCGCATCCAAGATGCTCAGGAGGGACTCTGCAACGAAGGGAGTGCGAATGAACGCATCGAGGGGAGGCTTGCCTCTCTCGAGTCTCTCGTTGCGGAGCTTCACGGTCGTATTTCAACCCTGTCGGAGATGTTCCGACCTGTCACGCCTTTCGGCTATCCGGCTTCTCACCCTCCTCCGAGAGGGGACCCGCCTCAGGGTTCCGGTATGGCTTAAGCATACCCACATAGAAGTTTGGATGCTTACGCATCGCCTTCGGGATGTCTAAGGTATGCGACAAGCCCTTTCGGGCTAATACCTTTGAAGGGCCCCACAAACCTGGGGAGCAGTTTATTGCGCAACACATTTGAAACTGCATGCGTAGGAAGATTTTTAGCATTTAATAAAACACTTTCTCCTACTTTGTACACCCTTTTATTACGCCGCCCCTTGCGGTCAGATTGCTCCTTCTGATTGTCTTGGCTTTCCGCCATGGCATCGGAGACTTGTCGTAAGACACTAAGGTGTGGTGGAGTCAAGTTCGAAATCGTATATATTTGTATCGACAACCTGACCACCACCATCGTGCCCAGCCTTCCAACTTACGGGGGGGGG
>CM047583.1:24785177-24821525 GCA_026184515.1 Peronosclerospora sorghi
AGCTGCCTGGACCAAAAGTGACCAATTTTGTGGTACACTTCACCACAAAGGCGCGTCGATAAAACCTTATCGATGTGCTTTCGCACTGATACAGGGCTGACATCGAGGAATTCTCCCCCCCTCAATCCCTGGGCCACACACACGTGGTGTCAACAGAACCCTCGGATTCACTAATCCGTTCACGTAAAACGGGGTAAACCCCGTAGATGCATGGACCGAATTGTTGATAGCAAATTCGACCATTGGAAGCCACTCCAACTCTTTGGAGAATCCGGACATAAACTCCGGAGAGTATCCTCCACAACGCGATTAACGCGTTCCGTCTGACCGTCCGTCTGTGGATGATCCGCAGTGGACATGAGTAGCTTGGTGTCTAGCACCTTAAACAACGCTCCCCAAAACTGTCCCGTAAAACGGGGATCCCGATCCAACACAACGGAATCGGGTAGACCATGCTGTCGAAAGACACGGTCTAGGAACACTTTCGCTGTCCTTGTCCATCTATGGACTGTGGCACCGCCGCCAGGTGATTCATCTTGCTCAATCGGTCTAGAAAGACCAACCTGCCGGTGTTCCCGGCCCTATCCTTCGGAAAACCGAAGATAAAATCCATGCTAATGGATTTCCAACACTACGTTAGAACCGATAAGCTCGCCGAAGGCGCAGCTGAACTTGCAGAGAGCTTAACCTTCTGACACGTCTCACAGGTGCGTATATACGCACCGACCCACTTATACATGTTGGGCCACCAATACAAAGCGCTTAAAGCGCTGTAGGTCTTATCCCGACCTAGATGACCCCCGGTAGAGGCGTCATGTGCCTCAAAGAGGACTCTATACTTCAGTTCCTCATCATGAGGAACTACCACCCGCGGAGTGTCCTCCGCGCTCGTGCTATAATATAGCAAACCGTCACAGTACCTGTAACGGTGTAAACGAGCTTTAGATCGACTTGACAGGGTTGGCTCAGACGAGCCAAGTCCCTTTCCACCCAACGCGCTGATAAGCGCCGTACACTGTGGGTGTTTCTCATACGCCTGGAGTATGAGATCCACCACAGATGTAGTGACGAATCTCGCGTGAGCGATATCGTAATCGGGACGTCGCGACAACGCGTCTGCAAGCACGTTCTGCTTGCCAGGTTTATACTTAACCTCAAAGTTGTACTCCGCAAAGAAGGAGATCCAACGAGCTATCCGTTGCAAGAGATGAGGCGACTTTGTCGCTGTACGTAAGGACGCGTGGTCAGTATAAACCACGAACGGCTTTGAGCCGAGTAGGTGAACCCTAAATTTGACAAGAGCATACTTCATTGCAAGTAGCTCCTTGTCACGAACGGGATAATTCCGTTCCGCAGCTTTAAGCTGCCTCTACTCAAACGCAATTACGCGTTCCCTTCCCGCATCGTCTGCTTGGAACAAAGCACATCCGATTGCGAAATCGGAGGCGTCGCAGGCTACACTAAATGGCTTCCCAGAGTCTGGGAGAGCAAGAACGGGAGCTTTTAACAAGCTCCCCTTAATCGCTTCAAAAGCGTTTTGGTGTTTGGTTTCCCAACACCAATCAACATCCTTCTTAAGAAGGTCGGTTAATGGCTTCGCCATTTCAGCGTAGTTCTCGCTGTACTTGTGGAGATAATTGGCTAATCCAAGCCACTTCCGTAAATCTCTAAGATCTACAGGCGAAGACCACTCCACAATGGCTTTCACCTTCGCGGGATCCGCCCGCACTCCTTCCTTACCGATGAAGCATCCGAGTAAAGGAATTTCCTCAGCACCAATTATACATTTGGTTGTGTTCTCATATAACTTATGCTCTCGCATACATTCGAGCACTGCTCGAAGGTGTATCAGATGCGTCTGAACACAAGAAGAGTCGCCTTCCGCGCGACTATGAACGAATATATCGTCGAAGTACGTCTGAGCGTAGTTCCTATGAGGGCGGAAGAGTTGAGTCACCAGGCGATTAAAAGTCACTGGTGCATTTGAAAGCCCTTGTGGCATCACAAGCCCCTCCCACAGCATGCCGCTAGGCGTGCTGACCGCTTTAAGCGGAATATCGGACGCTCGCATGAGCACCTGATAATACCCGTCCACCAGATCTAAGGCACTGTACACAGTACAACCGGCCATATTGTTCTGGAGGACATCCTTCCGAGGAATCGGAGTCTGCATGGGTATAGTAATGCATTCAGCTTGTTGTACGCATGCACAATGCGCCACTTTCCGTTCGGTTTACGAACACAAAAAGTGGGAGATGAATGGGGAGACTTGCTCTCCCGTACCATCCCTGCCTCTTCTTTCCCCGTGAAGAATGCGTCGATGACGTCGCATTGTTCCTTGGGGAGAGGCCACTGCCTAGTGACGCAGTATTTGGTTCCATGAACCAAATCAATTTCATGTCGGATTCTCCTTTCCGGTGGTAACCCCATCGGCGGGTTTTCACTAATGACATCTCCAAATTCCTTCAATAAGGAATGGTAAAGGTCCTCAGGATCCGCAAGGATCTTGAGGACGCTTCGGGAATTCAATGCCTGTTTGGTTTGCTCCAAAACTGACTCGTCCATCGTGGATGAGGAGTTCAACTCCTCTTCCGGACGCAACACGACAACCTCGTCGATTTCATCTGCTTTCAAAGCAGTTTCAAACTCGTTGAAGGACATCTCCTCCAACGACAACAGTTCGCCTACCCCAGGCAACCGTTCAGAGCTTACGCCTTCTGTGACAACACCTGTCACACTATTCAGCATCCGATAGGACTGCTGACTACTGGCCTCGGGACTCATCCCGAGACCCAGATGGGGGGAGTCAATTGCCCCATCTATTGGAAGCGCCACGCGCCTATCCACAGAGGTCTCTACCTCTACCACCGGTGACTCGCCGGTCTCACCTATAACGGCGTAGTCGGAATCATTTCCGACGTGCGAAAGAGACAAACTTCGGGTCTCTTCGCTTGGAAGCGCTTCGCGCTTAACCACAGGGGTCTCTACCCATACCACTGGAGTCTCAACTTGTTCGCCTGACACGGCGTGGTCGGAATCTCTTCCGACCTGCAGAAGAGACGAACTTCGGGTCTCTTCTCTAAGCGCCTTGCGCTTAACTTCAGAGGAATCCACCTCTATCACTGGCGACTCACCAGTCTCGCCTATATCGGCGTGGGGATTAACCGCCGAATCCCCCTCGTTAAGTAACTCTTCCTTAATTCCATTGAGAATGATCATTTCAGACATCCCAATTTCTGGCATCTCACGCTAGAATCGCTTTTGCGATCGAGAAAAGGTGGGTTCATGACTCGCCAATGCTTCACCCGACCGCGGGTGCGTTGAGCCAATGGATTTAGACTTCCAGTCTATCCATGGCTCGTGGCGTTCCAGCCACTTCATGACCAGAATGAGGTCATACCTCGAGTCCAAATACAGGACTAGGCAACGTTCTAAGCTGTCGAAGTCTGCAAACTTCAGCTTAAGGTCAATCGAGACCTTGGGTACATAAACCTGTACGCCCGTCGCAAGACGGACCGTGACAACGTCACGAGAACGTGCCTCTAGGGCCTCGTCATACAGCCGACTCTTCTTCACAGAAGCTCGTTTTGACATAATTGTCAGACGCTCCAGAGTCTAGCAAGACTCTACAAGGCTTATCAAAGCCTTTCACGTCCGCAAGGACTACCAGCAACCCTGGCTGGTACACCAACTCGGCGCTAGAAAGCACCGCTTCCCTCGAGTCTTCGTGCTGTCGTCCCCTACCCTGGGGCTTAACAGCACTGAGGGATCCCCCAGTAGGGCGCCCCGCACCTACTGGGAGCCGTCGTTTCCCGACGGCTTGGGCAAGGGCTTTTTACCCACCCTTGGTCCCTTGTAGCGAGTGTATCGCTGGGGATTTTTCGGACACCTGTTCCGCAGATGATCCGTGCTTCCACACAAGAAGCATCTGAGCGGCCCATGTCGCTGCAGCATAGCTAAGAGCTCCGTCTCGAAGCTCTGCGAAAAAGAGTCAGTGTGACTCTTAGCGGGAGTTTTCTCCTCCGCTTCGACCTGACTAAGGTCCATGGGTTCGGGGCCCACCTTAGAGGAACGGAAGTTCCTCTCGGCGTTGAACGTCATCTTGAACGCCTCCCCCAGGGATTCGGGTCGGCATCGGAACAATTCCGAACGTTCTGGCCCTTCTCTCAGGCCACCCATTAAGACGGGGATGGACACATCGTCCGAATACGCTTTCGCGTACATCCCTGCCAACAGGGTCTTAAGTTCTTCGATATATGTTTACAAGTCCTTAGTGCCCTCACGGCACCTCCGAAACGCCAGCTGATTCTGGAAAACCAGATCAGGCGTGGCGTACATGCCCATAAGCTTTTGCTTAAGGACTTCCCAGGTTGGGAACACGGTCGTGACCGAATCCTGACACGTAAACGCCCATGTACGGGCTTTGCCCGTAACATGGGTCAGTGAAAGTCCCACTCGCAGGTGATCAGCGGTCACATTCGCTGTGGCGAAGGCCGTTTAGACATCTCGCAACCAAACGTAAAGGTTGTCACCCTTCTCTCCGGTGAACTCCTTTATCTTACACGATAATGGGGGTCGCATCCCCGTGGAACTACCTCCACTACAACTCGCCTCATGAGCGATGAGGGCATTTACCCTTGCCTTTACGGCCTCAAGGCCCTGCCCCACTAGGAGCTTCATGCCTTCGTCACCCAATAAGGGTAACAGCCTTTTAAAGGCTTCCTATTGGACGAGGGTCAAACTATCCCAATCGTCCTGATTCATCCTTTGCAGAGGATGCGTTACCCTACCAATACAGGTGTTGGATTGACTACAAGTGCTACCAGATGTAGCCGGTGCGTATACGCACGGTGAGACTAGCGCACAGAGGAAGACTCTTCCTTAAAGCGGTAGCTACCGCTACTTAGCCGATACGCCCTTGTAAAGGGCTTAGTAGGTGAGTTCTCCTACTCGGGGCCAATATTCCCGGGTTGGTTTACTAAGTAGCCTTAACGGCTGTATTCCCTTTACGGGATGTAAGTAAAGGGAGGGCTCCCTCTTACCTACGACACTCACTGCGCGCGCGACCGGTCGAGGTAGAAGTCCGCAAAATAGAGTGAAATGTAAACTGAATATATTTAATATGTAATTAGCCTAAATTAATTTAAACTAATATAAACTATATGTAATACTAAGTAGAATATTCCTAATTCGTACCTAGCTAAAATGTAGTGTACACACCTGTGTACGGACACGTGGATGGATGACACACCACCACACCAAGGTCCCCTGCCCTGATTGGTTAAAATAACCAAAGGTTCAAACCCTTTAAAACCGATCAATACTGACATCAACCGTGGTGTACTCATGTACACCAACATTATATGTAATTCGAATGTAAACCCGTTACAATTGGAATGTCTGAGATGATCATTCCCAATGGCGTTAAGGAAGAGTTTCTTGACGAGGGGGATTCGGCGGTTAATCCCCACGCCGATATAGGCGAGACTGGTGAGTCTCCAGTGGTAGAGGTGGATTACTCTGATGTTAAGCGCAAGGAGCTTAGAGAAGAGACCCGAAGTTCGTCTCTTCTGCAGGTCGGAACAGATTCCGACCACGCCGTGTCCGGCGAACAAGTTGCGACTCCAGTGGTATGGGTAGAGACCCCTGTGGTTAAGCGTGAGGCGCTGAGACCCGAAGTTTGTCTCTTTCGCACGTCGGAAATGATTCCGACTACGCCGTTATAGGTGAGACCGGCGAGTCACCGGTGGTAGAGGTAGAGACCTCTGTGGATAGGCGCGTGGTGCTTCCAATAGATGGGGCAATTGACTCCCCCCATCTGGGTCTCGGGATGAGTCCCGAGGCCAGTAGTCATCAGTCCTACAGGATGCTGAATAGTGTGACAGGTGTTGTCACAGAAGTCGTAAGCCTGGAACGGTTGCCTGGGGTAGGCGAACTGTTGTCGTTGGAGGAGATGTCCTTCAACGAGTTTGAAACTGCTTTGAAAGCAGATGAAATCGACGAGGTTGTCGTGTTGCTTCCGGAAGAGGAGTTGAACTCCTCATCCACGATGGACGAGTCAGTTTTGGAGCAAACCAAAACAGGCATTGAATGCCGGGAGCGTCCTCAAGATCCTTGCGGATCCTGAGGACCTTTACCATTCCTTATTGAAGGAATTTGGAGATGTCATTAGTGAAAACCCGCCGATGGGGTTACCACCGGAAAGGAGAATCCGACATGAAATTGATTTGGTTCATGGAACCAAATACTGCGTCACTAGGCAGTGGCCTCTCCCCAAGGAGCAATGCGACGTCATCGACGCATTCTTCAAGGGGAAAGAGGAGGCAGGGATGGTACGGGAGAGCAAGTCTCCCCATTCATCTCCCACTTTTTGTGTTCGTAAACCGAACGGAAAGTGGCGCATTGTGCATGCGTACAACAAGCTGAATGCAGCTACTATACTCATGCAGACTCCGATTACTCGGAAGGATGTCCTCCAGAACAATATGGCCAGCTGTACTGTGTACAGTGCCTTAGATCTGGTGGACGGGTATTATCAGGGGCTCATGCGAGCGTCCGATATTCCGCTTACAGAGGTCAGAACGCCTAGTGGCATGCTGTGGGAGGGGCTTGTGATGCCACAAGGGCTTTCAAATGCACCAGTGACTTTTAATCGCCTGGTGACTCAACTCTTCCGCCCTCATATAAAGTACGCTCAGACGTACTTCGACGATATATTCGTTCATAGTCTCGCGGAAGGCGACTCGTCTGATGTTCAGACGCACTTTATACACCTTCGAGCTGTGCTCGAATGTATGCGAGAGCATAAGCTATATGCGAACACATCCAAATGTATATTTGGTGCTGAGGAAATTCCTTTCCTCGGATGCTTCATCGGTAAGGATGGAGTGCGGGCGGATCCCGCGAAGGTGAAAGCCATGTGGAGTGGCCTTCGCCTGTAAATCTTAGAGATTTACGGAAATGGCTTGGATTAGCCAATTATCTCCACAAGTACAGCGATAACTACGCTGAAATGGCGAAGCCATTAACCGACCTTCTTAAGAAGGATGTTGATTGGTGTTGGGAAACCAAACACCAAAACGCTTTTGAAGCGGTAAAGGGGAGCTTGTTGAAAGCTCCCGTTCTTGCTCTCCCAGACTCTGGGAAGCCATTTAGTGTAGCCTGCGGCGCCTCCGATTTTGCAATCGGATGTGCTCTGTTCCAAGCAGACGATGCGGGAAGGGAACGCGTAATTGCGTTTGAGTAGAGGCAGATTAAAGCTGCGGAACGGAATTATCCCGTTCATGACAAGGAGCTACTTGCAATGTAGTATGCTCTTGTCAAATTTAGGGTTCACCTACTCGGCTCAAAGCCGTTAGTGGTTTATAATGACCACGCGTCCTTACGTACAGCGACAAAGTCGCCTCATCTCTTGCAACGGATAGCTCGTTGGATCTCCTTCTTTGCGGAGTACAACTTTGAGGTTAAGTATAAACCTGGCAAGCAGAACGTGCTTGCAGACGCGTTGTCGCGTCGTCCCGATTACGATATCGCTCACGCGAGATTCGTCACTACATCTGTGGTGGATCTCATACTCCAGGCGTATGAGAAACACCCACAGTGTACGGCGCTTATCAGCGCGTTGGGTGGAAAGGGACTTGGCTCGTCTGAGCCAACCCTGTCAAGTCGATCTAAAGCTCGTTTACACCGTTACAGGTACTGTGACGGTTTGCTATATTATAGCACGAGCGCGGAGGACACTCCGCGGGTGGTAGTTCCTCATGATGAGGAACTGAAGTATAGAGTCCTCTTTGAGGCACATGACGCCTCTACCGGGGGTCATCTAGGTCGGGATAAGACCTACAGCGCTTTAAGCGCTTTGTATTGGTGGCCCAACATGTATAAGTGGGTCGGTGCGTATATACGCACCTGTGAGACGTGTCAGAGGGTTAAGCTATCTGCAAGTTCAGCTGCGCCTTCGGCGAGCTTATCGGTTCTAACGTAGTGTTGGAAATCCATTAGCATGGATTTTATCTTCGGTTTTCCGAAGGATAGGGCCGGGAACACCGGCAGGTTGGTCTTTCTAGACCGATTGAGCAAGATGAATCACCTGGCGGCGGTGCCACAGTCCATAGATGTACAAGGACAGCGAAAGTGTTCCTAGACCGTGTCTTTCGACAGCATGGTCTACCCGATTCCGTTGTGTTGGATCGGGATCCCCGTTTTACGGGACAGTTTTGGGGAGCGTTGTTTAAGGTGCTAGACACCAAGCTACTCATGTCCACTGCGGATCATCCACAGACGGACGGTCAGACGGAACGCGTTAATCGCGTTGTGGAGGATACTCTCCGGAGTTTATGTCCGGATTCTCCAAAGAGTTGGAGTGGCTTCCAATGGTCGAATTTGCTATCAACAATTCGGTCCATGCATCTACGGGGTTTACCCCGTTTTACGTGAACGGATTAGTGAATCCGAGGGTTCCGTTGACTCCACGTGTGTGTGGCCCAGGGCTTTAGGGGGGAGGATTCCTTGATGTCATCCCTGTATCTGTGCGAAAACACATCGATAAGTTCTTATCGACGCGCCTTAGTGTCTTACGACACGTCTTCGATGCCATGGCGGAAATCCAAGACAAGCAGAAGGAGCAAGATGACCGCAAGGGGCGGCGTAACAAAAGGGTGTACAAAGTAGGAGAAAGTGTTTTATTAAACGCTAAAAATCTTCCTACACATGCAGTTTCCAACGTGTTGCGGAATAAACTGCGCCCCAGGTTTGTGGTGCCTTTTAAGGTACTAGCCCGAAAGGGCTAGTCGTACACCTTAGACATCCCGAAGGTGATGCGTACGCATCCAACCTTTTATGTCGGTATGCTTAAACCATACCAGGACCCGGAGGCGGGCCCCCTCCTGGAGGGGGTTGGAAAGGCGGATAGTCGTAAGAGCCGTAAGACACGGCAGGGCGGAGGAAGCCCGACAGGGCTAAAGTGCGACCACGAAGCTCCGCAACGGTCGTCTCGAGAGAGCCAAGCCGCTTCTCGAAGCGTGTAGTGGCATCCCACTCATCGCGGAGTCCCTCGTTGACATCATGGATGCTATGGCTGTGTCGATCACAGCGCTCGCGAATCTCATGTCGCAATTTCGTGACTTCCTCCCCCAATTCTCGATGCGGAGGGTACTCCACATTATCATGTGGAGCGTCTGATGGCGCGACGCCATCATACGGGTCAAACCCAGTATCTGGTAAAGTGGAAGGGTTATCCACACTCACAGAGCTCGTGGGAGTCCGAGACTCCCCTGCGACAGGATTGCCGTGACGTTGTTGACGCTTTCGAGCGGGAGAATCCCGCTGCGGGTCTACGAACAAAGGGGCGCGAGAAGCCCCTTCACTCCCAGTAGTTGGGAGTTCTCCGGAGGCAGATGTGGTGCTCACACTTCTCTCTGGCACCGCGGTGAGGGATGGAGCGCTGGCATAGCGCGTGTAATATGGGGCGCCTAATAGCCCCATCGCTTTGGCGTTAGCGGTGTGGCCCGGATTTGTTTCCGGCGCGCGATTTCACGAGGAAGTACAGCCGCAGGACCAGGGATATAGGAGGATAAGCCCCTCTTCACCTCGTTCTTAGCCTTCTTTTGAGGGTCACGAGGACCCTTCCGTGTCGGTACGGCATGTCGGGCTTCATGAACCGTGTATGGTTCATTTTGTGATGGTCGCTTTTGGCGACCCGGATGCATCATCCGCAGTTGGTAGAGGTGGCGCACAAGTTAGCGCATTTACCCCACGTGTGGAGAATAGATTGGATGACTGAAACCGCCGTTCGGCGCTGTCGGAGTGGTCAGCCTTTGGGGAGATATCGCCAATGGCATCCACCTCCGAGTTATCGGAATAGTCTACATCCTCATCACCACTAAAGGTACTCATGGGTATCCAGAAGTTCTGGCAGTTGGAGTTCTCCAACTATATTCGATTATTGCGTATGCAATAGTCTTGATGGGGGAGGATGTAACACGGTTACATTTGGTTACATTTGGTTATGTTGTGTACATAAGTACACTACGATTGAGGTCAGTATTGACCGGTCCGAAAGGTTTGGACTTATTGGTTATTTTAACCAATCAGGGCAGGATCCCTTGGTGGAGGCGTGGTAGCCAGCCACGTGTTAGTACACAGGTGGTGTACACTACATTTTGGCTTCGTACGAATTTAGTAAGTTCTACTTAGTATTACATATAGTTTACATTAGTTTAAATTAATTTAGACTAATTATATATTAAATATACATTCAGTTTACATTTCACTCAACCGACTACCAGACGCACGACCTCGACCGGTCGCGCGTGTAGTGAGTGCAGTAGCGTCAAGGGATTCCTCCCTTTAGCTACACCCTTAGTAAGGGAGCCTTGTGTTAAGGCATTAGCGAAAGCTAATAGTAAACCAAAGTAGGAATCTTGGCCCCGAGTAAGAGAGCAATCTCTTACTAAGCCATTATATAAGGGCGTATCGGCTAAGTAGCGGCGTATCGCCGCTTAAGGAAAGTCTTCCTCTGTGCTCTAGCCGCACCGTGCGTGTACGCACCGACTACACGTCGGGTACACAAGGTGATCTGGAACACAAGCAGTCAAAGGACAACCGGAGGACCCCCTTCGTTAGTCGGCAGTCCGGGCACCGTGGTAACGCCTGATCAAGCGTCAAAAACTTTGATCAGCCGCTCCACCACAATGGTGCGCGTGCCCGGATATTTGGGCGTCGCGGGATATCACAGCGATTCTACGCAATCTGGCGCTGATGTGGACGTGAAAACGGAAGCGGAAGCAGAAGTGAAGATAAAAGTGGAAAAGGAGGAGGTGGTTGTGACGACGGAAGGAAGCTCGCCTTCGTCATGTCTGAAGAAGAAAGGAAATGCTGATCATCAGGACCTGGGGAGGTATCTTGATGAGATAAAGGAGTAGACGCCTCAACCACCTCCCGAGGCTCCTTCGGAAGCCCATGCGGATCATAACGCAAGTTATGATCCGCCAAGTGTATGTGTGTATAAGGATTCGGATTGGGATCCGATGTTGAAGTATTACAAGACTGACCAGCCGAAGGCGTTGCTAAAGGCACCTGGGTCGGAGAGCAACAAAAGTCGATCAATTAAGCCACCAACGGAATTGGATCTGGTGAAGACGTTTTACCAAAAGGTTTACAAACGAAAATTGGAAGATTTATTATTGACGAACGCGATCATGAACCTCCTCGGGGTCAAGTTCAGCGGAGATTGAAAGGACCTGTTTATCGACCAATGACGAATTGAATGACAAGATTCGGATGGTTTTAGGGCTAATACGCCTGATCAAGCAAGCTGGTCTGTCGACAAGCGCCTTCGATGCCGAAGAAATGTTCGATCAGGACCTGGGAGACATCAGGGCCGCTACACATCGACTATACGAGGTGGTTGTTCCTATCGTGGGCCGATCTAATATGGAGGATCCCCCCAGTTCTCCGCCCAAAATCGAAGCGGGCCCGTTGATCAACGTGGCAGAACACACGGGATCATCGTGTTACGAATCTGCCCCTTCCGAAGGCGATGACCTGAAGTGGAGTCGCGTAGTACCGGAAGCATAGAGCCCAAGATCACCAGGATGACAGTTTTCCAGAAAGATGAATCCAATTTTTCGGTTATCAAGACGGAACCTCAATCGATCAAGGTAAAAGATGATCATGTATCGCAAGGTCCACAGCTGCAGACATTTTTTGACAAGGCTATAAAGAAATTTCTGGCTGAGGAAAGAAGCAAGTTGACACCTGGAGTCTTTGGCACAAAAAACCGCCAGCTAAAGACAGGAAGAGCTGCGTCGATCACGGATATCGACATGGAGTCCGTGCATTCGCTTCGTGATCAGCAGTCGAAGCCAGGGCGATCGGCGACGGTCAAGGACGTTGACATGGAATCCGTGTATTCGTTCCATGATAAACGATCCCAGGGCGAGTATATTGACCCAGATGAGCCGATCACACTGCCGCGACAAGCCACAGTTGCGTCCGCGTACACTGGAATGTCTGATCAACAGCCGATTCCCAGGATCCGGATGTCTGCGATCAGCGATCTGAAGTAATATTAGGGAAAAGAAGGAGATGAAGTTCAAGCGCGGAATTGGTTTAGTCGCCTCAAGTCAGCATTTATGCGCGATCAGGCTTCTGATCACGAAAAGCGTTTTATCCTGGGCGATCTAATTAAAGGACCAGCACGCAATTGGCATAGCCAGCTGAGTAGAGGTACTCGATCAAGTTGTAAAAGTCTCGTGGATGAGTTTGAAGTTCAATACTGTGGAAGTGGTCAATCGGCATCCCGCCAGTATTATTACACGAAGCAACGATCGGATGAAACTCCTATTGAGTATCTGCACCGGTTGAATGTGGCGGAACTGCGAGCCAAGCTGCCGATCAGGGACGGATCGCCTACGATCTTACGCGAGCATGTGCAACATTTTCTGAACACGTTGGCCAATCGCGAACTCGCTGATAAACTGGCGCTTCTTGCGGTTGGATAACGCCACGGATTTGGAAGAGACGCTTCGGGATTATGCACGCAATAAGTCGTGCCGGCCAATGGCGGCGGTAGGCACTAGCCGATTCCATCAGGAATTCGGCGATGATCGATCACCTGCCCCAGCGCGGAAGCCTAAAGCAGTGCGCGCGATCAAGATGATGTCTGGAAGTGATGAATCAAACTCAGATGATAGTGTAAGGGATGGTGATTAGCGTCGTTACATGATTTCTGGTATACGCGATCAACCAGGGGCGCTAGATCAACCTGGTGAGTCCATATCGGGTAAACGAAGTGATTCAAGTGCTTTTAATCAAGGGGCGGCAAAGAAGTGCAGTCATTGTCGATCGATTAGGCACGATAATTTACGTTAACGGAAGCGCCTGACATGTATGAAGTGTGGCAAGAAGGGACATCCGAACGATCATTGTTTGTACGTCTGACGAGTATGCGGCGAAATTCACGATGCGGGCAAGTGCCCTATGGAAGAATTTTACAATCGCATCCGCCAGTGGTACAATCCCACCAAGCATGCTGGAATGTTGCCCAAGGAAGCCGAAGATATGTTAAACTAAGACGCTCGCCAGGTTGGAATCTGGTATGAAACGAGCGTTCTGGTTTGTGTATTTTTGCATATGTGGATAAGAAGAGGGCTGATCAAGCAGCAGAAAGAGACAATGAAAAATGTGATCAGCCTGATTTACCACGGTTGGCTAATTTCCGTATTGATGAGTTTTCTCGGTCCCTGGTGATCATGGAAGTCGATCTACTTCCAGGTGAATCACGTGGATATTGGAAGTACCACTCGCCTAAGAAATGTTTTAAACAAACCAAGGCGAGCGGCAAAGTTAATAACGAACGTGCCACGTTGCTATTTGATTCTGGTGCCGAAGCGTCGATCATCGACTCAAACTTTGCTCGTAAGGTGAGTTGTCAGATCGATACAAGCCAAACCCAATAATGTGTCGGCATTGGAGAAAGTGCATATCTCACAGAAGGGCGCACTAAAATCAAAATTACGTTAGCGGGCTCGTTGGTTTATTATTTCCATGCATGGGTGGGCAAACTTGTCGGTCAAGATGCTATATTGGGTATGGATTTTATGATACCACCTGGTTTTTGATTAGACGTCGCCTATGGAGCACTAAATTGCCTGATGAGGTGATCATCCAATTAGAAGGACGTCGACAATTGTACGGATCGAGTGGAAACTACATGAAACTTTATCAGTACGAACAGATCCCAGTAGGTCGATATGCTGAGGTCCGGATTCGTGATCAGCGATCTCGGAAGTTGTGGATTACTCGTGGAAGAGATTGGGTCCCCACCATCACTAGGGGCGTGGGTAATTTACGATATCTGCGTGTTACGAACGTCGTTGATCATCCGATCTTTGTGCAAGACGATACTATTTTAGGTATCTGGATGAACAAAGATGACGTACCCCGTCGCCCTAGATTTGTTTCGGTGGGATCCAATCGCTATAAAGAGTGGCAAAATCTCGCGTATCAGGCTTCTACGGATTCCGTACATGACGATCAAGAAAGTGTTGATCAAGGCCCCCTAGTCGAGAAGAAGTAGTATCCTACTCCTCGAAGTACAGTAGAACCGGTCTAAACAAATATGCTCGGGATCCGGTCAAACGTATTATTTTACGGAGGTTATTAAATTGTAGAGATGCGCAGCGGTGCGAAGCGGAACGCAGTACTGTACTTATGATCAGGGGCTGTGAAATGTAACCCTCAACTAACCACCAACAAACAAAGAACCAACAAAACCGCACAAAACCCGCAACATCCGACCACACCAACCACAGTTTTACAGAAGAACCCAAAGATGCCAAGGGCTGGAGCACAGCACACAACCATGCCGGACAAGGTCCGCATTGCCTTATATGAGCACAAGCAGAAGAACCCTTCGCTCACGCAGAAAGAGCTGATTGCTTGGATGAAGACCAATCACCACCTCAAAATCAGCCAAGCAACGGTCTCCAACACGCTCAAACGTTCGGGCGAGATCCTCCAAAAGGTGTCCAACATCAATCTTGAGCAGAAGCGACCTAAGACCGTAAAGTATCCTGAGATGGAGAAGACGCTTTTTGAGTGGTTTACGGCTCATGAGGAGCAGGTGAACATGAGCGGCGATCTTCTGAAAGAAAGCGCTAGCAAGATCCTTGATCGTCTTTACCCAGGTCATGAGAAGTCCGAGTTCTCAAACGGCTGGATTGAATCATTCAAGACACGTCACGGCATTCGTTCTGTCCGTCGCTTTGGCGAGAGTGGTTCCGTCAACAAACAACTCACCGAGGATGAGCGCCCAAAGATACGTGAGGTGCTCGACAAGTATGCACTCAGTGACATCTACAACATGGATGAGACGGGCCTGTTCTACAGGATGCAGATTTGTTAAACATTTCCATTCAATTCAATTGTGATAAAAATTAATCTAAGCATGTCACGTTTCAGGCAGATCACTCGCTTGCAACCAAGCAGCTTGAAGGGCGCAAGCAGCACAAGGAACGGCTGACTCTTGCCGTTTGATGCAATGCCGATGGTTCAGAAAAGCTTCCCCTTTGGATCATTGGAAAGTCAAGGAGCCCACGCTGCTTCAAGAACATCAATCTGAACAATCTCGGTTACGTGTAGCGCAACAATGTAAAGTATTGGATGACGCAAATTATTTTTCTTTAGTGGATCAAATCGTTTGATCTTCGAATGGCTCACAGAAAAGTTCTTTTGATTCTTGACAATTGCGGTGCACATGTTCCTCTTGACGACATTCCGGCCCGCATTCAGCTCCGGAACACTACTGTGTTCTACCTGCCACCAAACACCACATACAAGCTGCAGCTCTGCGATGGTGGGGTTATCCTGAGCCTCAAGGCCTACTACCGCCACGCTTTCAACCGACTTCTCCTGCAGCGTGTGGAGGACAAACTTCCTGATCTTGAGAAGATCGACATTCTTGAGGCAATCAGGTTTTCAGTCCCCGCGTGGAAGAACGAGGTGAAGGCAGAGACCATTGCAAACTGTTTCCGCCACTGCCAGATTCGCAGCACGGCACCGGAGGATCAGCAGCCAGTTTTGGCAGAAGGGGAGCTTCTCGACCAGGAGGTTGTGGCCGAGCTGGAGTCACAGGTTCTCCGCTTCCTCTACGCCAATCCCATGGATGTGCGTAACCTCCTCAACTACAGCGAAGAGGATGTTTTCACCTAAGCACCTACCTTGGACGAGGTGATTCACGATCACTTGGTGCCGGAGCCCGTGGAAGAACAGGCCGAAGACGATGAAAGCCAAGAGGTCTCCATTGTTCCGGTATCAGAGGCACAGGCAATGATACGTTCACTGGAAACATTCTCGCTACAGCAATCTGACGTGAACGAGCTCTTCATGACGGCCCTCCAACGCATGAAGAACAAGGCTGAAGCCATAAATACCCGCCAGATGAAGCAGAAGGGCATACGTGACTTTTTTGAGCGTGTTTGAATAGCGACATATAGGGCCAGGTATATAGGATATTTTTTTACATAAGTTGTGGGACTGAGAAAATTTATCAAATATCACATTGCGGAGGTTTATTAATTCCAATATGGGGACGAGCTCGGGACCGGCAAGAAATATTTGTTGCGGAGGTTATTAGTTTAGCCATTATCAATTTAGACAGGTTCTAATGTAATTTAGTACGACCTACAGACCCGATCGTCACATCTGTGGCATTGGTAACCGGAGGGTCGCAGAAGGTGCAAGAGGTGCACGAGCGGTGCGATCAGGAGCCGGGGATAAAAGGTCCGACCTTAGATCACGGAGTTGAACATGTGGTGAAGTGGATTCAATTTTAAGCCTATCGTGTGCAAGGAGTGTCAAGAACACAGATTTTGGTAAGTCACAGGATATTGCGTGTACTTATATATTTCATGTTTATACATATTGGGGACCGTAGGGAGATAGGATTGGTTAGTTTTGGGTTTTCCTTCTAAGAGTCGTTTTGGTTTTTCATTCTAAGAGTCGTTTTAGTTTTTCCTTCTAAGATTCGTTTTGGGTTTTCCGTCTTTTTTGGATGCTTAACTAAAACAAGGAAGTCGTTCGCATCTTTGCGCAGTACATTAGTCGCCTCCGCACGCCGCGGAGTGTTTGGGAGCAGAGGGTCGATTAATCCCCTCTAGCTCATTATACCCGGCCGGGACGCGTTACAGACGCACTTTGCCCGCCGGAAGTCCCTCGACGGGAGTACGCATTTGTCGGCTTCGCAAGCCCAAGTTACACACGTTTGGAACGTGTAACCAATTTTTGGATTGTTACGTGGAGATAGCGTTCGTGGAGTTGGTAACGTTCTATTTAGATCTCCACATTGGAATATTGGTCTTTTCTTCTCGCATTGGTTGGGCTCTACGATCGATTAAGCGATCTGACCTTTGGAGTATACTTACTTTAAGTATAACCGGTTTGCCCGTACCCAGGGTGAAGAGTTCCGCCCAGGGTACACCACCCAGCACGGTCTCTCATTTAATACCTGAATCAATTTGCAGCGACGATCCACCAAGTGTGCAACCAGCCCATTTCCTTCGGGTACACAATGTGAGATGGAGACGCGAAAATCGGACCAGGCGTCCTATGCTGATGATCGGTCGTCTGCTAGCAGCAAACGATCATATCGGATCGTAGGCGAAGGTTCGCGGGGTACCCCCCCCCCCGTCTGTTGGAAGGCTGGGTACGATGGTGGTCAGATTCTCGACACTACGGTGTTCTATTTTGAACTTGACTCTACCACAATGGTGCGCGTGCCCGGATCACTTGGTGATCATGGATATCACCGAGATGATATCTCGTCAAAAATTGATTACAATGAATTAAATGTGGAATCGTTCTGGAGAGGACATAAGGAACGGCTATCTCCTTATGCTATCGTTGTCGATAAGGATGGAGATGTTCGATCTGGCCGGGTTGAGGACCAGATCGGGATTAATAAGTTTTTTCCTCCCCATAAGGCTCCCACCGGAGCCGATCGGGACTATAGCAAGTCTTGCTATAGTTCCGGAAAGGATCAGGACTTTTGTCCTGATCCTATGCATTTGAATGAACGATTTGATGGAAAAATAAAAGATGAAAACGACTTGGAGGCTGATCGGAACGATCAGACCTACTTTCCCAAGGTCCCCAAGCAAAGGCTGGGAATGCCACCCGATGAAGATGACTTGGAAGCAGAGTCGCAGGTCGGGGATGGGGTTGTCAAGGAAGAAGACCTGACCAGGATGTATTACATCCACTAAATAAAGCAATTTATTCGTGAAGTCCAGGTCATACAGATCTTAAGCCCCCAGATCCCCGATCGCCTTCTCGGACCCACCACCGAGACGATCCAAAGCGATCGGCCGTTGCTATTGGTGAAGAGCCTGCTGGTGATGTTCGCTGAGGTCGACATAAAAGTGCAAAACCTTGCCAACGTACATAAACTGTTTGATCTGTACACTTCGAAGCTGGTGTTGTCGATGTCGACCCTCCATGATCATTTGGTGCCGTTGGTGGGGGCGGTTCGCCGCCCAACTCCCACCGTGGCATTTAAGGTCGCTGAGGCCACGGCAGCACACGATGATTTGTGTTCCGATGATAAATCGCTGTATGAGTCTACACCTGCCTCTAATAGCTCATCGGAGTTGGAGGTCGGTGTTGAGCGGATGACCATGGGGTCGGACCAGACCCCATGGCAGCATAAAAAGGACGTGCAGCAGCATGGGGCTGCATGCCGGTCGGGTCCCCAGGATCCCCCACAGGTTTCATTATCTCCAAAGGAGGATGCCAAAACGTTGCCCATGACCCAAGCTAACGTCCAAGCCATGTTTGAGGCAATGATGAAGCGTTTCATGGGAGACCGGTGCCGATCGCCTCCGCACCCTCATGCCCAGGACCGATCTGCCCGGAAAAATGTCAATACTTGCCGGGATGTTGATATGGAGTCAGTGGCATCAACGATAAGGCTACCCGAGGTGGCAGACCAGTTGGCAGAGGAAGACGCAAGCTGCATCCAGCCCGACCGCGCTGATCAAGCAAAAACAGCGATTTCGACATGGAGTCGATCGGCGATCCGGATTACCACTATGGGTAAGACGGTGCAGGGGAGGGCAGAACGCGCAGGGCTAACCTAGCCTCTACTACCGCCTTTGATTTCGAATCTACTGCGATCCCACGCATTCGCATGGCTGCGACCACTGATCTCAAGGATTTCACTGGCAAGGACGCCGACGAGGAGCAAGCCAGATCGTGGTTTGGTCGGGTCAAGTCTGCTTTCTTGTGGGGTCAGACACCAAAAAAGGAACGGTGTTTGATCTTCAGAGATCTGCTGAAAGGACCGGCTGCGAGCTGGATCCAACAGTTGAGTCGGGATGCTGGGATCTGCTATGTTCAGAATTTGAGGGGCAGTACTGCAACTCCGGATTCTCTAGCGACCGCAAATACCATCATATTAGGAAGAGGGGCGACGAGACGCCGATTGAGTACTTGCACCGTTTGAACGTGGCTGCAATTCTGCCAGGATAGTGATCAAGGAAGGCAACCCGCCGACCGGTGCCGCTATGGAGCACGTGGGTCACTATATCAGTACCCTTGATGACCAAGAGTTGGCAGATCAGCTCACTCTGCTGCGCCTCAAAGATGTGGGAGAAGTGGAGCAGACGTTGCGTACGTTGCAACAATCACGCAGCATGAGGGAGAAGGGCGCCGTTGGATCGGGTCGCTACAGATCTAAGACCCAGACCGATCCGGTGAAGAGGCCCCTGGCCAGATCTGCCCGTGCTGTTAAAGCGATCGCGACTGAAGACAGAACTGTATCGGAAGAATTAAGTAGCGGTCACTCCAGTCAGGAGTCAGACGAGGACCAATATCGTCACATCTTCGTCACGGAACCTGCCCCAAGAACCAGATCAACGCCTAACCAGCCATATCGGAAGGGCAGGAGTGGAGTCAAGTCCGATCCGGACCGACCTCGCAAGAAGTGTTCTCACTGCGGGTCAAGCAAGCACGGTGATCAGGACTGCTGGAAGAAGCTGATATGCAAGAAGTGTGAAAGACGCGGCCATCCCACCGATCACTTCCTCTTCGTGTGCAAGTCATGTGGAGATATCCACGAGGCCGTTCAGTGCAAGATCGAAGAGTTCTTCAATCTGATGCGCAAGTGGTATGTGCCGGGTAAGAACGCGGGGATGCTTCCACCTCACGTCGAGAGGATGTTAAGCTAGAACTCTCGCCAGGTTGGAATCTGGATCGAGCCGAGCGATTTACGTTTGGCATCTATGCATATGTCGGCAAGGAGAATAAAAACCGACAATACATGTTCTATTGCGTCGATCGGGATCATCCGGTCTACAATCTCACGACCGATTAATATTCCCGATCGAAGGTGGTCATGCAGCTGGATCTACTGCCTGGGGAATCTCGCGGATACTGGAAGTATCATGCGCCCGACAAATGGTTCAAGCAGGCGAAAACCTGTGGTAAGATAAACAACCAGAAGGCAACGATGTTGTTCGACTCTGGGGCCGAAGTATCAATTATCGACTCCGCCTTTTATCTTAAGGTCGGATGTCGTATAGACGACACTCAGAGACAAGAATGCTTCGGAATCGGTGAAAGTTCTTACATGACCGAAGGAAAGACGCGCGTGAATATAACCCTATCGGGTTCGTTAATCTACTTCTTCAGCGGTTGGATTGGCAAGCGGGCCGGTCAGGATGCCCTGGTAGGCATGGATTTCATGGTTCCGGCAGGTATTCACCTTGATCTGTCTCATGGAGTGATTGCACTCCCGGATGAGGTCCAGACACAGTTAGCTGGTCGGCGGCCCCTATACGGATTGCACACCGATCTGTTCATGTAGCCGGTGCGTACACGCACGGTGCGGCTAGCGCACAGAGGAAGACTTTCCTTTAAGCGGCGTTCGCCGCTACTTAGCCGATACGCCCTTATAAAAGGGCTTAGTAAAAGAGAGCTCTCTTACTCGGGGCCAATATTCCCACTTTGGTCCTCCATCACTACCATGTGTGTCTAGAAGGGGGACATCAAGGCATAGGCAGAATATATCACAAGATCAGGGCCCACTTTCACTGGAGAGGACTTTTTCGAAGCGTGCAGAAATATGTGGACTGTTGCACGGATTGCGAGACCGGAAAGGGCAGACCGATAATCAAGGGCCGATCGACCGGAAATATCGAGGCTACCTACCTTTCCAGGTGATAGCTATGGACCACATACCGTCACTGCCCAGATCGACACGCGGCAACACTGAGCTGCTGATCTGGATCGACCTATTCACTGGTCTAGTGATCGCAAAGCTAGTGCATCCCGATCTGTGGAGCAGATCGCCCAGAGCTACGAGGAATGCGTATTCAGATGGTTAGGCACCAGCGAAGTTATTAGACACAATCGGGAACCCGGTTTTATGGCTGAGGTGTTCCGATCGTTCAACAACATGCTAGGCCAGAAGCAGAGCGCGACGATGGCATATCGTCCGCAAGCAAACGGATCGGCTGAACGCATGGTGCAGACAATCACAAGGGCGATTAAGATGTATGTCGCCGATCCGGACCAACGTGACTGGGACGAGTATTCATAGAGACTGGTATTCGCACTCAACTCTTCAACCGATCGGGTCCGAGGAGAAACGCCTTTCTATCTGGCGTATGGATGGGACCCTCGATAAACACTTGAAGCGGCGATACCGATCGGATACTCTCGGACCCGCAATCGATGCCCGTCGTTGGCGCATGCAGGTCCAGAAGCATTATCAGCATGCGAAAGAAGTCGTCAATGAAAATTTGCGTCAGGCCACGCAAGATCGAGCAGATCGGAATAACGATCAGGTCCGCCCTCATGGTATTGAACCAGGGGCGAGGGTATGGTTATACCTCGACCGGGTCAAGGAAGTCTATGCAAAGAAGTTGGCTCATATGTGGCACGGTCCTTTCCGTGTAGCAGAGCTGATCGGTGAGCATGCTGCCCGTCTGATCACGATCGGAACGGATTACAAAGTTTTTCCGATCGTGCATGTGTCCAAACTGAAGCTGGTCAGATAGTTCCCCGATCGGCCTAAAATACCCTGTCTGGTGGACGAAGTGGAGCGATTCGATTTTGACGAAGATCTGCTGCCGGAGGACAGTTGGGAAAGGCCATTGGAAGAGGACGAATTCGAGGTGGAAAAGGTGATAGATGTCCGATCGGTCAAGAAGACACGTTTTGGTCGCACCCACCGAGAATATCTGGTCCGCTGGAAGGATGATGACGAAGCAACTTGGATCTACGAACTCAATATAACTCGTGGAGCACTGCTACGAAAGTTCGAGCGAGAACTAGTCAGTCGTAATCGCTTCGCAGTGATGCAGACTCATGAAGATGAAGATCAAGACACGCAGTAGCACCGATCAGTATATCGATCGGTCTGAATATGTGTAAGGTCTGAATTATTGTGAATTAGTGTGATGAACTGTGATGAACTGGAGTAGTGGAGTAACGAAAGTGGTGATAATTTTCGCGATGTGGATGGAAACTGTGTGTGATAACGTTTTGGTACAAGTTTGGAGAAAGTGATGAAATTTGGTCAGGTGATCAGGAATTTGGAAAGAATGATGACATGTATTATGGATTATCTGGTCAGCTAACTGCCGCATCAAGATTCGCAGTCACCCCCAGACGACCGATAGTTAATGACGGATGGTCTTCGATGTCGTCCTGATGCTGATTGCGCCAGGGCTCCTTCCGATCGATCTGGATCAAGGCGTCTTTCAGGTCTGCGATCGGCTCGTCACAATGAAGACTGGGATACCAGACGCCGTCGTCAGCTAATACCCCGGCTTTATCAATCCGACGCTTGGCCATATGAAGAACTACAGGATATAGAAAGATGGCCATGTCGCACTCGCGGGCCATCATCCCTCCCAGAACGATTTGGCATAGGGTCTGTCATCACACACAGTTTCCATCCACATCGCGAAAATTACTCGCCCGCCCGACTCCGGCGCTTCTTCCGGTTCTTCTGGAATGATATCAGGCCTTGATCATGATGCGCTCGATCAGGAGGAAGCACTAGATAGTTTTTAGACTCCCAGATCGCTTGGCTGTAGGCTTCATTGAAGGCATTCACTCGACCCAAGAACGAGTCGATCCACGAAGTCGACGCAAACATGGACCCCAGGTTGGGGCGGATGAACACTTTCCATGGCTGATCTGCATACAGACGGGCGATTTGTGGTGCTGTGACCAGGTCCGCCCGCCACGCAGACGGGTCAGAAGTTTTCAAAACTGGATGGAAGAGCCATAAATCTGGTCGGGACATCGACCGGTCTAAATCTTGCTTGGTCAGGGCTGATCGGTGCAAGATACCGATCTGTCCCGGTGACCATGGCAAAGTGGCATCTGAAATCAACGTCGGAAGGGGTCGATCTCCGATAAACACTCCTTTCAATCGGGCGTGATAGTGCAGCCCAGATGTGCCGGGCTGGAAGAAGGGCGCAGATCCGGTCAACTCACACGTTCGTGCAACACCATCGCCTTGGGATCTGATCACCTGATCAGCCCCCGATGCAGACTTCGCTGGAACAGGACCTCGGCGTTGATTGGATCGAGACCTGGACAAGGCAGTGAACAAGAACTCAAAATCTCCCGATTCGTTCCCCGAGTCCTCTCCGGAGGAGATCTCCATATGTTTGGTGTGAACAGTGCGGGGGCGTAAGGGCGCATGCGATTTGACGGTGATGGATGTGTCACCTGCGTCCGATCTTGGGCTTGTAAAATGCGCCAGCGTCTTGGATTTCTTTTGAGGCACCGCTAGCTTCTCCTCGAGTTCGGAGTCGCGCGATACGCCCCGCGCCCTTGATCCCTTCGACGCGTCCTTACGCTTCTTGGAAACTTTTGGAATTTTGGAATATCGACTTTTGGCCAATTAATGGCGTCGCTTCCGATCTTGGTGCAGATCGATCTGAGCGGCCGATGCAGATCGGTCAAAGCTAGAGCCTGCATCCGGACGCCGGTACAGCAAGTCAGTCAACTGTTGGTGGCACCGATCTACGGCCGCCCAACGACGGTTTGACTCATGGGTCCAGGCGTCCAATCGGCTCTGGAAGGACTCGACCTTCTCGATCTGGTCCTTGACCACGACCTGCAACTCGCCGATCTGCCTCTCCAGGTCACCCTGTTGGTTGCGGAGTAAATTCCGATCGGACTGATCCTCCAACCTCTGCCGGTTGACCAACGCAAGCTGTTCCCGGAGGTGTGACCTGTAGGCCTCCAAACGAGACAGATCCTGTCGTGCGCCGATCAGCCCGTCCAAGATCGGTCGAATCTGATCGCAGTGGTCATGCGACTGCCGATCAACCGCGAGTAAAGCGTCAACGATTTGGCGATATCGGTGGGCAGCCGATCTGCACGCGAAGGAAGGTTAGAGCAGATCCAAGACGAAAAACAGACCGACCAGCTTACCTCGCGTTGTTTGTTGGGCGATCTGGGCCCGGAGATGCGCGTTTTCAGCGATCACCTCCTGCAACTTCGTGGACACGGGGATAAAAGTATCCACTTCCTTCCGCAGTTGCAAGAATGATGTATCCTTTGTGGCCAACTGCGACGGAAGCTCCCGGACTGTTTTCAGGAGCTTATCGACCCCGATCTGATGCCCATCCGGTGTGTCGGCATCTGGAGTGTTGCGAGGGATGTCATATCGGGCAGATCGGGGAGGCGAATTGACATGGGGCGGTTGGGAACACAGGGCACCTGCAGCAATGAGCGTCAAGAGAGGTTACAAGATGATCAGGTGTACAAGGACAAATACCTGGCGAGGTCGGATTCGAAGATCTGTCCATCGGTGAGGAAGTCTGCTACTGGGAAGATCTGGGATGCCAACTGGTGGTGAGATCGGGTCGCTACCGTTGTGCGGCTGCGACCAGACTCAGGGGCGGCTGTGGTGAAGTGGATTCAATTTTAAGCCTATCGTGTGCAAGGAGTGTCAAGAACACAGATTTTGGTAAGTCACATGATATTGCGTGTACTTACATATTTCATGTTTGTACATATTGGGGACCGTAGGGAGATAGGATTGGTTAGTTTTGGTTTTTCCTTCTAAGAGTCGTTTTGGTTTTTCCTTCTAAGAGTCGTTTTGTTTTTTTTTTCCGTCTTTTTTGGTTGCTTAACTAAAACAAGGAAGTCGTTCGCATCTTTGCGCAGTACATCAGTCGCCTCCGCACGCCGCGGAGTGTTTGGGAGCAGAGGGTCGATTAATCCCCTCTAGCTCATTATACCCGGCCGGGACGCGTTACAGACGCACTTTGCCCGCCGGAAGTCCCTCGACGGGAGTACGCATTTGTCGGCTTCGCAAGCCCAAGTTACACACGTTTGGAACGTGTAACCAATTTTTGGATTGTTACGTGGAGATAGCGTTCGTGTAGTTGGTAACGTTCTATTTAGATCTCCACATTGGAATATTGGTCTTTTCTTCTCGCATTGGTTGGGCTCTACGATCGATTAAGCGATCTGACCTTTGGAGTATACTTACTTTAAGTATAACCGGTTTGCCCGTACCCAGGGTGAAGAGTTCCGCCCAGGGTACACCACCCAGCACGGGCTCACATTTAATACCTGAATCAATTTGCAGCGACGATCCACCAAGTGTGTAACCAGCCCATTCCATCGGGTACACAAGGTGAGATGGAGACGCGAAAATCGGACCAGGCGTCCTATGCTAATGATCGGTCGTCTGCTAGCAGCGAACGATCATATCGGATCGTAGGCGAAGGTTCGCGGGGTACCCCCCCCCGTCAGTTAGAAGGCTGGGTACGATGGTGGTCAGGTTCTCGACACTACGGTGTTCGATTTTGAACTTGATTCCACCACAAACAATCTGTTACAAGAGATACGGCTGGTCAAGATATGCGAGATTACCCTGTCTCAGCCGATCATAGCGAATTTGGTGTAATCCCTATCGATGATCAAGTTTGCTACCATGAAGGCGGAGATTTCTATGTGGAAGAATTGGAGAAGCATCTTGCTTCGTTGCCTGAGGTGTCCGCAAGTACCGAAGAGGTGACTAAGGATGATTTAGAAGTCGGAGATCCCTTGGTCAACACGGCAGAAGAAATTGATCAGCTTCGCGATATAATTTGGTCGAAGAAACATCTGTTGATCGGGAAAGGGAACGCGCTACCTCCTGCTGCACGTGGAATTGCTTGCGATATCGATGTAGACAATGCACTCCCGATAGCCCAAAAGTGTCGAAAGGTGGATCCTCAATTTCGCGAGAAGTTATCGGCCTTGATCAAGATGTTATTGGCTACTAAGATCATCCATCCGTCTACGTCACCCTGGGTATCACCTATAATGATCATCGTGAAAAAGAACGGGGTTTATATTCGCCTATGTATCGACTATCGCGCGGTGAATCAACTCACGCGCCTGATGGTGTATCCAATGCCCCTGATCTTTGATCTACTCGAAGATTTGGATAAAGCGTTGTGGTTTTGCTATTTGGATATGGCGAGTGGTCTCTGGGTCGTGTCTATGACCGATAGCGCACGTCAGATTTCGGCGTTTGTCACTCCGTTTGGATTGTTTGATTGGAATAGGATGACCTTTGGCCTTAAGAATGCTCCGCAAACCTACCAGCGGTTGATCGATAATGCATTATACGGGTATCTAAAGGTTAAGGATGGTGCCGACAAATCAGCTGATGTATTTACTGTGGGAGATCCTGACCAGACACTGGGCCCGTCTGTGCTGCAGAGGCGGTCATATATCGATGATATATTGATCCCTGCACCTACTTGGGCCACCCTGTGTGATAAGGTGCGACATTTGTTGGAAAAGTGCGATCAATGAAACTTGTCGATCAGCGTGGCTAAATCGTACTGGGGGCGGAGTGAAGTTCCTTATTTAGGGCATCATGTCTCTAGCCGCGGTTTGGAAACAAATCCAAAAAACTTGGATGATCTGATCGATTTGCCTTTTCCTGGTACCTTACGTGCTATGCAATCGTTTTTGGGAAGTTTTGACTACTACCGTCTATTTATTGAAGACTTCGCGATCTATGACGCTGTGCTCTACGAATTAAGGGAGGTAGATTATCTAGAGTTAAAGAGCCGATCATTGACCAAGGAGAATTCGGATCATGAGGGCGATCGATTAATCAGGGCAAAAGTAGCATTCAGCATGCTGAAAGCGAAGATTGCGTCAGCCCCAACCCTGCGCCACTTTGATCAGAACAAGACGCCGGTGATCGCGGTTTATACCAGCAAGTGGGCGGTATCCGCCACGCTGGTACAAGAACATGATCAAGTGTATTTCCCCATCGCATTCGCCAGCCGGACACTGAAGAGCGGCGAGCTGAATTACAGCCCCGTCGAAAAGGAAGTTCTGGCTCTTCTTAGAATTTTGGATGTTTATTTCACGATGCTGGTCGGAAAGGCAATCACTGTCTTGTCACGTCGATCCACGTTGAAGTGGTTATTAACATCCAACGGGCAAGACGGACGATTGGGCAGATGGGATGCGATCTTATCACAATGGGACCTGGATATCAAGAAATTCGTGCATGGAGAAGAGGAGGTACTAGGGGCGTTAGCTGCAAGTATCACCCCTCGCGCCGAAATTGATAAAGCTTTGATCGCGATCGCGCCGAAAAAGAAACCTCGGCAGATGATTGAAGTACCACACCTCCTACGGTCGAGAAAGGCGAAGAACTCTATGTGATCAGTTTCTATGTATCTGCAAGTGTCAAGCGACGTGTGGGTGCGTTTGGCGCTATCGTGTGGAAATTACCGGAGTGGAAGATCATGATCTCGGTTGCTGATCATGCACCTGATATCACGGTGAACGAAGCTGAATACCATGGATTTCTTTTAAGTTTGGACCTACTGTCACGATACTCCAAAGGAAGGATGATCGTGTGGAGATTCGAATTTGGTAATCAGGCAAATGCGCGGTGAAATAGAGTGTAAAGCTCCGCGATTGCAAGTGTTGCAACAGCGTGCGTTTAACCTCCTTCGCGAATGGACCGATCATGATCTGGTGCATGTTAAAAGAGAGTGGAATAAGAGTGCAGATCATATTACCACTATGGCCATGCAGGGTGGAACAAGATATGAGATTGATGGCGAGAAACAGCTGGATGAATTGGTCGATCTCAACAGATTGTCTGAAGTGATCACGTGGAATGAAGATCCCACTTCCCCACAAGTGCTAGTGACGACACGATCACGTAACCTCCGTCAACCGCTACCGTCAACGTGGCCCGATATAACCATAGACGGGATAAAGGCGGAAAGTGTGAAAAAAGGCGCAGGACGAAGAGAAATGGATTCATGATTTGCGAAGTTATCTGTATGGTGACGTCTCACAATTGAGCGCAGACGAGGTAAAGGATTGCGCGAAAATTGCCGACAACTACGATGTCGATGAACAAGGATTGATGATTTACTGTGGAAATATAGCTATAGGAAAATCCAGCGATGATCAAGATGATCAAGACGATCGACGCTCTTCGATTAAGCTGGTCTTACCCGAGACCCTACATGCGGATGTCCTCCACCATTATCATGTGAGATTGGAAGGAGGACACCAAGGCATAGGGCGTACATATCATCGGATCAGACGATACTTCCATTGGCGTGGTCAATTTCGAAGCGTACAAAGATTTTTTGGACAATGCGTGGATTTCGAGACGTGGAAGGGCCAGCCTACGATCAAGGGCATGTCGCCGGGGAATATCGATGCCACGTACCCATTCCAAGTGATAGCCATGGATCATATCCCGTCACTACCCCGATCAACGGATGGACATACGTAACTGCTGATTTGGACGGATCTGTTCACGGGTATGGTGATCGCTAAAGCTGGATCGTCCCGCACAGCGCAGAAAGTCGCCGAAAATTATGAATAATGTGTATTTTGACGATTCGGAGCTATTGAGGTGATCAGGCATGACCGAGAGCCCGGTTTTATGTCGGAAGTATTTCGTGCGTTCAACAAGATCGTGGGACAACGACAGAGTGCCACTATGGCATACCGTCCACAGGCGAATGGCAAGGCGGAGAGAACGGCGCAGACGATTACACGGGAAATCAAGATGTATGTATCAGATTTCGGCCAGAAAGATTGGAGCTTGTACGCAGAGCGACTGGTATTCGCGCTAAACTCGACCCCTGATCGCATTCGCGGAGAAACACTATCTTATTTGGCGTATGGGTGGGATCCGCGATCATCGTTGGAATCAACATTACAACTGGGCGGAATTCGGCGTAAAGACCGGGATGCTCGTCGGTGGAGATATAAGTTGCAGAAAGACTACAGATACGCCCGTGATCAAGTGAGCACTCGATTGCACCAAGCGATGGATGATCGAGCTGAAAAGCACAACGATAAAGTGATACCACCCAAGATTGAAGCTGGATCAAAGGTCTGGTTATATCTCGATCGGGTGAAAGAAGGGTTCGCGAAGAAACTGGCGCATATGTGGCATGGACCCTTCAGATTCGATGAGGTGATCAGTGATCATGCGGCGAGATTGGTTACATCTGGCACCAATTATCGCATGTTCCCAGTGGTGCAACTGTCCAAGTTGAAATTGGTCAAGGTGTTTCCAGATCTCCCTACTGCTGTGCTAACAGCCGGAGTAGAAGATCTTTTTGATTTCGACGAAGCTTTGCTACCCGAAGACAGCTGGAAAAGGACGCTAGACCCAGATGAATTTGAAATTTAGCGTATCACCGATGTCCCATCTGGTCGAAAGACTAGGTATGGAAGAACGTTACGCAAATACCAAGTCTACTGGAAAGGTTATGCTGAGACGTCGTGGGTAGACGAGGCAGATCTGAACTGTGATGCTCTGATCAAGGATTTCTAAAGGAAGATGGTCAACAGACATCGGTTTGACGTAATGCAAGTGGAAGAGGAGTCTAACTAATGCGTGATCGACTAACCGATCGTTGGATTATGATAGCAGAACCTCCGATTGAAGAAAATTATTGATGAAACTCACAATGGATGAAAAAATGATGAATGACTTGAAGTGGTGTGTTTACGATGGATATTGCGAAGTAAGGTGGTGGAACAGCGACAGATGAGCCGATGTAAGGCCGATCTATGTTATGCATGAAAAAGGTGACGAAGCCACGGTTGGAAATGACATGATCAAGAGCAATTATTGATTAAAGGGAAGTTATCGACCTACTAATCAGACCAATAGAACTTGCGACGGATGCGAGGAATTTTATGGCCAGGGTGGTCTTTGGGGTTAAGACGATACTGAACCCGTCAAGGTTCAAAGTCATCAGCCTCTCTCAACGCGTCTGATGGGGTCCGAGGTTGCGGGTCCGATAGGAACCCGGGGTACCACGCCCCATCGTCGGCTGGGGCAAACTTCAAAGGACGGTTTCGAGCACAATGAGTGATCGACGGGTCCAGGAAAATGTCGAGATCACACTTCTCGTCGATCATCCCCGCAGGATAAACTCCACAATCCTCTTCCATGTCGCCCGGCACGACTTCTGCGCTGACGTCGATCGTTTTAATAGTCCCGGAAGAAGTCATCAGTATCACGAAGGCTTTTCTCGATGGGGAGATAATGCGTCGACTCCCAGATCGCCAGCGCGTGATGGTCAAGAAACGACCGGTACTTCGCTTCCAAGTCGGCAAACCAGCCGACTGACCGGAAAGAAATGGGCGGCAGCATGGTTGTGAAAATGTCCCAGGGGCGTTAGAATATAACCGTTCAACCTCCGGCTGAGTGATCAAATGACCAAACCACTGATCAGCCGGAGGGGCATGCGTGGCGGCTGGGACCAATCATCCTTCGGTCCGGGTCAAGTAGTCAAAGACCACTTGAGCCGTGACGCTACGCAGATCGACCCCACTGAGTATACTTGGAGTCCACGACAGGATGTAGGCGTCAGTGGAATCATCAGGCACCGTAATCAACGACTTGAAATCACCCGTACGAGGAAAAAGGGACCCGGCAGAGCCTTGATCAGGCAAATCCTCGCTCCCTAATTCGATAATTGTTGGAGTAGATAGAATGGAAGCGATCGGGTCAGGGACTCCACCTTCATCGATCCTGATCAGGACTTAGAGGATCATCGTCCTCCGACTTCGCCTCCAAAATGGGGGAAAGGAGACGTGTCCGCTTGGACCGAGAGGAAGATCGGGAACGTTGAATGCGTCTTTTAGACGAAGGAGCGGCGCGGCTGATCGAGCCATCTGGAGAATCAGCGGGAAGGCCAGAAGGCGATGCAGCCTGAGCAGAACCTGCAAAAGGGGTGCGGGCCACCGGTGCGATCTGCATCTCAACGACATACCATCCAACTGGGCCTGAAGGTGCGAGTGAAACGAACGTAATTGCATGACTTCGTCTTGAGCCTGTTGAAGTTTATTGCGCAGCGTGTCGCGTTTTGCAGAAACTTGATCGAAGCGACATTTCGTGGTGGAAAGCTCCTCCTCCAGCTGAGAATATGCGGCGTGTAGATCATCCAGCTCATCCTGGAGGTCAGATACTCCCTCGAACCGCTCACATATCTCCTGCGTCTGGGCTATGATGGCGGTATAGTCATCCATCTGCATGCGATTGGTTTTATTCATTTTACGGAGGCGATCGCACTGATCTTTGCGCCTGTCAATCTCGGCGGTGAGTTTGAACGCCTGCTCGACCAAGCGCTGATTCTTGGAAGCAGCCTGATTGTACTCTTCTTGTAACTTGTCCATGCGCTGCTGAAGTTGATCCAGCTCTCGCGCTTGATCAGCAATAGTATCTTCATGCACCGATCGCAGATAACGATCGCGATCACGACGGCTCTCCAGATCGCGGATCCGGGCGCGTTGATCGACCATGGTTTTCTCTTGATCGGCTATGGTGTATTTGGTGGTCTTCAACTTAGACTTGAGATAGTTGACTACAGTGTCAACGAAGTCACGCAGTGGCACAATATGTTTAAGGGCGGTTCGCTTGATCTCGGCATCTCGGTCCGCCACATCGCTGTTGGCACGAGCGAGCTGCTGTCGAATCATCGCGATAGTGTCTTCGCTCATCGCGAGCGAGCTGGATAACACGGTGATCTGTTCATCGCGTGCGTGGTGGGCCTCTTGTAGGCTGTAAGCTTGATTGATTGCGGCGATCGCCTGATCAGCCGCGTCCCGATCCAGGTCAGGAGCGTTGGTGGTGTTCGCTGGGGTGGCGTCCGTTATCACTTGCATGATGGAAATGCAGAAATGCCTTATCGGGAGAGTCTGATCGCAGATGCCACGGTTGGTGGAGGATAAACGTTTGATCACGAGGGGCATACCACTAACGGTAACGGCCTGATCGATTGGGATCCGATCGGCGGGAGAAAGGGCAGATTGATGGGTGCTGAACACCTGATCGATGATGTCATGTTTGATGGGTGTGGACCACCCGACCAACGGTGGCATGATCTACAGTGGACAACGGCATGATCGACCCTCGCCCCAACCGCTGTACGGCTGGGACGAGGCTCAGGGGCGGCTGTGGTAAAGTGTGCCACAAAATTGGGCCTAATTAAGGGCTTAATTAGGGGCTTAATTAGGGGCCTGACTGCGGACACAAATTGGGTACGTAATCGTTTACGATTGTGTGTACCACGATGTATACAGTTGCGTGTACAGCCGTGGTGCACATAGACAGGACATAGACGAGACATTGGGAGATGGGATGATTACATACAGGTACTCAACGAACAGCAACGAACATCGAAGAACGACGGATAAATCAGGTTGACTGGTCGACGGAGGACGCTGGAATGGGTAGTTCTGATTGGTGGATATTATGTAATTGGTAGTTCTTAGGATATAAGATGTAATAAAGTTCTCCTTTTGCGTGCGATCTAGCAGATATTTTTAGGGACGGCAACTTTTCGCCTCCCTCTCTAATAATACCTCTACGTCCCGGGCGGGAGCACTGGGTGCGTTTTTTGGCCCACCGGTAGGCGTAGAGTGTGAGAACTCACCGCAACTCCGCCCGATGTGTCAGCGGTTCTTCTTTTTAATGGTTTTTGATCTCGGGAACGTGATTGAGCAGCTCTCTCACCTCTTCCCTGTTTGGTTCACGCTTGGCCTCTAGAGTTCGGCTGATGTAAGCGCCCCACGGGAACTATAGGTGGATTTAGTGAAATTTGCCCCCCTCATAGGTCTAGGCTAAGAATACAGTTATTTTGGGTATTCTATTAGCTGATAAAGACTAGAGGATCCGTGATCGGGCAGTGAATACTTCCGCTTCCTGATCAAGTACCCCTCCACTTATCACTACAAGATCATCGATATGCAGCTGCGCTCTGTGATCAACAACTCGCAGATCACGCCAACTTGTACAAAATCGACTACATTGATCACCGACTCTGATCATCCCCTGATCAAAGTCCGGCGGTACTGATCATCGACTTTGAGCGCCTGATCAAGCCTGATCAAACCTGATCACTGCTGATCAACGACGTTTAGCGTCTGATCAAGACTGATCAAGTCTGATCGCAGCTGATCAACGACTTTTAGCACCTGATCAAGCCGGATCAAGTCTGATCACAACTGATCAAGTCTGATCACAGATGATCAACGACGTTTAGCGCCTGATCAAGCCTGATCAAGTCCTATGACAGTTGATCAACAACTTTTAGCGCCTGATCAAGCCTGATCAAGCCTGATCAATCCTGATCACTGCTGATCAAACCTGATCACGCCTGATTCAACCTTGATTGCGCCTGATCAAGCCTTATCGCAGCAGTCGCTTCATCACAAGTCAACTCAATCTTGCAACAAGGAATTGCAGTGTGCCATCCCCGCCACCTGGAGATCTACCCCCGCCCAAGCCGTCGGGTATACAAGTTGAGCAGGAACAAAAGCAGTCAAGAGACAACCGGAGGACCCCAATCGTTAGTCGGAAGCCCGGGCGCCGTGGTAACGCCTGATCAAGCGTCAAAAACTTTGATCAGCCGCTCCACCACAAATCCAAAGTGCTTAAAGCGCTGTAGGTCTTATCCCGACCTAAATGACCCCTGTTAGGGGCGTCATGTGCCTTAAAGAGGACTCTATACTTCAGTTCCTCATCGTGAGGAACAACCACCCGCGGAGTGTCCTCCGCGCTCGTGCTATAATATAGCAAACCGTCACAGTAACTGTAACGGTGTAACCAAGCTCTAGCTTGAATTGACAGGGTAGGCTCAGCCGAGCCAAGTCCTTTGTCACCCAACGCGCTGATAAGCGCCGTACATTGTGGGTCTTTCCCATACGCCTGGCGTATGAGATCCACCACAGATTGTGGTGACGAATGTCGCGTGAGCGAGCTCGTAATCGGGACGACGCGACAACGCGTCTGCAAGCACGTTTTTCTTGCCAGGTTTATACTTAACCTCAAAGTTATACTCCGCAAAGAAGGATAGCCAACGGGCCATCCGTTGGGAGAGATGAGGCGAATTTGTCGCTGTCCGTAAGGACGCGTGGTCAGTATAAACCACGAACGGCTTTGAGCCGAGTAGGTGAACCCTAAATTTGACAAGAGCATACTTCAAGTAGCTCCTTGTCATGAACGGGATAATTCCGTTCCGCAGCTTTAAGCTACCTCGACTCAAACTCAATTACGCGTTCCCTTCCTGCATCTTCTGCTTGTAACAAAGCACATCCGATTGCGAAATCGGAGGCGTCGCAGACGACACTAAATGGCTACCCAGAGTCTTGGAGAGCAAGAACGGGAGCTTTTAACAAGCTCCCCTTAATCGCTTCAAAAGCGTTTTGGTGTTCAGTTTCCCAACACCAAGCTACGTCCTTCTTAAGAGGGTCGGTCAATGGCTTTTCCATTTCAGCGTAGTTCTCGCTGTACGTGTGGAGATAATTGGCTAATCCAAGCCATTTCCGTAAATCTCTAAGATTTACAGGCGAAGGCCACTCCACAATGGCTTTCACCTTCGCGGGATCCGCCCGCACTCCATCCTTACCGATGAAGCATCCGAGGAAAGGAATTTCCTCAGCACCAAATATACATTTGGATGTGTTCGCATATAGATTATGCTCTCGTATACATTCGAGCACAGCTCGAAGGCGTATAAGGTGCGTCTGAACATCAGACGAGTCGCCTTCCGCGCGACTATGAACGAATATATCGTCGAAGTACGTCTAAGCGTACTTTCTATGAGGGCGGAAGAGTTGAGTCACCAAGCGATTGAAAGTCGCTGGTGCATTTGAAAGCCCTTGTGACATAACTAGCCACTCCCACAGCATGCCACTAGGCGTGCTGACCGCTGTAAGCGGAATATCGGATGCTCGCATGAGCCCCTGATAATACCCGTCCACCAGATCTAAGGCACTGTACACAGTACAGCCCACCATATTGTTCTGGAGCACATCCTTCCGAGGAATCGGAGTCTGCATTGGTACAGTAGCTGAATTCAGCTTATTGTACGCATGCACAATGTGCCACTTACGTTCGGTTTACGAACACAAAAAGTGGGAGATGAGTGGGGAGACTTGCTCTCCCGTACCATCCCTGCCTCTTTTTTCCCCAAGGAGAAATGCGTCGATGACGTCGCATTGCTCCTTGGGGAGAGGCCACGGCCTAGTGGCGCAGTATTTGGTTCCAGGAACCAAATCAATTTCTTGTCGGACTCCCCGATCCGGTGGTAACCCCATCGACGGGTTGTCACTAATGACATCTCCAAATTCCTTCAATAAGGAATGGTAAGGGTCCTCAGGATCCTCAAGGATCTTGTGACCGCTTCGGGCATTCAATGACTGTTTGGTTTGCACCAAAACTGACTCGTCCATCGTGGATGAGGAGTTCAACTCCTCGTCCGGACGCAACACGACGACCTCGTCGATTCCATCTGCTTTCAAAGCAGTCTGAAACTCGTTGAAGGACATCTCCTCCAACGACAACAGTTCGCCTACCCCAGGAAACCGTTCCAGGCATACGCCTTCTGTGACAACACCTGTCACACTATTCAGCATCCTTTAGGACTGCTGACTACTGGCCTCGGGACTCATCTCGAGACCCAGATGGGGGGAGTCAATTGCCCCATCTATTGGAAGCGCCTAGCGTATATCCACAGAGGTCTCTACCTCTACCACAGGTAACTCACCATTTTCGCCTATAACGGCGTGGTCGGAATCATTTCCGACATGCAAAAGAGACGAACTACGGGTCTCTTTTCGTGGAAGCGCCTCGCGCTTAACCACAGGGGTCTCTACCCCTACCACTGGGGTTACCACAGGTAACTCACCAGTCTCGCCGTTCACGGCGTAGGGAATAACCGCCGAATCCCCCTCGTTAAGGAACTATTCCTTAACGCCATTGGGAATGATCATTTCAGACATCCCGATATCTGGCATCTCACGCCAGAATCGCTTTTGCGATCGAGCAAAGGTGGTTTCATGACTCGCCAATGCTTCACCCGACCGCGGGTACGTTGAGCCAATGGACTTATACTTCCAGTCTATCCATGGCTCGTGGCGTTCCAGCCACTTCATGCCCAGAATGAGGTCATACCTCGAGTCCAAATCCAGGACTAGGCAACGTTCTAAGCTGTCGAAGTCTGCAAACTTTAGCTTAAGGTCAATCGAGACCTTGGGTACAGAAACCTGTACACCCGTCGCAAGACGGACCGTGGCAACGTCACGAGAACGTGCCTCTAGGGCCTCGGCATACAGCCGACTCTTCTCCACATAATCTCGTCTGACATAATTGTCAGACGCTCCAGACTCTATCAAGACTCTCCAAGGCTTATCAAAGCCTTTCACGTCCGCAAGGACGACCAGCAAACCTGGCTGGTACACCAACTCGGTGCTAGAAAGCACCGTTTCCCTCAGGGCTTTGTGCTGGCGTCCCCTATCCTGGGG
>CM047583.1:24826525-24845770 GCA_026184515.1 Peronosclerospora sorghi
GGGAACGCGTAATTGAGTTTGAGTCGAGGTAGCTTAAAGCTGCGGAAAGGAATTATCCCGTTCATGACAAGGAGCTACTTTTAATGAAGTATGCTCTTGTCAAATTTAGGGTTCACCTACTCGGCTCAAAGCCGTTCGTGGTTTATACTGACCACGCGTCCTTACGGACGGCGACAAAGTCGCCTCATCTCTCCCAACGGATGGCCCGTTGGCTCTCCTTCTTTGAAGAGTACAACTTTGAGGTTAAGTATAAACCTGGCAAGCAAAACGTGCTTGCAGACGCGTTGTCCCGTAGTCCCGATTACGAGCTCGCTCACGCGACATTCGTCACCTCTTCTGTGGTGGATCTCATACGTCAGGCGTATGAGAAAGACCCACAATGTACGGTGCTTATCAGCGCGTTAGGTGAAAAGGGTATTGGCTCGTCTGAGCCAACACTGTCAAGTCGAGCTAAAGCTCCTTTACACCGTTACAGGTACTGTGACGGTTTGCTACTTTATAGCACGAGCGCGGAGGACACTCCGCGGATGGTAGTTCCTCATAATGAGGAACTGAAGTATAGAGTCCTCTTTGAGGCACATGAAGCCCCTACCGGGGGTCATTTAGGTCGGGATAAGACCTACAGCGCTTTAAGCGCTTTTTATTGGTGGCCCAACATGTATAAGTGGGTCGGTGCGTATTTACGCACCTGTGAGACGTGTCAGAGGGTTACACCCTCTGCAAGTTCATCTGCGCCTTTGGCGAGCTTATCGGTTCCAACGGAGTGTTGGAAATCCATTAGTATGGGTTTTATCTTGGGTTTTCGAAGGATAAGGCCGGGAACACCGGCATATTGGTCTTTGTAGACCGTTTGAGCAAGATGGCTCACCTGGCGGCGGTGCCAGAGTCCATAGATGGACAAGGAACAGCAAAAGTGGTTCCTAGACCGTGTCTTTCGACAGCATGGTCTACCCGATTCCGTCGTGTCGGATCGGGATCCCCTTTTTACGGGACAATTTTGGGGAGCGTTGTTTAGGGTGCTAGGCACCAAGCTCCTCATGTCCACTGCGGATCATCCGCAGACGGACGGTCAGACGGAACGCGTTAATCGCGTTGTGGAGGATATTCTCCGGAGTTTATGTCCGGATTCTACAAAGAGTTGGAGTGAGATGCTTCCGATGGTTGAATTTGCTATCAACAATTCGGTACATGCATCTACGGGGTTTACCCCGTTTTAAGTAAACGGATTGGTGAATCCGAGGGTTCCGTTGACTCCACGTGTGTGTGGCCCAGGGATTGAGGGGGGAGGATTCCCCGATCTCAGCCCTGTATCTGTGCGAAAGCACATCGATAAGTTTTTATCGACGCGCCTTAGTGTCTTACGACACGTCTGCGATGCCATGGTGGAAATCCAAGACAAGCAGAAGGAGCAAGCTTACCGAAAGGGGCGGAGTAACAAAAAGGTATACAAAGTAGGAGAAAGTGTTTTATTAAACGCTAAAAATCTTCCTACACATGCAGTTTCAAATGTGTTGCGCAATAAACTGCGCCCCAGGTTTGTGGGCCCCTTTAAGGTGTTAGCACGAAAGGGCTTGTCGTACACCTTAGACATCCCAAAGGCGATGCGTACTCATCCAACCTTTTATGTGGGTATGCTTAAGCCATACCAGAACCCGGAGGCGGGTCCCCTCTCGGAGGAGGGTGAGAAACCGGATAGCGGAAAGGCGCAACAGGTCGGAACATCTCCGACAGGGTTGATATACGACCCTGAAGCTCCGCAACGAGAGACTCGAGAGAGGCAAGCCGCTCCTCGATGCGTTCATTCGCACTCCCCTCGTTGCGGAGTTCCTCCTGAGCATCTTGGATGCGAAGGCTGTGCCGATCACAGCGCTCGTGGAAGTCACGCCGCAATAGCACGACCCCCTCCTCCAGTGCTCGATACGGAGGGTACTCCACATTATCATGTGGAATGATGGCACGCCGCCATCACCGGGGTGAGACCCAGTACCTGGTGAAGTGGAAAGGGTATCCACATTCCCAGAGCTCGTGGGAGTACGAGACTCCTCTGCGGCAGGATTGCCGTGACGTCGTTGACGCTTTTGAGCGGGAGAATCCCACTGAGAGTCAACGACCAAAGGGGCTGAAGAATCCCCTTCACTCCCAATAGCTGGGAGTTCGCCGGAGGCAGATGCTGTGCTTGCATTGCTTTCCGGCACCACATCAAGAGCAGAGCGCGAATAATAGGAGGCAGGCAATTGCCCTTGCTCTTTGGCCTGAGCATAGGCCAAGCGTAGCGCTCTCTCTACCCGAACGTCGTGTTCGGAAAAGCTGTTGTACAGCGCATCAAAACTGGGGAGGTGTTTCTCCCTTTCCGCCCAGGCGCGGAACGCCTGTTCTGCATCTTCGACGCTTTCGTCCCTCAGGAGAACAAGGGGAATCTCTCGAGAATATCCACGAGGACACCGCGTGCCTGTTTCCCGAGGAGCGTCCGTTAGGACTTAATGGAATAATGTTTGGGCGTTAGTAGCCGTGCCCGGAGTTGGTTCCGATGCGCAATTTCACGCGGCAGCATAGCCGCTGGTACAGGGGTATAAGAGGCTAAACCCCTCTTGACCGCGTTCTTAGCCCTCTTTTGAGGGTCGCGAGGTCCCTTACGTGCCCGTCCGGCACATCGGGCCTCTTAAACCAAGGACGGTTCATTGGTGGTGGTTGCCTGTGGCAACCTGGAGGTATCACCCCTAGCGGGTAACGGTGGCGCACGAGTTAGTGCGTTTTCCCCACGTGTGGGGAATGGGTTGGATGACTGATAGCGCCGTTCGACGCTATCAACATAGTCAGCCGTTGGGGAGAGCTCCCCTAGGGAGTCCACTTCCGAACTGTCGGAATAGTTTGCGTCCATAGCACCGATGAGGGTGTACAGTGGACAGCCAGATGTACTGGCGTTGGCTTTCTCCAACAAAATTTTGTTTATTGCGTAAGCAATATTCTTGATGGGGGAGGATGTAACGGGGTTACATTCGGGTAACACTGAGTGTTGGTGTACATGAGTACACCACGGTTGAGGTCAGTATTGGCCGGGTTGAAAGGTTTCGAGCCTTTGGTTATTTTAACCAATCAGGGCATGGGCCCTTGGTGTGGTGGTGTGTCAGCCATCCACGTGTCAGTACACAGGTGTGTACACTACATTTTTGCTAGGTACGAATTAGGAATATTCTACTGAGTATTACATATAGTTTATATTAGTTTAAATTAATTTAGGCTAATTACATATTAAATATATTCAGTTTACATTTCACTCTAAATAGCAGACGCGCGACCTCGACCGGTCACGCGTGCAGTGAGTGTCGTAGATAAGAGGGAGCCCTCCATTTATCTACACCCCGTAAAGGGAACACAGCCGTTAAGGCTACGTAGTAAACCAATCCGGGAATCTTGGCCCCGAGTAGGAGAACTCTCCTACTAAGCCTTTTACAAGGGCGTATCGGCTAAGTATTGGTAGCTAACGCTTTAAGAAATAGTCTTCCTCTGTGCGCTAGTCGCACCGTGCGTATACTCACCGGCTACAGGCCAGGTGGAGGACCAGATCGAGATTCACAAGTTTATTCCTCCCCACAAGGCTCCTATCGGAGCCGATCGGGGCTATAGCAAGTCTTGCTATAGTCCCAGAAAGGATCAGGACCCTGTTCCTGATCCTATGTATTTCGACAAAAAAATTGCATGTGAAGAAGACTGTGGGGGCGGATTACCCCGATCCGCCCGAATTACCAATTAAGAAAACCAAGAATAGGCTCGCAATTCTTTTGGACGATGACGACTTGGAGGAAAAGTCGTCGATTAGTGATGGGACTGTGTATAACAGAGGGGTGACCAAGATGTACAACATGTACGAGCTGAAGAAATTCGTTCGCGAAAACGAAGTCATGCGAACTGTCAAGCCCCTAATTCCGGATCGTGTACACGGGCCTACTACCCAACCGATCGACTCCGATCGGCCGCTGCAGCTGGTTAAGAATATTTTGGTGATGCTATCCGAGGTTGGGATAAAGGTCAAGAATGCTAATGCTGTTGGAAAGCTGTTCGAAATTAATATGTGGGAGTTGAAACAAGCTATTTCAATGCTACAAGACCATCTGACGCCATTGGTGGGGGCGGTGCGCAGCCCAACTCCCAAAATCGCGTTGGAAGCCCCAAACCTCGTGCGATCACTTGTCGAAAAGTCATTCTCCGATAATAGCTCGCTCTATGGGTCGCCACCTTCCTCCAAGTTCTCTTCCGAGTTGGAGGTCGGTGTGGAGCGGAGGACCATGGATCGTGGTACCATTAACACGGAACAAAAAGGGACGTGCGGAAACGAGGGGCGACATGCTTGTCGGGGGCCCAGGGGCGCCCACAGTTATCGGCACCCCCCAATACCGATCCAGTCACCTCGCCCGCGATGGAAGAAAGCATGCAAGCCATGTTCGAATCTATGATGAATCGTTACGCCGGCGATCGAGTCAGATCACCTCTGCGCCCTCGTGCACCAAGCCGATCGGTCCAAGAAAACGAGGCTATTTGTGCAGACGTTGATATGGAGTCAATAACATTAACGGACAAGCTGTCCGAAGGTGTTAGACCGGTTTTTAAAACAAAACGCAGGTCACGCCCAGCCCGCCCCCGCCGATCGGCAAGTAGCAGCGACTTCGACATGGAGTCGACCAGCGAAATTGACGATGACTACGGTGGTACGGGCAGAGTCAGGACACGTAAGGCGAACTTAGCCTCGACGACGGCGTATGACTTCAATTCGACGGCTATCCCAAGGATCCGCATGGCTGCAAGCACTGAGGTGAAGGACTTTACGGGAAAAGATGACGATGAAGAGCAAACCCGATCATGGTTCAGCCGAACGAAGTACACCTTTGTGGTGGAGCGGCCGATCAGAATTTTTGAGGTTCGATCAGGCGTTCCCACAGCGCCCGGACTACCGACTAACGCAGGGGGTCCTCCGGTTGTCCTGTGACAGGCCTATGTCTTGTTCACCTTATGTACCCGACGGTTTGGTCGTGGGTCGCTCTACAGGTGACCGGGACGTATAGCACTGCAACTCCGATGAAAGATAGAGATGAATTCGTATCAGATCGACAGGTGTCGAACAGGTGCAAAAAATTGATGATCAAGACCGCTTACCGATGATCTTGCGGTGATTTGGCGAGATCTCGGATGATCGGGAGTCGGTGATCAAGATCGATGATCGATGATCACAGCTCGATCTAGTTGATCTTGTGCTGAATCGACCAGATCTTGGATGATCACATGTCGGTGATCAAGATCGATGATCGCAGATCGATGATCAAGGTCGATAATCGCAGATCGCTGATCAGGGGTCGATGATCGCAGATCACTGTTGAACTTGTCGAATCTTGTACAGCGAGATTACGGGTTGATGATCGCGGATTGCAGGTCGCAGATCGATAATCGCAGATCGACGGTGTCGATCTAGTGGTGATCAGCGAAGGGGGTACTTGATCACGTGGCGGAAGTCTTCACCAAGCCTCTTAAGCCTAGATCGCTAACGGAATACCCAATATACTATGTATTCCTAGCTTACACCTAAGAGGAGGGGTAGATCTGCACTGTCTATGTGCATATCGACGGATTTCGCAAAAATCCACCTAGAGTTCCCGTGGGGCGCTTTAAGCCGCAGAACTTCTAGGGAACAGATGCGAACCAATGGGGAAGAGGTGAGAGAACACTGCTCGATCACGTTCCCGAAAAAAAACTTTTCAAAATAGAACTGCTGACACAGCGGGCGGAGTTGCTGGCGATTTCTACAAAACTCTATGTCTACCGGTGGACAAAAAGTGCACTATGTGCTCCCGCCCGGGACGTGTAGAGGTGCGCGTGCAAAGTAAGGGAGGCGTAAGGCATTCGCGCCGTCCCTAGGGGTTATCTAATAGATCGGACGCAAAAGTAGAATTATGTTATCGCTTATATCCTAAAATCAACCAATTACCTAATATCACCAATCAGAGCTACCCCTCCCGATGTGTTCCACCGACCAGTCAACCTGATTTATCAGTCGTCCGTCAGTCAACGTTAGGTACCTGTACCTTGTGCCACTTCTAATCCGATGGCCCGTCCATGTTCACCACAGTTATAACCAAAATCTACGGTACGCTCCTCCACAGTTGGCCATAAAATCTACGGTACGCTTCACCACAGCCGCCCCTGAACCTCGTCCGAGGCGGACAGCGGTTGGGGCGGGGGTCGATAATGCCGTTACACCCATCAATCATGGCATCGTCGATCATGTTGTTACACCCATCAGACATGGCATTGTCGACCATACCGTTGCACCTACCTACCGTGACATCATCGATCAAGTCGTTTCAACTCAATGAGCAGCCCTTTCTCCCATCGATCGGGTCATTATCGATCACGTCGTTGCCACTCAATGATCAGCCCATCATGATCATGCATTTACCACCCATCAACCGTAACATCATCGATCAGGTCCTCATGATCATGAATTTCCACATTTCCTTCTACAAGTCGATCATGCAAGCAATCATGAACAGCGCCTCATCCCTCGATCGGTCTACAGTATACATCATAATCTCGGTGATTAACCAAGCATGCGTACAGCAGGAGACGCTCCGCACACGAGAGGAGGAGGTCGTCGTGTTGACTAACTTGCTCTCGGTGCTCGAGGACATCATCCCGATGCTTCGGAAGCAACTCGCACGCGCTGTCCGTAAAGTATCTGATCGTGAGGAGGGGATCAAGCGGTTCCATGAGCAGATTGCGCCCCTGCGCGATTATGTCCGTGCGACGGTCAACGATCTCAAGACCAAACTGAAGGCTGCTGAGGCAACCATAGCTGACCAACGCGCCCAGATCCGCGATCTGTAGGGCGGTCGTGATCGAGATCGTTATCTGCTATCGGTCCGGTAGGAGACCCTCGCTGATCAGACACAAGAAATCTCGCGCCTTGAGGCGCTCCCAGATCAAGTGATGATTGATCAACTCCGACACCGCTTAGGCATGCTACAAAAGGAGCATGATCAAGCTGTCTCCAAGAACAAGCGCCAGATCGAGAAGATGATCAGGCTAACCTCCTAGGCTGAGAGACGCAAGGACCAACGCGATCGCATCCGGGCGAAAAATGAAGCCAATTTTTGAAGATAGATGAATTCGCCGCTACCATGGCCCAGATTAATGAGCTACGTGATCGCCTCGATGGGGTGTCGGCCAGCAATACCGAGTTGGAGGATCTACGTGCCATGAATTCCAAGTTGCAGACGGAACTTTTGACGGCGCGGCGCCGCCTCAGTCGCGTCTCCGCCGATTGTGACGCACTGCGCGACGAGGTGCGACGTGCTCAAGACGAAACTACGCAATCGCGTTCGCACTACTCACACTTCCAGTCCGTGTTGGCTGGTGCAGCGTTTAAGATGCAGATCGCCCCGGTTGTTTAACGCCTCTTATGCAGATTCCGATCAAGCTGCAAGCTCTTCTGTTGACACTCAGGGTGATTCACCAGAAGATTCTTTCATTCGGACCACTTCTTCGCCTAAGAGACGTGCATAGCGTTCGCAATCCACATCTCGGTCCAAGCGGCAACGTCAAGTTCTTCCCACTTCAGAGGAAAAGTCGGATGATGATCGTTCACTTAGTCCTGATCAGCCGGATGACGATCAAGGCGGTTCTTCTGCATCGATCAGCACACAAGTCTTATCCAGACCTATGATCAGCGAGCTCGGGAGTGAGGGTTTGCTTGATCAAGATTCTGCTGGGTTTCCTTCCCTTGCACGGGTCATACAAGTCGATGATCTTGGTGCGTGATGGTGCATCAGATGCGGACATTTTTTCGTGGACTCCGTATCAACGTGAGGGCTTCGATCTGGGCAACTTCTCAGTACACGTGGTCTTCGACTATTTGACACGCCCTATGGGATGGTTGTTTCCAGCTTCCACGGACGCCCCTTCGGCGGATCGGTGGTGTACTCACTTGATCACCCAGTCGGAAGTGGAGCTGCTATACTCGCGACGACTGGGAGTTCTTCAAGTGTAAGCTGTCACCCATATCTTTCCGCTCAGTCGGCTGGTTTTCTGACTTCGAAGCGAGGTACCAGACGTTCCTGGACCGTCATGCCCTGGCGATCTGGGAGTCGACTCATTATCTCCCCATAGATCGAGGCCTCAGAGAGCGCGACGCCTTCTTCCGTGAATATTACGAAGGTCGACGTCAGCGCAGGAGTCGTGCCGGAGCGTTATGGAAGAATCTGGTGGAGTTCGTGTTGCAGGGCATGATCGACGGTGTATGTGATCTCGAAATTTTCTTGGACCCGTCGATCTCGCACTGCGCTCGGACGCCCCCTGAAATATGCTCCAGCTGATGATGGTTCATGGTACCCGGGGTACTTATCTGACCCACCACCTCGGACCTTACAGGATGCGCTTCGTGAAGTCGACGTAGAGGAGCCTTGGAGAATCCAGTATCTCCTTTCTCCGGATGATCATCCCGGCCGGAATATCCCTCGCCTTTGCCGTAAGTTCTATGGACCAGGCTAGCTGGTTGATCACTTCTTCTTTAATCAATAAACATTCTTTATCATACCATTCCCAACTGTTGATTCGTCACTTTTCATGCATAACATAAATCGATCTTCCATCGGATAATCTGCCGTTGCTCCATCACCATATCACGTAATAATTATCGTAAATTCATCACTTCAAGTCAATCGTCACTTCTCCATTAATCGTGAGTTTCGTCAATAGATCTTTTCCAATCAAGGGTTCATCAATCTTAATTTCGTAGTCAGTTCGTCGATCATGCGTTAGTTGGACTCTTCGTCCACCTGCATTACGTCAAACCGATGTCTGTTAATCATCTTCCGTTCGAAGTCGTTGATCAGAGCATCACAGTTCAGATCTGCCTCGTCTACCCATGATGGCTCATCATAACCCTTCCAGTAGACTTGATATTCGCGTAACGTTCTGCCATACCTAGTCTTTCGACCAGATCGGACATCGGTGATGCGATCAACTTCAAATTATTCCGGCTCTAGGGTCCTTTCCCAGCTTTCTTCGGGTAGTAAAACTTCATCGAAATCAAGACGATCTTCTACCCCATCCGCTAGCACAGTAGTGGGTTGATCTGGAAATTCCTTGACCAACTTCAACTTGGATAGGTGTACCACGGTGAATATGCGATAGTCGGTGCCAGCCGTAATCAATCTTGCAGCATGATCACCGATCACCTCATCGACTCTGAAAGGTCCATGCCACATGTGCGCCAGTTTCTTCGAGAACCCTTCTTTCACCCGATCGAGGTATAACCAAACCCTCGATCCAGCTTCGATCTTGTGCGGTGTCGCTTGATCGTTATGGTTTTTACCTCGATCACTCACGGCTTGGTGCAATCGAGTGCTCACTTGATCAAGGGCATAACGGTAGTCTTTCTGCAGCCTATATACACCGACGATCATCGCGATCTTTACGCCGAATTCCACCAAGTTGCAATGTTGATTCCAACGACGATCGCGGATCCCACCCATATGCTAAGTAAAATGGTGCCTCTTCAGGGATACGATAGGGGTCAAATTCAGTTCAAACACCAATAGTTCTGCATACGAGCTCCAATACTTCTGACCGACGTCTGATACATACATCTTGATCGCTCGTGTGATCGTCTGCACCGTTCTCTCCGCCTTGCCGTTCGCCTGTGGACGGTATGCCATAGTGGCACTCTGTCGTTGTCCCACGATCTTGTTGAACGCACGAACTACTTCGGACATAACAAAGGGTTCTCGATTATGCCTGATCACCTCGCTAGCTCCAAATCGTCGAAATACACATTCTTCGTAACTTTCGGCGACTTTATGAGCTATACGAGACGATCCAGCGTGCGCGATCACCATAACCGTGAACAGATCAGTCCAGATCAACAATTCCGTATGCCCGTCAGTTGAACGAGGTAGCTACGGGATATGATCCATAGCTATCACTTTAAATGGGTACGTAGATTTAATGTTTCCAGGCGACATACCCTTGATCGTAGGTTGGCCCTTCCCCGTCTCACAATCTACTCATTTCCCCACAAATCGTTGCACGCTGCAAAATAGACCACGCCAATGAAAATATCGTCTGATCCGCTGATATGTACGCCCTATAACCTGATGTCCTCCTTCCAAACTGACATAATAATGGTGGAGGACATCCGCATGTAGGGTCTCAGCAAAGACTAGCTTGATCAAAGAGTGTCGATCATCTCGATCATCTTGATCACAGCCGGCTTTTCCTTTAGCCATATTTACACAGTAGATAAACAACCCATGATCATCGACATCATAGTGGTCGGCGATTTTCGCACAGGATTTCACCTCGTCTGCGCTCAATTGTGAAACGTTACCATGAAAGTAACACCGCAAATCACAAATCTACTTCTCTTCGTCTTGCGCCTTTTTAACACGTTCCGCCCTTATCTCTTCAATGGATACTTCTGGCCACGTTGGCGGCAGCGTTGATCGACGAAGATTACGTGATGGTGTCGTCACTAGCACTTGCGGGGCAGTGGGATCTTCCTTCCAAGTGATCACTTCAGACAATCGGTTGAGATCAACTAATTCGTCCAGTTGGTGATCATCGAAAATTTCATACCGTGTTCCATCCCGCATGGCCGTACTGGTGATGGGATCGGCACTCTTGTTCCACTACCTTTTTACGTGCAGCAGATCGTTATCAGGCCATTCGCGAATGAGTTTTAAGGCACGACGCTGCAATACTTGTAGTCGCGGTGCTTTACACTCTATTTCGCCACGCATTTGCCTGATCACCAAATTCGAGTCTCCACACACGATCACCCTTCCTTTGGGATATAGCGACATTAGATCCAATAATCCATGATACTCGGATTCATTCACCGTGATATTAGGTGCATGATCAGCAACCGCGATCATGATCTTCCACTCCGGCAATTTCCACACAATAGCACCAAATGCACCAACACATCGCTTAACACTAGGAGACCCATCGAAACTGATCACGTATAGATCTTCGCCTTTCTCAACCGTGGGAGGTGGGACTTCAATCATCTGCCGAGGTTGGTTTTTCGGTGCTATCGCGATCAGAGCTTCATCAATTTTGGCTCGAGGAGTAATAATTGCGGCTTACGCCTCTAGTACCTCTTCTTCTCCATGCACACATTTGTTGATGTCCAAGTCCCATTGTGAAAAGAACACAGCCCATTTCCCTAATCGTCCGTCTAGCCCGTGGAATGTTAACATCCACTTCAACGTAGACCGACGTGACAGGACAGTGATCGCCTTTTCGACCAACATCGTAAAGTAGACATCCAGAATTCGCAGAAGATCCAACACTTCCTTTTCGGCGGACTATAATTCAACTCACCGCTGTTCAGTGTCCGGCTGGCAAATGCGACGGGCAATATACTTGATCATGCTCTTGCACTAGCGCGGCATACACTTCCCACTTGCTAGCATAAACCACGATCACCGGCGTTCTGGCTTGATCGAAATGGCGTAGGGTTGGTGCTGACGCAATCTTCGCTTTCAGCATACTGAATGCAACTCTCGCCCTTGTCAATCGGTCATCTTCACGATCCGGACTTTCATTGATCGATGATCGACCCTTTAATTCTTGATAATCCGTTTCTCGTAACTCATCGAGCACAGCGAGTAGATCGCGAAGTCTTCAATAAATCGACGGTAGTAATTCAGACTTCCCAGAAACGATTGCATGGCGCGCAAAGTGCCAGGAAAAGGCAAATCGATCAGATCATCCAAATTCTTCGGATTTGTTTCCAAACCGCGGCTAGAGACGTGATGTCCTGAATAAGGAACTTCGCTTCGCCCCCAGTACGATTAGGCCGCGCTGATCGACAAGTTTCATTGATCGCACTTTTCCAACAGGTGCTGCACCTTATCACACAGGGTAGTCCATGTAGGTGCAGGGATCAATATATCATCGATATATGATCGTCATTGCAGCACAGACGGGCCTTGCGCTTGATCAGGATTTCCCGCAGTGTATACATCAGTTGGCTCATCAGCACCGTCCTTAACCTTGAGATACCCATACAATGCATTATCGATCAACCGCTGATAGATATGCGGAGCATTCTTTAGGCCAAAGGGCATCCGATTCGGACAATCCAAACGGGTTAACAAAAGCCGAAATCTGACGTGCTGTATCGGTGATAGACACGACCCAAAAAACCACTTGCCATATCTAAAGAGCAAAACAAGACCGCTTTATCCAAATCTTCGAACAGATCACAGATCAGAGCCACAGGGTACACCATCAGACGCGTGAGTTGATTCACCGCGCGATAGTCGATACTTAATCGAAAATCAACCCCATTCTTCTTCACGATGATCATTATAGGTGATGCCCAGGGTGATGTAGATGGCTGGATGATCTTCGTGGTCAGTAGCCCCTTGATTAAGGCTGATAACTTCTCACGAAATTGTGGAGCGACCTTCCGACACTTTTGAGCAATCGGGCGCGCATTGCCTACATCAATATCACAAACAACTCCAAGTGCAGAAGGAGGTAACGCGTTTCTTTTCCCGATCAAAAGTTATTTTTTGTCCAAATTATATCACGAAGCTGATCAATTTCCTCTGCTGTGTTGATCAATGGATCACCAACTTGCAGATTATCTTTGATCACTTCTTCGGTACTCGCGGACACCTCAGGCAGCGTGGCAAGCTGCTTCTCCAGCTCTTCTATGAACAAATCTCCACCTTCGTGGTAGCACACTTTATCATCGATAGGAATCACACCGAATTCACCGTGATCAGCTGAGACGGGGTAATCGTGCACCTCTTGACCAGGTTCATCTCTTGTAACAGATCGTTCAACTTCGTGACCAAGGGTCGGACCCTTTATAATAGGCTCCTGATCGCACTTCTCTTGCACTTCTTGAACCTTCTGCGATCTTCCAGTTACTAATGCACAGATGCCGTGATCAAGTCCGCAGGTCGTACCAAAATTCCTTGAGGAATAGAATACTCCTTTTTCTCGACCAAAGGACCTTGATCGACACTTTCTTGATCGTCATGCACAGAATCGGTAAAGCTTGATACGCGAGATTCTGCCACTCCTTATAGCGATTAAACCCCACCGAAATAAATCCAGGGCGACGGGGCACGTCGTCTTTGTTCATCCAGACACCCAAAATCGTATCGTCTTGTAGGATTATCGGAATTAATCAGCAACGTTCGTAATGCGCAAATACAGTAAATTACCCACGCCCCTAATCACAGTAGGGACCCCATTCTTTCCGCGAGTGATCCATAACTTCCTAGATCGTTGATCACGAATCCGAACCTGAGCAGATCGACTTACCGAGATCTGCTCATACTGATCAAGTTTCATAAAGTTTCCACTTGATCCGTACAACTGTCGACGCCCTTCCAATGGGATGATCACTTCATCAGGCAAACTTAGTGCGCCGTGGGCGACGTCCAATCGAACATCAGCTGGTATCATAAAGTCCATACCCAATATAGCATCTTGACCAACGAGTTTTAATACCCATGTATGGAAATAATAAACCAAAGAACCCGCTAACTTCACCTTGATCTTGGTGCGCACTTCTGTGAGGTATGCACTTTCTCCGATACCAACACATTATTGGATTTGGCTTGTATCGATCTGACAACCCACCTTACGAGCAAAGGTTGAGTCGATGATTGACACTTCGGCACCAGAATCAAATAGCAACGTGGCACGTTCGTTATTAACTTTGCCGCTCGCCTTGGTTTGTTTAAACCATTTCTTGGGCGAGTGGTACTTCCAATATCCACGTGATTCACCCGGAAGTAGATCGACTTCCATGATCACCGGGGACCGAGAAAGCTCATCAATACGGAAAGTAGCCAAACGTGGTAAATCAGGCTGAACACATTTTTCATTATCTCTATCTGCTTCTTGATCAGCCCTCTTCTTATCCACATATGCAAAAATACACAGACCAGAACGCTCGTCTCGTACCAGATTCCAACCTGGCGAGCGCCCTAGTTTAAAATAGTTCTTCGGCTTCCTTGGGAAACACTCCGGCATGCTTGGTAGGTTTGTACCACTGGCGAATACGATTGTAGAATTCCTGCATAGGGCACTTGCCAGCGTCATGAATTTTGCCGCACACACGGCAGACATACAAGCAGTTTTCCGTCGGTTGGCCCTTCTTTCCACACTTCAGACAGGTCAGGCGTTTCCAACAACGTAAATTGTCATGCCTGATCGATCCACAATGAATGCACTTATTTGTAACTCCTTGATCAACTGCAAGCACTTGGTTCACTTCGCTTGCCAGACGAAGCTGAATAGGCTGATAGTGCGTCACTGGTTGATCGCGCATAGAATCAATCATGTAACGACGCTAATCACCATCACTTACACTATCATCTGAGTTTGATTAATCACTTCCAGACATCATCTTGATCGCGCGCACTGCTTTAGGCTTCCGCGCTGGGGCAGGTGATCGATCATCGCCGAATTCCTGATGGAATCGGCTAGTGCCTACCGCCGCCATTGGCCGGCACGACTTATTGCGCGCATAATCCCGCATAGTCTCTTCCAAATCCGTAACGTTATCCAAACGCAGAAGTGCCAGTTGATCAGCGAATTCGCGATTGGTCAACGTGTCGAGAAAATGTTGCACGTGTTCACGCAAGATCGTAGAAGTTCCGTCCTTGATCGACAACTTGGCCCTAATTCCTGCCACATTCAACCGGTGAAGATATTAGATAGGGGTTTCATTAGATCGCTGCTTCGTGTAGTAATATTGGCGAGATGCCGATTGACCACTTCCACAATACTGAGTTTCAAACTCATCGACGAGACTTTTCTAGCTCCCACGAGTAGATCTTCTCAGCTGGCGATGCCAATTGCGCGCCGGTCCTTTAATCAGAACACCCATTATCAAAACACTTCTCATGATCAGAGGCCTGATCATTCATAAATGCTGATTTAAGACGAATGATCCAAATTCGCGCTTGATCTTCATCCACTTCTTTCCTTGAGAACTCCTTCGGATCACTAATCGCAGACATCCTGATTCTGGGAATCGGCTGTTGATCAGGCACTACAGTTTACGCTGCCGCAACCGTGGCTGGTCGAGGCAGAGTGGTCGGCTCATCTGAATCGAGATAATCACGCCGGGATTGTTGATCATGGAGCGAATACACAGACACCATGTCAACATCCTTAACCATCGCTGTTCTTCCTGGCTTTGGCTGGTGATCACGGAGCTAATACACGGACTCAAGTCAACATCCTTAACCGTCGCAGCTCTTACTGGCTTTGTCTGGTGACTTTTCGTGCGTACCACTTCCGTTGTCGCCTTGCCTCTTTCTTCAGCCAAAAAACCACCCCATAGCTTTAATGAAAAACGCTTGCAGCCGTGGGTCCTGCATTGATTGATCATCTGCTGCTTCAGCTGATCGAGGTTCCTTCTTCACGACCGAGAACATGGCTACATCCTTCTGGCAGATCGTCATACGGGTAATCTTGGGTTCCAAACTATCAGCACTGCTCGACTCCACTTCAGACATATCGCCCTCGGAAGGAGCCGATTCATAACAGGATGATCCTGTGTGTTCTGTCACGTTGATTGACGGACCCGCTTCAATTTTCAGCGGAGATCGGGGGGGTTCCACCTTAGTATATCGACCCACTATAGGCACCAACAGATTGAACAGCCACTGGCTAGCGGTCGCAACATCATTAGGGTCCTGATTGAACACTTATTCAGCATCTTAGGCGCCTGTCAGAACAACTTGCTTGATCAGGCGCGTTAGCCCTAACATCAGCTGAAGCTTTTCCTTCCATCCGTCACTGGTTGATCGACTGGTCCATTCAGCTTTCCGCTTATCGTGATCCCGCGTAGGCTCATCATCGAATCCATCAATAAGAAATCTTCCAGTTCCTTCCTGTAAAACGTCTTCACCAGATCAGATTCTGATGTCGCCATACTTGATCGACTTCCGTCTCTCTCTGAGCCAGGCTCCTTCAGCAGCGCCTTCGTTTGGTCAGACTTGTAGTGCGTCACCACCGGATTCTAATCCGGATCATTATACACACATGCAATAGGCGGATCACAACTTGCGTTGTGATCCGCAGGGGCTCCCGAAGGAGCCTTGGGAGTTGGTCGAGGCTTTTCCTCCTTTATGTCATCAGGGTACCTCCCCAGGCCCTGATGATCAGCATTTCCTTTCTTCTTCAGGAGTGACGAAGTCGAACTGCCTTCCATCGTCACAACCGCATCCTCCTTTTCCACTTTAATATTCATTTCTGCATCCGCTTCCGTCTTCCCTTCCGCGTCGGCGCCATCTTGCAGGGAATCTTGGTGATATCCCGAGTCACCCAAAGATCCGGGCACGCGCACCATTGTGGAGGAGCGGCTGATCAGAATTTTTGAGGTTCGATCAGGCGTTCCCACAGCGCCCGGACTACCGACTAACGCAGGGGGTCCTCCGGTTGTCCTGTGACAGGCTATGTCTTGTTCACCTTGTGTACCCGACGGTTTGGGCGTGGGTCGCTCTACAGGTGACCGGGACGTAGAGCACTACAACTCCGATGAAAGATAGAGATGAATTCGTATCAGATCGACAGGTGTCGAACAGGTGCGAAAAATCGATGATCAAGACCGCTGACCGATGATCTTGCGGTGAATCGACGAGATCTTGGATGATCACATGTCGGTGATCAAGATCGATGATCGCAGATCGATGATCAAGGTCGATAATCGCAGATCGCTGATCAGGGGTCGATGATCTCAGATCACTGTTGAACTTGTCGAATCTTGTACAGCGAGATTACGGGTTGATGATCGCGGATTGCAGGTCGCAGATCGATGATCGCAGATCGACGGTGTCGATCTAGTGGTGATAAGCGAAGGGGGTACTTGATCACGTGGCGGAAGTCTTCACCGAGCCTCTTAAGCCTAGATCGCTAACGGAATACCCAATATACTATGTATTCCTAGCTTACACCTAAGAGGAGACGTAGATCTGCACTGTCTATGTGCATATCGACGGATTTCGCAAAAATCCACCTAGAGTTCCCGTGGGGCGCTTTAAGCCGCAGAACTTCTAGGAAACAGATGCGAACCAATGGGGAAGAGGTGAGAGCACACTGCTCGATCACGTTCCCGAAAAAACCTTTTCAAAATAGAACCGCTGACACAGCGGGCGGTTGCTGGCGAGTTCTACAACACTCTATGTCTACCGGTGGACAAAAAGTGCACTATGTGCTCCCGCCCGGGACGTGTAGAGGTGCGCGTGCAAAGGAAGGGATGCGTAAGGTATTCGCGCCGTCCCTAGGGGTTATCTAATCGATCGGACGCAAAAGTAGAATTATGTTATCGCTTATATCCTAAAATCAACCAATTACCTAATATCAACCAATCAGAGCTACCCCTCCCGATGTGTTCCACCGACCAGTCAACCTGATTTATCAGTCGTCTGTCGCTCACCGTTAGGTACCTGTACCTTGTGCCGCTTCTAATCCGATGGACCGTCCATATTCACCACAGTTGTACCCAAAATCTACGGTAAGCTCCCCCACAGTTGGCCACAAATCTACGGTACGCTTCACCACACCTTCCTCCGTGATCAGGCGCCAAACAAAGAACGGTGTCTGATCTTCCGAGATCTCATGAAGGGACCGGTTGCGAACTGGATCCAGAAGTTAAGTCGGGATGTCCGGTCTGATTGGAGTCTTCTATGCATGGAATTCGAAAGGCAGTACTTTCACTCTGGCTTTCTACTGCTCGGAGGTACCACCACAAGAGGAAAAGGGGCGATGAAACTCCGATCGAGTACATCCACCAGCTAAATGTGGCTGCAATGCGTGCGATGATCCCAATCAAGGAGACCGATCCGCCGATTGGCGCTGCCCAAGAACATGTGGGCCTCTTTATCGGTACGCTGGAGGATCAGGAGTTGGCCGATTAGCTGACCTTACTGCGTCTCAGGGACGTGGGAGAAGTGGAACAAACATTACATATGTTGCGCCACTCCCGCAGTATGAAAACGAAGGTTGCTGTCGGATCGAACCGATCCCGATTGAAGGTGTAGGATGATCATGTGAAGAAACTTGCGACCAGACCGGCCAGAGCGATCAGAGCAATCGTGGCTGATGTAAGCACCGGGTCAGAAGAGGAGAGCAGTGGTTGTTCCAGCCTGGAATCAGACGAGGAACAGTATCGTCACATTTTCGTCGCCCCGTCTCCACCCAGAGATTGATCATCGTCACGCCGTGCCGAATGGAAGGCAGGAAGCGGCAAAAGATCGGACCCGGATTCGCCATACAAAAAGTTCACACACTGCGGGTCAACCAGGCACGATGCTCGGGGATGCTGGCGAAGAATTACGTGCAAGAAAGTTGAAGGACGCGGCCACCCCACCGATCACTGCTTATTTGGATGTAAGGTTTGTGGAGAGATCCATGAAGATAGACAATGCAACATGGAGCACTTCTTCAATCAGATACACAAGTAATATGTTCTCGATAAACACGCGGGAATGTTGCCGCCCAATGTCGAGAATATGTTAACTAGATCGCTCGCCAGGTTGGAATCTTGATTGAGCCGAGTGATCTACGTTTGGCATCTATGCATTCATTGTAAAGACAGCGATACAACGAAAAAAAGGACAGGCGACGGGAATCATTCGGTCTACAGTCTTGCGACTGATGAATATTCCCGATCGAAGGTCGACATGCAGTTGGACCTGCTGCCCGGCAAATCGCGTGGCTACTGGAAATACCACGCTCCCGAAAAGTGGTTCAAGCAGGCTAAAGCCTATGGGAAGATTAACAACGATAAGACTACGATGATGTTTGACTCTGGTGCAGAAGTCTCAATTATCGACTCCGTCTTTGATCGTAAGGTTGGATGTCAGATAGACTATGCACAGAGGCAAGAATGCATTCGAATCGGCGAAAATTCCTACATGAACGAAGGGAGAACGCGTATGAATATCACTTTATCTGGCTCATTGGTCTACTTCTTCAGCGCCTGGGTTGGTAAGCTGGCCGGCGAAGACGCACTACTTGGTATGTATTTTATGGTGCCGGCAGGCATACGCCTTGATCTGTCGAATGGAGTGCTTACGCTTCCAGACAAAGTCCAGATCCAACTGGCTGGTCGACGCCCCTTGTACGGATCACGTACTGATCTGGTGAGGTGGAACCAATATATCACTGTGGTGGAGTCAAGTTCGAAATCGAAAACATTAGCATCGATAACCT
>CM047583.1:24860770-24872350 GCA_026184515.1 Peronosclerospora sorghi
ACCGAGTGTGTAACTAGCCCATTCCATCGGGTACACAAGGTGAGATGAACTTAAGTGAATCGTACCAAGTGTCTTTGGATGATGACCGGTCGTCTGCCAGCAGCGGGCGATCGGACCAGATTTCGACTGGAGGTCCGCGGGGTACCCCCCCCCCGTAAGTTGGAAGGCTGGGCACGATGGTGGTGGTCAGGTTGTCGATACAAATGTATTCGATTTCGAACTTGACTCCACCACAGAATCGCTCGATCCGCCCCCCGATTCCTCTCCAGAGGAGACCTCTATACGCTTGGTGTGAGCGGCGCGGGGGCGCAAGGACGCATGCAATTTGATGGCGATGGACGTGTCACCTGCGTCCGATCTTGGGCTTGGAAGATGCGCCAGCGTCTTGGCTTTCTTCTGAGGCACTGCTCGCTTCTCCTCGAGTTCGGAGTCTCGCGCTATGCTCCGCGCCCTTGAGCCCTTCGACGCGTACTTACGCTTCTTGGAACTTTTCGGAATTTTGGAGTGCTTACTTTTAGCCAATGAGTGGCGTCGTGTCTGATCTTGGTGCAGATCGACCAGAACGGCCGATGCAGACCGGTCAACGCTAGAGCATGCAGCCGGACGCCGGTGCAACAAGTCAGTCAACTGTTGGTAGCACCGGTTTACGGCCGCCCAGCGACGATATGATTCCTGGGTCCAGGCGTCCGATCGGGTCTGGAAGGACTCGACCTTCCCGATCTGCTCCCTGACCACTACCTGTAACTCGCTGATCTGCCTCTCCAGGTCACCATGTTGGGTGCGGAGTAAGGTCCGATCGGACTGGTCCTCCAACCTCTGCCGGTTTACCACCGCGAGATGTTCCAGGAGGTGCGATCGGTAGGCCTCCAAGCGAGACAGATCGTTCCTTGCGCTGATCATCCCGTCCAAGATCGGCCGGAGCTGATCGCAATGATCATGCGACTTCCGATCAGCCGTGAATAGGGCGTCGAACGTTTTGGCGATGTTGGCGGGCAACCGATCTACATGCAAAGGAGGGTCAGAGATGGAAACAGACCGATCGGCCTACCTTGCGTTGCTTGTTGGACGATCTGGGCCCGGAGACGTGCGTTTTCAGCGGTCACCTCCTGCAACTCGTGGACATGGGGATCAACGTATCCACCTCCTTCCGCTGTTGAAGGAGTGAAGAATCTTTGATGTCCAACTGGGACTGGAGCTCCCGGACCGTTTGCCGGAGCTGATCGGCCTCGATCTGATGCCTGTCCGGTATGTCGGACCCTGAAGTGCTGTGAGGGCTGTCAGATCGGGCCGATCTGGTCGGCGAATCAATATGGGGCGATACGGAACGCAGGGCACCCTGCAGCAAAGAAGGTCAAGAGAAGTTACAAGACGATCAGGTGTACAAGGCAAGTACCTGGCGAGGGTGGACTCGGAGATCTGTCCATTGGTGAAGTACGCTTCCGTGAAGATCTGGAATATGATGAGATCGGGCCGCTACCGTTGCGCGGCTGCGACACGACTCAGGGGCGGCTGTGGTGAAGCGTAATCAAGAATTTGGGTCGCTTTTGGTCAGCAGCACACCGATCGGCTTATCGGAGATCGGATTGGTGGAAATCCATGAGGATTTTAAGCCTATCATGTGCAAGATGTGTCAAGAACACGGATTTTGGTAAGTCACATGAGATTGCGTGTACCTACATATTTTCATGCTTGTACATATTGGGACCATAGGGGGTAGGGAGTTTAGTGTTGGTTTTGGTTTTGCCTGCTAAGAGCGTTTTTGGTTTTACGTCTTAATTGTTGGGTCTTTAACTAAACCGGAGGTCGTTTCGCGTTGTACATCAGTCTCCTCTGCACGCCGCAGAGTGTTTGGGAGCGGAAGGTCGAGTAATCCCCTCCAGCTCATTATACCCGGCCGGGACGCATTACAGACGCACTTGGCCCGCCGGAAGTCCCTCGACGGGAGTACACTTTGGTCGGCTTCCCAAGTTCAAGTTGCGCACGTTTGGAACGTGTTATTCAGTTTTTTTGATTGTTACGTGGTTATATCGTTCGTGGAGTATATCACGTTCTCATTTGGATCTCCCTATTGGATTATTGGAGTTTTATTCTCATATTGGTGGGATCTACGATCGGTTGAGCGATCTGCCCTTTGGATTATACTCACTCCAAGTATAACTGGTCTGCCCGTACCCAGGGTGAAGAGTTCCTTCCAGGGTACACCACCCAGCACGGTCTCCCACATTTAGACCACAAGTCGATTCTCAGCACCGATCCACCGAGTGTGTTACCAGCCCATTCCATCGGGTACACAAGGTGAGATGAAGAACAAATCGGACCAGGCGTCCTGGGTTGATGATCGGTCGTCTGCCAGCAGCAGAAGATCGGATCGGATCGTAGGCGAAGGTTCGCGGGGTACCCCCCCCCCGTAAGTTGGACGGCCGGGCACGATGGCGGTCAGGTTCTCGACACTACGGTGTTTGATTTTGAACTTGACTCCACCACACAACCTATTCATTTGGAAGAAGATGAGCTCCGGATGAATGGCAATGTCAGAAGCGACGAGGACCGCGAATATGAGGCAAGAGACCATTGCCTGCCGCCCCTTACTCGCCGCCCTCCAGGACGCCCTAAGAAGAAGCGGCTGCGAACGGAAGACTTGGGTCGCGAGAAGCGCGTTTTCCGCTGTTCATGCTGTAATGTACTGGGACATCCAAAGCGTACGTGCCACAATCCCATCGGGGTGACCAGTGACACATAAGGTAGCGGAATGGAAGGAACGGATGGGGAAAGTATGAGGTGGGGGGGGCGGCAAGTGCTTGAATGCAATTTCCGAAAAACTCAGGGGCTGGCGTGGGGGCGCGGTTGGCGCAGGCAAGCTGGCAGGGGAATGGATTTAATTTTCATAAAACCAGGGGCATGCATGTAATTTCCGCAAAAAGCGAGGGCATGCATGTAATTTTCCCTTAAAGAAACGCTTTAATCTCTTTGTAAGAATATACAGTCTTTCCTCAGATAACTTATCCCCTCATAAGTTATATCCTCACGTAAGTTATATGATTTTTCATCCACCGGCCTTGTACTATGGTGGATAAGTTATAAGTTATAAGTTATGCCCAAAAGGCCAAAGATAACTTATCCGATGGGGAAAAATGTGCACAAAGCTTGAATTTTTACTCATCAGCACGAAGACTGAAGCCAGGAGTCAAGCGTGCGCTGCGTAGTAGCATCTGTACGAATGGAATGCTGGAGATTACGAAGTTGCCTATGTGCTGCCTCCCTTCTGTGGTAGTGACATCTATAAGGGAGAGAACTATGCCAAGGCTATGAAGCTTCTCCGCTTTCGGAATCGCCACTTCAACCGCATCCTCCTCTTCTTCATCTGTCTCTGAATTCCTAAACATCTCAATAATCTCCTTGTCAGTCAACTCCACGTGTGCTGATCCGTCCTCTCCAACAGGATTCAGCAAATTCTCAGTTGCCATTGGATTTCGCAAAGGAAGGCGGTGCAAGACGTCCTCTAACTCTTGATCAACCTGCTGCTCCTCCCGATCTGGCACAATCCGTCCCTTATCTGGAACAGGACCCTCCACAAATAACCCGGTATGGTTGTTGCAGTTGCTGATGGTCTGGGGCGAGATCGCTTCCCACGTTACTTGGCACCAGCGCATCGCAGTCTGTTGATCCACCTTGTAAATGTTTTGCTCTCCTTTTTCATTCCTGTCCAATGTATGCTGGTAGTGGTAACGTCGGTAATGGTGCTTAAATGCCGCAATTATTCCAGCGTCCATTGACTGTACTATCGAAGTGCAGTTTGGTGGTAAAACTCAATTCGAACATTTTCAAGCTAAGGACATGCAGTCACGTGAGAAGGGGTATTGTCGAGCAGAAGGAGAACTTGGCGCTGGGCAGTCTGTAAAATGATGCAAATTACGGTGAACATATACTACGTAAATATAAAAAATTACTCGAACACGCAAGGAATGGCTCAAAAGGTGCAAGAAGATAAAATTAAAGAGCACGAAAACCACCTTCATGTTGTTGGAAATTTTTTTGAGCCATTCCTGGAAGAGCGCACCTGTCATCCAGGCTTTTTTGTTGAAGCGGTAAAGGAATCCGTGTTGCTCAGCAGTTTTTCTCAAAAAGCACCGAGTCTGCTTTGCATGACCAATAATCACAGACTTGAGCTTGTGTGAGCCATCCGCATTCGCAGTGAACTCCAGAGTAATTCTTGTCTGCAAATGGAAGTGTTTATGATTTTTGCTGACAGCACACCCATGAACACATCGGCATATAAATCCCACCTTCTCCTTCTTCAATCCTTCAATCGGTCCGATGGCAATTGTTTTCTCAGGTGGCATGTTGTAAAATACGCCTTTTGTGATAACCATTGTCAGCAACATCACAAGGCTTACTTCTTCAAAACACAGCAATCACAAACCTGTTTCGTCCATGTTATACACATCACAACGGTCATACTGCAAGATGAGGTTGCGCAAGTGGGGCAGAGCATCTTCCAGTGCGTGATGGTCAGCCGAGCCGCTCTCACCATTGATATTGAAACATCGCAGTTTGTTTCGCTGTTGGAAACGAGTGAGCCAGCCGTTGGAGAATTCAATTGAGCCTTTGGGAATGTTCAACTGGTCCATAAAGTCAGCTGCCTTGGCCTTGATGAGGTTGCCGTTAACGGCAGTGTTTCGTGTCTGTCGCTGAAGAGCCCAAGTAAAAAGTGCCTCCTCAAGCTCTGGATGCTGGGCCACACGTGGACGCTTCGCTTCAAGGTCGGATTCATTCATCGTCTCAACCTCAGCCCGCTTGCCAAGTATCTTGCTGATTGAAGCCTGTAAAAGTGGCTTCGCGAGCCCAAATTTCTCCTGCACCCACACACCCAATGCGACCTGGCCAATCTTACTGGTGGCCTTGTACTGATAGATCTCAAGTCGCTGAGCATTGGTGAGGCGTGACTGCATTTTTACATTCTGTTTGGGCAAACCTCACATATTTAGCCCCAGATGACAGTCCCAGAACAGCCTGAAAAGCTTTCCTTATGTTCTTTTTCAAGCAAAGAAATCACCTACTGACCTGGTGAGGGCTGTCTGCGGCGCGTCAAAAGATGTTTGGCACGACAGTGCATTTTTGTTAGTTTTTTTGCTTTGGTTTTTACAGCAAAAAGTTGGCTTTGTTTTAGTGTATTAGGGGGATTCAAAAACAAATGGCAAGCCGGAACCGCTTGTCATTCAGATTTTTGCCATTTGCAGTTCCACCAATCAGCATCAAAATGCAACGCAAATGTTTGGTGCTTCAAAAAGCTCCTCGCGACCAGCTTTTTCACAGCCAATTCATAGCAGTTTACTATTTCTACATTCTGGGCACGCTTAATGAATCCCCTGATAATAATAATAATAATAATAATAATAAATCCTTCATGGCTTGACCCGTCTCGGTTAGCTTGCCAGTTCCTTCCGGATCCACTTCAAAATCGTCTTCGTCCGAATCGGACTCAAGTCCTTGTGGTTCGTCATGATGAATTTCCGCGTCACTTTCATCATCATCAAATTTTTCTTCAAAGTCTCCTCCATCTTCGCCCGTTGCACCTTCACCGCGAGCTTTCGTACGTGGCACACGTCTGGCCGCGCCGTCTGAGCGACGCCAAAGATGTAATCATTTTCCGTCTTCGTCTTCGATGATGAAATAGCTAAAGCTCCTGTGCGGACAGGTGGAGCACTGACCGTTTCCCCGGAATCATCAGCTTTGTCTTCGCCTGCAAGCTTATGCTTCATGAGCCATCCCTCAACCGCTCGCTTCTTCTCGTTGTTCATCTCTTCAGCCTCCTCCATAGTAAGCGTGCGATAGCTGAGCGGCTTTTTAAAACGAAACCACTGTTCCACAGGCATGACACTAAACTCATCATTGTTTTGATTCTTCACCAGTAGCATATATGTCGACGACTGGCCACCTTCAAACGTGCCATTGAATTTATTGTTGCCTTCGCTGTCCTCAATCACCCAGCCAGCCGTGCGCTTATCTTTGCGACGACGACGACGACGTTTTAGTAATGCCGGATTATAACCCACAGAAACATCTTCTTCCTTCTATTCCTCGTCGTCTACCCGCTCCGGCTCGCGATACATCATGACAGGCTGTGCGCACGAGCTAAAGTGCGGAAGCTCAGGCAAGTCAAACCGCGCAATATTATACCGCTTAATAGATGGAGTCGCACGCAGCACAAGTGTCTCCGATTCAGACGCGACTGGACCATCGACGCCGGCACGGCCATTACGGCTGCGGGCGACAGGTGTCGATCGACTCATAATCATCGCTTTGGCAAAAATTTGACTAAATCGGGGGATTCAAAGTCACGAGGCGACCATTCAACGATGACTGGCCAGTTCTGACGAATCTGCCAAAACCAAAATTGCATGCCAATTCCGCTCACTACTGTTTTCACTTTACATGCAGCAAGCGCATCATTTCAGGTAAGTTATATCCTCAGATAAGTTATAAAATTTTCTGTAACCAAGGCTATAACTTATCTGAGGAAAGACTGTAAACAAATAATTTTGTAGGCCACAATTTGATTTACAGTACCTACCATCTATAATACTGTACATTTCGTCTGCAAAGGCTAAAATCTACAATGCAATCTCCAACCAAGCTTCGCACTCCAACCAAGTTGGTGCGGCCTCGACAGACTCACTGGGCGGCGAGAGCGAAGGACGTTCAGAAAAGGTTACTCGAGGCCGAATCCAATCAATTCAAGGACGCAGTGTTGGCCCCCAAGCGAGTCAAACTGACTCAGTCGACAGCAGAAAGCAAAACAGAAACGTCAACAGGTGAAGGCTTCGAAGTGCATGCAGCTTTCCAACATTTGAATGAAGAAGGCGAACCCAGTTACACGGAAAAGCTACATCGGCGAGTGAAGGTAGCGCAGTGTCTCAAGCAGGATTTAGTACGGGAAAATGCTCGGCTAAAACTTCAGGTTTTGGGACTAAAGGATGACGTAGATTTTTATTGTGACATCTTGGCGAAAATTGAGCTAGTGGTTGCGCAGCAGCAGCGTGAAACTAGAGAGAAGAATAGCGAGGAGCAAAAGCAGATTGCGGAACTCGCAGAACGATTACGGCACGTTCTCAGCGCTTCAAAGGCAACGTCGATTTAAGTTACTGGTTGAGTCGAAGAATGACAATGTTGAGTCGTACCAGTGATGGCAGGGTGTCATCACCCACGTACGACTCACCATTGTCTTTCTTCTACGCACCGAGTCATTTTAGAGAATAATGTCCATCTAGTCATGTATGTCATCCTTGCTGCCAAAACTTTTCCGAGAGGATCAATGCAATAATTTATTGTCGGGTGTATTATATATTAAAAATTATTCGTTTCTCTCTCTACTCCCTCTTGACTCCGTTTTATAATGAATGTTCCGCTTCACATGACAGAACAAGCACCGGTAGATTTCTCTTGCGCCTCGGGACGTTTCGCTGCTGGAATCTCCTTCACGCCCGAGGTCGAGTGGAACTTAAAGTTGCGTCGGAGATAGCCACGTAACAATCGCTGCTCCTTCGTGAGTAATTGGACCGCATCGTCGGCAATTTGCTTGGCCGCCAACGTGTCCGTGCCCTCGCCATTCGCCTGCTGGGCCATCAAGTGTTCATACGAAACTTGGACACGAAACGCACACTTTGACACTCGTAGCGCCGCAACATACGCGGAGGATCCTTTCAGGGAATGAGCTTCACGACGAGCAGTGAGAAAATCGTTGCGTTCATGCGCCTGGACGACTCGGAACGTAATTGCTTCCGACGTGGTCGCAAATTTCTCCAACAAGGTCAAGAAAAGCTCTTCATGTCCTCCACATTGATCGACGCCCAGCGAGTAATTGACAGGATCGCCCTCAGGTATCTCGATGCTCAGTGGATCGACCGTATGGGAGACAACAACAACCGATGGACTCTCGTCCAACTTGCTGCTCGTTTCGATACGTTCCAATACGGATGGCATTGCACTAGCACTCGTGCCCCTGAGTCCTCCCCGGCCCACATGACTCGGATTTTCGCGGAAACTCACTTGTTTCTTCGGCAACGAGGCCGACCACGACTCGGACGGTAAATCTTTTGTATTGAATGGCGGGTGGCTCCAAAGAGTAGGATTTGGGGGCAGGGACGCCCCCGGGTTATCTAGCACTGGACTCGTGGTTTCCTCCATGAAAGGAACCTTGATGTAAGGCAGCGTATTTGATGTCTCGAATGGCGGTTCTTCCGGCTCTGGTCGGCTTGGTGTTGTCGAAGCTCCGCTCGTGTTCCTCGATAACCTCAGTAAGTCTGGCAACTCCGCCGACGTTGCCGTCCGTGACGCGTTGCTATTCACTGAAGGTCCCAGACTGAAAATCGACGTAGTCGGCGTGGCAGTGCGAACGGCGCGGCCACTTTGAAGCCCAATCGACATGGGATCATCGAGTTCCAAGTTCGAGATGGCCTGCGCCAGATCAAGTTGTTGCATGTGACGTGAAGCGGGTGCCAATCGAGCAGTGGAGACGGCGTCCATAAGCGTAACATCTTCGAGATCATTTTCACCGGACGGCAAGGGAGTCCGGGAACATGTCGGCGGCTTGAACGGTTGCAGAGGGCTTGGGGCTCTGGGATCGAGTCCATTCAAAGGTTGCGGCGCTTGAGTTTTGGCACCAGAAACTGGTGTCACACCAGCTTGTTGGCCGAGATAGCGAATTCGCATCCATTGACGAATCGCCTTCCGTAGACTCAACTTGGAAATGGGCTTGACCATAAACTCATCCATGCCGCAATCGAGACACTTTTGTCGATCCCCACTCATGGCATACGCGGTTAAGCCAAGGATTGGAATGCGTGGTAGATTTTGCTCCTTTTCATACTCGCGGATTGTCGCCGTTGCCAGGTATCCATTCATAATGGGCATTTCACAGTCCATGAAGATCAGATCGAACTCGTTATGGTTCTCGCTATACGCTTTAACTGCATCTCGGCCGTTCACTTCCCACTGCAGCAAATGATCGTCTTGTTGAAGGAAACATTTGACCACTTCCCAATTAAATTCATTGTCTTCCACGACCAGAATGCGTGCTTGCGTCGGTACTTCGATTCGCACTGATTTGTCACTTGAATCTGCTTTCTCAGGTGGCAACAAGGGCACCGATGTGTCGAGAAAGTCTTCGGACGAATAAAACGCGTGCTTGGGGTCTACTTCGTCAATCAATCGCACCACGACGGTAAAGAAAAAGTTGCTGCCAGCGCCCAACTCGCTATCGACATCAATTGATCCATCCATGAGCTCGGCGAGCTGCTTGCAAATAGCAAGACCGAGTCCCGAACCCGTAGGATTGTTCTGCCGCGTGCGCTCGAGCTTTGAAAACAAGGAAAAGAGACGCATCTTTTCCTCCGCGTCCATCCCAATGCCCGTGTCAATCACTTGAAAGAGCAGCTTCTTGAATTGTGGCGGCAACTCGGGCGACGGAAACACGCTGCACACGACTGTGATCGAGCCTTCATTGGTGAATTTAATGGCGTTCGACAGCAAGTTTAACAACACTTGCCGCAGACGCACCACGTCGCCAATCACAGCCTTGGGAATATTGTCGCCACATTTCAGCTCGAGCTGGAGACCCCGTTCCCGCGCTTTAAACTTGAAAATCTCAATCGAATAGTCGAGCAAGTCGTGCATTTGGAACGGTGCGGTCGAGATCTCCAAATGCCCCGCTTCAATCTTGGACAAGTCCAGGATATCGTTGATCAGATTCAGCAACAGCGACCCAGACACGTACGCCATGTGCACATATCGTTCGATCGATTTATCCAGTGGCTGCTCCTTCAAGAGCTCGAGCATGCCGAGGACGCCATTCAACGGCGTTCGCAGCTCATGACTAAACGAAGCCAAGAAATTCACCTTGGCCGCCTCCATGTGTTTCCTCGCTGTATAATCTTGTCCCACACCAATCACGCCACGAATGTTCCCATGCATGTCTTTCTTGCTTGATGCATTCACCAGCAGCAGTAAGAACACGCCACGCTTGGTCGTCATGGGAAGCTCCATCTCACCCACATCAATACCAATCAGCGCTTGATTTAGGAGCTGCCGAACTTGTTGTCGACTCTCTGGCGTGATAAACGTGTGCACGAGGGAAAGGCCTAAAACGCTCGTTTTGTGGTAGCCTGTGATCTCTTCAATCTTTTGATTCCACTCGTTAATGCGCCCATTCGTATCAATGCCAAAGATCGGAGCATTCGCCGTGTCAATCAGGCGGAAATACTCGTGCTCTTGCGCAATGCGATCCGTAATGTCTTGGCCAATCCCGACCACCCCAACAATCGAGCCATTCAAGTCATACCGTGGCGTGGCATTCAATAAAATCTCAATCCTCGTACCTGGTCGAGTAATGAGCGGGAATTCGAAGTTGGCCGTCTCGACGCCCGTGAGAGCTTGGGACAAGACTTCGGCGACAATCGGTCGAAACTCGGGCGAAATGAACGTTTCCACGAGATTCTCGCCCATCACTTCTTCAATCGAGTAGTTGGTGATTTGCGCCGCTTTTCGGTTCCAAATATTCACGCACATGTTGGCATCCACCCCAAAGATCGGCGCGTTCGCCGTGTCAATCAAACGCGTGTATTCCTGCTCTTGAGCAATGCGTTCCGTAATATCTTGGCCAATCCCCACGACGCCCATGACTTCGCCAACCTCATTGAAGCGAGAGGTAGCATTGAGCAAAATCTCGACTCGACGTCCCGCTTTGGTCATGAGTGGGAATTCAAAGTTGGCCGTCTCGGTGCCTGCGCTTGCTTTGGAGAGTACGAGGCGAACAGCTTCCCGATAATCCTCTGTAATGAATTTCTCCACGAGATTCTCGCCCATGACATCGTTGGGTGTATACTGCGTGATCTCTGCAGCCTTCTTGTTCCAGATATTGACGCATCCATTCACATCGACACCGAAGATGGGCGCGTTTGCCGAGTCAATCAAGCGCGTGTACTCTTGCTCCTGTGCAATTCGATCGGTAATATCCTGTCCAATCCCGACGATCCCAACAATCTGTCCATGCTGATCGAACCGAGCAGTTGCATTGAGCAAGATATTCACTTTTCGATTCGTTTTCGTCGTCAGCGCGAGCTCAAAACTAGCCGTTTCATTCCCTTGCAGTGCTTTCGTCAAGATATCGTACGTCACGGACTTAAATTCAGGCGAGATGATGGTATCGACGTACATCTTTCCAACAAGGTCATCTGCGGCATATTTTGTAATTTGTTGCGCTTTGCGATTGAAAATGTTGATTCGCATATTTGTGTCGACGCCAAAAATCGGTGCATTGGCCGTATCAATCAATCGCGTGTACTCTTGTTCTTGCGCGATGCGTTCAGTGATATCCTGCCCAATCCCAACCATGCCCTTCACTTCGCCGTGTTCATTGTACCGAGGTGTAGCATTCAATAGAATCTCTACGCGTCTACCAGCTTTTGTGATCAACGGGAACTCAAAGTTCGCCGTCTCAACGCCCTCAAACGCTTTCTCCAGCACGCGACGCACGGGTACCTTGTACTCCTCGGAGATAAACTCGGCCACCAGGTCTTTATCTAG
>CM047583.1:24872360-24885858 GCA_026184515.1 Peronosclerospora sorghi
TCTAGTACATCCTCGTTACTGTACTGCATAATGTCCGCAGCTTTTCGATTCCAAATGTTCACTCGCCCATTAATATCCACCCCAAAGATCGGAGCATTGGCTGTGTCAATGAGACGACTATACTCTTGCTCTTGGGCAATCCGCTCGGTAATGTCCTGTCCAATCCCAACCATCCCCATCACTTCTCCACGTTCATTATAACGAGGCGTAGCATTTAGTAAGATTTCAACGCGCCGACCTGCTTTTGTGATCAAGGGGAACTCGAAGTTTGCTGTCTCGACATCTTTAAAAGCCTTTTCCAGCACACTACGCACCGGCACTTTGTACTCTTCCGAGATAAACTCGGCCACTAGGTCTTTCCCCAGCACGTCTTCATTAGTGTATTGCATGATATCAGCAGCCTTTCGATTCCAAATGTTCACACGGCCATTAATGTCGACCCCAAAGATCGGAGCGTTTGCTGTGTCAATCAATCGTGTGTATTCCTGCTCTTGAGCGATACGTTCCGTAATGTCCTGCCCAATCCCAACCATCCCCATGACCTCGCCACGTTCATTATAGCGTGGTGTCGCGTTCAACAGGATTTCCACGCGTCGGCCAGCCTTTGTGATCAACGGGAACTCGAAATTCGCCGTTTCGACACCCTCGAACGCCTTCTCGAGCACACTACGCACGGGTACTTTGTACTCATTCGAGATGAACTCGGCCACCAGATCTTTTCCGAGCACATCTTCGTTTGTATACTGCATAATGTCGGCTGCTTTGCGATTCCAGATGTTGACACACCCGTTGATATCCACGCCGAAAATCGGTGCATTGGCTGTGTCGATTAAACGTGTGTATTCTTGTTCCTGAGCGATGCGCTCGGTAATGTCCTGCCCAATCCCAACCATCCCCATCACTTCGCCGTGCTCATTGTAGCGAGGGGTGGCATTCAGCAAGATTTCCACGCGTCGACCAGCCTTTGTGATCAACGGAAATTCGAAATTCGCCGTCTCGACATCCTCAAACGCCTTCTCGAGCACACTACGCACTGGAACCTTGTACTCATTTAAAATAAACTCGGCAACCAAATCTTTCCCCAGTACATCTTCGTTGGTGTACTGCATAATGTCGGCAGCTTTCCGATTCCAAATGTTCACGCGCCCATTGATATCGACGCCAAAGATCGGCGCGTTGGCTGTGTCAATCAAGCGCGTATACTCCTGCTCTTGGGCAATGCGCTCCGTAATGTCTTGGCCGATACCTACCATCCCCATGACCTCACCCCGTTCATTGTATCGAGGCGTTGCATTCAGCAGAATTTCGACGCGTCGACCAGCCTTTGTGATCAATGGGAACTCGAAATTCGCAGTCTCGACACCCTCAAACGCCTTCTCCAACACACTCCGCACGGGCACCTTGTACTCATTCGAGATGAACTCTGCCACCAAGTCCTTGCCAAGCACCTCCGCATTCATGTACTGAGTAGTCTCGGCAGCTTTTCGATTCCAGATATTCACACGACCATTTATGTCGACGCCAAAGATCGGAGCGTTTGCCGTGTCGATCAGACGCGTATATTCCTGTTCCTGAGCAATCCGCTCAGTAATATCTTGGCCGATACCAACCATACCAATTACAACACCATGCTCGTTGTATCGTGGAGTGGCATTCAACAAGATTTCGACTCGTCGACCAGCTTTGGTGATTAGCGGAAACTCAAAGTTTGCCGTCTCGACACCATTTAAAGCCTCTTGTAGCACATTGTTTACAGCATCTTGGTAGTCTTTCGTTATGTACTTTTCGACGAGTTTCTCTCCCATCACGGCATCCGTCGTATACTGCATGATCTCTGCTGCCTTTTTGTTCCAAATATTTACACGGCCTTCGCTATCGACACCGAAAATCGGTGCGTTCGCAGTATCAATCAAGCGGATGTACTCTTGTTCCTGCGCAATCCGTTCGGTAATGTCCTGTCCAATGCCTGTGACACCAAAAATCTGTCCTAGTTCATCATACCGAGGTGTCGCGTTCAGTAGAATCTCCACTCTGCGTCCAGTCTTGGTGATGAGAGGAAAATCAAAGTTGCCAGTTGGTTCTCCTTGTAGAGCTTTGCGCAGATTAAAGCGCACTTCGTCTCGATAGTCCTCTGCAACGAAACAATGAACTAAATCTTTTCCCATCACTTCTTCTGACGAGAACTGGGTAATTTCCGCCACTTTGAGGTTCCAAATGTTCACGAGACCATCTTGATCGACACCAAATATCGGAGCATTTGCCGTATGAATCATTCGGTTCTTTTCTTTCTCTTGTGCCATTCGGACGGTGATATCTTGTCCAATACCAACCATCCCCATGACCTTACCTTGCTCATTGTATCGAGGCGTTGCATTCAGCAGAATTTCGACGCGTCGACCAGCCTTTGTGATCAATGGGAACTCGAAATTCGCAGTCTCGACACCCTCAAACGCCTTCTCCAACACACTCCGCACGGGCACCTTGTACTCATTCGAGATGAACTCTGCCACCAAGTCCTTGCCAAGCACCTCCGCATTCATGTACTGAGTAGTCTCGGCAGCTTTTCGATTCCAGATATTCACACGACCATTTATGTCGACGCCAAAGATCGGCGCGTTTGCCGTGTCGATCAGACGCGTATATTCCTGCTCCTGGGCTATGCGATCAGTAATGTCTTGGCCAATACCAACCATACCAATTACATCACCATGCTCATTGTATCGTGGAGTGGCATTCAACAAGATTTCGACTCGTCGACCAGCTTTGGTGATTAGCGGAAACTCAAAGTTTGCCGTCTCGACACCATTTAAAGCCTCTTGTAGCACATTGTTTACAGCATCTTGGTAGTCTTTCGTTATGTACTTTTCGACGAGTTTTTCTCCCATCACGGCATCCGTCGTATACTGCATGATCTCTGCTGCCTTTTTGTTCCAAATATTTACACGGCCTTCACTGTCAACACCGAAAATCGGCGCGTTCGCTGTATCAATCAAGCGGATATACTCTTGTTCCTGCGCAATCCGTTCGGTAATGTCCTGTCCAATGCCTGTGACACCAAAAATCTGTCCTAGTTCATCATACCGAGGTGTCGCGTTCAGTAGAATCTCCACTCTGCGTCCAGTCTTGGTGATGAGAGGAAAATCAAAGTTGCCAGTTTGCTCTCCTTGAAGAGCCTTTTGCAAAAGCTTTCCTACCGACTCTCTGTGATCTTCGGCAACAAATCCATTCACTAGGTCTTTTCCCATGATCTCTTCCCTCGAAAACTGGGTAATCTCTGCCACTTTCAGGTTCCAGATATTCACAAGCCCGTTCTGATCGATACCAAAGATGGGAGCATTGGCTGAGTGAATCAGTCGGTTCGTTTCCTTTTCCTGCGCCATTCGCACGGTGATATCCTGCCCGATACCGACGACACCAATCACAATACCCTTCTCATTAAAGCGTGGAGTTGCGTTCAACAAAATCTCAACGCGACGCCCCCCCTTTGTGATCAATGGGAACTCAAAATTCGCTGTCTCTTGTCCCTTCAGTGCTTCCGAGAGCACAGCCCATACAGCTTCTTGAAAATCTTGTGGAATAAAATTTTCCACCAAGTTCACTCCGAGCACTTCTTCGTTCGAGTATTGCGTTGTGTCGGCAGCTTTCCGATTCCAAATGTTCACACACCCCATGGCATCGACTCCAAAGATGGGTGCATTCGCGGTATCAATTAGACGCGTATACTCTTGCTCTTGCGCACGTCTGTCGGTAATGTCCTGCCCAATGCCAACGGCTCCACTGATATTCCCAAAATGATCGTACTTTGGCGTCGCATTGAGCAGAATTTCAAGTCGACGACCGCTTTTGGTGATCAATGGAAAATCAAAATTTGCAGTGCCTGCTCCTTCGAGTGCTTTTGAAAACACTTTGGCCACGGCATCCCGATAGTCTTCCGAGATGAATTTGAATAAATCTTGCCCTAGCGTGTCTTCGTTCGTGTATTCAGTGATCGCCGCTGCCTTTTTATTCCAGATAATGACTTTGTAATTCGCGTCGATTCCGAAAATTGGAGCATTGGCCGTGTCAATCAGTCGACTGTACTCTTTTTCCTGGATAATGCGATCCGTAATGTCTTGTCCGATCCCCACAACACCCACGAGTTTCCCCGTGTGATCATATCGCGGTGTCGCATTGAGCAAAATCTCGACTTTTCGACCCGTCTTGGTGACCAAGGGAAACTCGAAATTCGCGGTTTCAATGCCTTGAAACGCACTCTGGAAAACCGTTGCGACAGCCGGTCGAAAGTCTTCCGTGATGAGAGTATCGACGAGATCGACGCCCATCACTTGTTCCGGCGCGTACTCGCTAATCTGTGCGGCTTTTGCATTGAAAATGACGACGCGACCTTTCGTATCAACGCCAAAGATTGGTGCGTTTGCTGTCTCAATGAGTTTTTGATACTCCATCTCCTTGGTATTCCGCTCGGTCACGTCCTGTCCAATCGCAACGACTCCCATCACGGATCCATGCGTATCAAACCGTGGCGTCAAGCACAGGAGAATCTCGACTCTCGACCCTCTTGCAGTCATTAAGGGGAGCTCAAAATCGACTCCGGGGATGCCCGTGAGTGCCTGATCAATCTTTTCCGACACGATTTTGCGAAACTTCTCGTCTACGACAGGTAACAGTGGCTCACCTACCATGTCGGCACTGGCATAGCCCGTCATGGACGCGGTCTTGGAGTTCCAGACAGTAATGTTGCCTCCTTTATCCAGCTCAATAATAGGTGCATTCGCTTGCATCATCACCGTCGCATATTGGATCTCTTGACTCGCCCACTGTGTCACATCTTGTCCAATGCCATAGACCCCGATACAAGCACCATCTTGTGCCAAGAGGGGCGTAATGTTTGTCAGCACGATGGTATTCCGTCCCGTGGTTGTGAGTAACGGGACGCGCACCTCGAGCTCGGGCGTTTTCGTGGCAATGCACGCTTCAATGGTCTCGACGATCTCCCCTTTTCGCTGCGTGCCATTGACAAAGTCCGAGATGGGACGACCAAGCACTCGCTCGGCTTGGAAGCCTGTGATATCCACGAGTCGCTTGTTCCAGATCGTCACGCATCCATTCACGTCGACACCAATGGCGGGTGCATTGGCGTCCAGGAGCAGCTGGGAGAGCGACACAAAGGGCGTCGTGGGCTCCGACTCGTGTGTCTCGACCACGTCGTGCTTCAAACGTGGCGAAGGTTCCTGAGACTCCTCGTGTTTCTCCATCCAGTGGATGACACTGGTACTAACACGTTCGTACGCGCTGATTCCTTTATGGGTACGACGGCTGAGACGCACTCTGGCCGGCCTTTATGACTTGTAGAGTCTACACACTGACTAGAACAGATCCAAACTACACGCTGTGATCGTAGCCGAGATGGTATTATGACTTGTATAGTACAACTGGCATGTGCGCATGAGCCAGTTTTAGAGTGTGAGGCAGTCTCCCCTTTTTTTCCACTACACAACAGTCCCGTCCTGTAATGCGTCTCGTGGCGTAGACAAGACGACGTGCGAGAGCGGCGACGAACTTCAACCTGGTTTAGAGTGTTAGCTCTTTGAATGCTTGGGTACCCAGTCTCCGCATTCGAAAGATCTCGGCATGAGGAGTTTTTATTACATACATATGGCAAATCTTATGGCGAGATCCACACGCTGTTTACGTGTGTGAGAGAGACAAGATGGGTACATCATCCACCACCCCGACGTCGTCACGTACATTTAGCGATCCGTTTTTAGTCGCTGCTTTAGTGTGATAGCAACACCACGCGTTCGTTCCACAGACGCCATCAGATGATGCACGATCGAGGCTCGAACTCGACAAGGAACGGCTACGATTTAAACCTCGTGCCCCAGATGCTTCTCTTACAATTGATGACGATGCGCAACATGGCAAACGCGCGATGTTGTGTTGCACAGGGTCGCCCTTCTGCCCTCTGACTTTTCGACCCATGTCAGAATGTATGTAGCCAAGAGCCGCATTAAATTGTTTTTTTGGCGTTAGCCGCCTTGCGCTCAGGAAAATGTTGAATTTAACAAACTGTCAAAATAAAGGTTTGCTAGCTTAACACGCCAAACTGGATGGTGAAAAACGTGTAGAATGTATACCGGTAACAGGACAATGGGAACTCATCGCTTTGCATGCAGCTGCGACTGAATCGACACCAACACGTTAACAGTTGCTGCTGTCGCAACTGGAGCAGAAAGTCCCACCCATGTCCTGCTGCTTTTTTACGTGTTTTGAAGGGTTATGCACTGTTGTTCTGTAAAAGTTGACGCTTTTGATCTTAGGTATTTCCAAAAGCTGTGAGTGTGTGAGTGCTGGCCCACTGTTTTGATTAATTATACGTTTTGAATTGATAGTAGCATTTTTACCGTACCTACAAAGATACGCGAGAGCATCAAGAATCAGATGTCGTCACTGTCATTAGACATCGCGGACAGACACCAAGCACCGCACCGATCCCTCATGGATATGATACACGAGACGCAACATCATCTAGAGCATCTCGAGATCTCATGCCACCAACTTTTAGCACCTGACGTCTCCTGTACCACGCAAACGGACCCAAAAGCTGATCTCAAGCTATTGCACTTGCAAGTATCGCATCTTCAGACGCAATTATTGGCCGCAATAACGCGACGGGAGAAGGAGGACGTGGTGATTCAACAGGCAACAAGATTTGCAACAGCCAAAGGCTCGGCGAATGGAGTTTTGCACGCTTTGTTCGACCAAGCGAGTGCTGGCAAGATTGCCGTGCTGAAAGCTTTTGTGGAGTCTGGCTCGATTCCAACACGGGATGGTCTAAGACATTGGAAGTTAGATCTACGAACAATACGCAATGAAACAGGATCGTCGCTCCTTCATGTGGCCGTTGGAGTGTCAACTGCTCGGCAGAACGTGAAAGTAAAGCTGGTGCACTTCTTGGTAGATCAAGTGCGTTTCGATCCGAACGTACAGGATCTGGTAAGAATTTTACAGATTGCTGAAATTATTGTGGATTTCGTAAAAAGTTGTTGTGGATGGAATAGTTTGGACAGACGCCGCTACATGTTGCTGCGATGGGAGGATATGCGCAGGTATTAACATGCGTGTCATGGACATCCAGATGGGAGGGAGGCTAAACTTGATCGTACAGGTAGTGGAAGCATTGCTTGAGCGGGGAGCAGACCCAATAGCTCAGGACAGATCAGGTCTCACGGCGTTGTCATTAGTTCGAACGTTATCGAGGCCACCGGAAGAGGTGGTTCAAATTTTGGTCGATGCCGAAAGCTCGGCAATATGGAGTATGACGCTCGTCTTAAATGTGGCTTGCTGTGTGCTTGAACTGGCTCTAATTTTTTGTTGCTTGTTGTGTTAGAGTCTAGCTCCAGATCAAAATTGATACCGCTTGCTGTAAGTAGTCGTGGTTGATAGTTGCTGTAATTAAATGGATTGTAGGTCGAATGACAGCGTGGATGTACGAACAGAAAGCACTTGCATCCGCTTTATTTCTTCGAAAGTTATCCTCGTTTACGTTATCCCAACATTCAAGTGCATTTCTTCGACAGACAATTGCACTGATAAATACATTGCTAAAAGGTTCGCACTGTCAAAAACTTATCTTTTACAAGGTTCTTGGACCCTTGTGTTGATTTACTTAATCATGATAATACATTTCAGAGACACAAGGCGACAATGTGGCTTTTGATCAAGTGCTTCAAGAACGAGTTCCCATGTTCTTTGATGTGATGTCGACGTGTCACGTTGTTCCTCTAGACACGATTTTTACCCACAGTCTCTTTTCGGACTCAACATTCGTTGACGACCTTAAGCTCGAGGCTGACGGATATGGCTTGTCCCTCGTATCGCCTACTGTAAAATTTGCCACCCTTGCTGGTCCAAGTTGGATGAGTGTATTGCTCAAGCTCATCCAGTGTTTCAAGGTGGAGATCTCAGAGCCCAATGACTTGCCGGAAGATGCACCGATTCCTCAGGATGGCCATGGATACAACAAGCATCTGCTGCAACAAAAGTTGTCGATATCTTCTTCATCCACGTCCTGTTCGGTTGGTTCCAGATCAACAGTGTGCTCCGCCAATCCGACTACGTTTATCGCTACAGCCCGCGAAGCTTGGTATTATGCCGTGTTATTTAAGGCTGCGACGTACAGTTTGCCAGGAGAGATTGCAGTGACACCGCAATGTGACGTTGCAATCGCTTCCGTGGATGTGTCTAAGTTTTTTCCATTGGAAGACCGTCTTTTGATCGGCTCGGATGAGTATTTTGCGATAGATTACAGCTCTCAAACACGAGAGATTCAGCTGGGTGAGTGAAGCAATTAGCTATTGCGAGGACTATGGTAAAGCTCTGTTACTTATGTTCTATGATGAATTGGCACTCAGATCGCCAATACAATGGGAACGAAGCGACTGTTGTGAAGGCATATGCTACAGGAGCGTGTTCTTCTCGACTGCCTCCCTACATTGCCCTCAAACGGATCTGGGAACGTGAACCAGGTAACAAGTACGAAGACCAAATGAGCAGTGAGCAGGTTGGTGTCCCGTAACGCAGTTGTCGAAGGTGTGTAAGCGAGATCTCTGGGTCTGATGCTGGCGTATTTATTGTGCAGGAACTCTTCCAAGACTACCAGTTTTTGGATCCTGATAGTGAGTGCGAGGTGGCAATTAAACTCGGACCCATTGTGAATGGAAATGAAGCGAAAGAGATTGTCGCCGAGTGGAAACACGCTGCGAAAGAGCTTTTCAACGCTCGAGAGTAAGTCCAAGACCGCTTACTGCTTTTACCAGGGTGTATATTAGCCAACAGAATTGTTATTGGTGCAGATGCAAGTCCGGATTGGCATGCTGCAAACATTACTGTCCACAGCGCAGTGGTCATTTCTTGGTACGTGTGCTGATGGTGGTGTCGAGCTTCCAGATCACTCACTTTCCTATGGATGGCAATAGTGCTTGGAAACTCTAGCTGTCATTGGACAAGGTCTTGCGAAACGTCATTTGGGTCGCCCAACGTTTTCCAAGCCTCTTAAACCTCGAGCCTTACTTCAACGACTTCAGGATCGTTTTAAAGGGACCGAAGAGTGGCCGGGCTCACGATCAAGTGTAAACCCGCCGCCGTAAAAATCGGTGGTTAGCAACTTGAACTCGTCACTGCATCTTTTGTTCTCCGACTGTACAAAGCGCTGAAGTGATGCAGACGTAAATTAGTTGCCCGTTGATTCAACAGACGCCAACGAAATCTTCGATCATGATACGGAGGTAGTAAAAAGGTATCCTTGTCAAGACGTTGGAAATTAATTGTTTCTCTAATTATGAATAAAGCTGCAAAATTCTTGCAATTACAAAAAGTTTTCACCTTATAAAGCCGTCGGTCGAATGCCTCGGATTCGCAATGAAAGTTGAATATCTTTCACCTGCAACGTCACGCGCTTTCCATGGATTGCACACAAGTTTCTACAAATATCCCACACACAGATTCATCAGACTCAATGTCCATGTCGAAAAGAGTATCAAACTCTTCTTCACATACGCATCTTCAAAAATGCGAACGAGATACGCCTCAGCTGCTTCTTGTAACGCCAGTAGAGCCTCCGCTTGCCAACGATAGGGAACGCCTGTAAAATCTGATTGAATTTCTCGAACCACACGTGCGAATGGCAATTTACGCAGGAGTAGCTTTGTCGAACGTTGCAAGAGTCGAATCTCGCGAAGGGCCACTTCACCTGGTCTTCTCCTTCGTTTAACAGGTTGTGTCGTACTTGCGGTGCTACTTGGACGCCTTCGAGGCGGTGTTGCTTTTCGCTTATGTCTTGGGGCTGTAGGAGTGGCATGAATAGCAGCTTGACGACCGACGGGAGCCACGGACGGCCGACGCGGCGGCAAATTGCGCGGAGGAGAAGGTGATGACGTCCCATCGGGAGATGGCTTTGAAGCGGCACGTGGAGGACTATTTGGCGGCGTTGATTCATCGCTGCTACTCTCAGTGAGGCTGCTGCTAGGGGCGTCGCTATCTATTGGTGGAGGCGGTGATGACATTCGGGAAGCTTTAAATTTTGTCACACTGAAAGGTAACCTGAAGATACCTAACGATTTAAAAAACGGGAATTTACAAATGAGGTCCACTAAACAGTACCGTGTCCAAATAGGCTTATTTAGAACTCGATTTTGATTAGCTGTTTTCAGCCTGCACTTTTTGCATTTTTTTGGGTCCCGCTCACTTTTGGCGCCTCTCCGCTGTCTCACATATACCACCCAATCCCACCAAGCAAACAACCAACCAACCAACTAACCAACCAACCAATTGACCACGGAAACTTACAAAACAAACAAACAGCCCTAAACCCTAAACCCTCAACCCTAAACCCTACACTCTAAGCCCTAAACCCTAAAACCTAAACTCTAAACCCTGCAGGCTGAAAACAGCCAATCAAAATCGAGTAAAATCGAGTTCTAAATAGGCCTATTTGGACACGGTACTGTTTAGTTTTTCCCTTTACAAATAAGGGAGTGATTTTGAAAATAATTACAGATAGGGGAGTAATTCAAAAATATTTACAAATAAGGAAGTGATATCACTGCAAAGAGAAATTTCACAGAATACCCCCCTGCAGAGCGGAATTTCACAGAATATCCCCCCAATGTTTTTATTCACAGAATGCCCCCCGGAATCTCAGCTGTGAAATTCTGCTCAGAAGGGGGGGATTCTGTGAAATTTCTCTTTGCAATGATATCACTCCCTTATTTGTAAATGGGTTTTGCTAACGTACATACCGTATGAATCGTGCATACCCTAATCTTACATATCGATTGGCTGTTTTCAGCCTGCAGGGTTTAGGGTTTAGGGTTGATTTTTTTTTCGGGGGTATGTACGTACATACGGTATATACGTTAGCAAAACCCTTTGTAAATATTTTTGAATTACTCTCCTATCTGTAATTATTTTCAAAATCACTCCCTTATTTGTAAAATCCCGATTAGAAAAAGTTGGAAAAGAGTTAGTTCTTAAATCTAATTTTAATGTTTAAGTTATTAAATCAAAAATCAAAAAATATTCTTAAGAGAAAATCTTATAGAATAGGACACTTTTTGACAGTATTTCACAGAATAGGACGTTTTCTTTTAATTTCACAGAATAGGACACATTTTAAACGGGTGGTAAATCCACGTACTGAAACATTCCAATAGTAATATCAATAGTAATATCCAGTATCATCGATGTTACTTTGTCTCTATAATATTTAAACTCGTAATAATGGATATTTCCTTTTCCATTAATCATTGTGTTCATTGAAAACCTCTCTAATGTTATATTTGATACCTACAACAACCATTCAAACCAGTTCACAGGTTTCTTAGAGTAGGAATATGTATCGGCATGATTTAGACCAGTTACGTAGAACGGGGAGTTGTAGGTGTTAAAAATAGTCTACTTATTTTAATTACTAAAATTAGGCAGGACTTTTGTTGAAGATTTACAAGCGATGCGTGTGTGCGGCATGGTATGGTGTTGCATGCAAACTTCAAGTGATGCGCGATCATTGTGGTCACTTATGCATCTATGCGTTTTTATCTCCTTTGGAATTTTATCTTTATATTAAGTTTTAAGTTAGGTTCTTATGTTTGCATTTATAATTAGTATATTTTTTACCTTAAAAAACGCATTTACATCTTGCCCTGGTGCGCCCCTACCCCGATCAAGTAGGGTGCGCTTCTTTCGTTGAAACTTCCTCCAAAGACGGTAAGGCACTAACGGCCGACACTGTCACAACTGGAATTTACACGTCCCCCAACTCGTGTCAATTTCCCACAGGTTATGAGTCAAAAGGGACACGGGGGCACGTAAAGTTTGTTCTAAGTTACTAAGTATACTCAAGTTACGTTCTTGTCGTTGTGGATTACGCGTAACGGTCTCCTGGATTAAATTGGAGTGAAGTCGGTTGTTACGTTGTGGATTACGTTGCTATCGCGGTTATTGTTTGGTTCGTAGTGCCTTTTTACCATGGACGAAGGCGAATCGTTCGACCAGGAGGGCGCATTGAAGGCGCTGCTCTTTCAGGTCGGGAATATGGACGACAGGTTGAACCAAACGGAAGAAGAACGGTCGCAAGGATAAGGGCGGAGTGTTTCTCCGGTTACGGCAAGGGATTCGCCGGTAAGAGGTGAGAATTCACCTTTTCAAGAAAGCATAAGGAATTTTGCGCCATTTGGCAGCAGATTACACTGAACGACTTAACAGTGGATGAAGGCATCGAGAGGGGAGGTGCTTCTCGTATGGAAATGCCGCGAGAACCCCCTGGAGTGCATGAAGGTATGCTGGAAACTAGGCACGCGGCTGGTAATTATGTTAACCAGGGCACACAGCCGCGCCCGTACAAGATACCTAAGTTGGTGGTGCAGAAGTTCACGGGAGCTGAAATTTACCCTGGCTTGGCCCTGGATTTCGAGACCTGGGCGTACCTATTTATGGAAGCGTTGGAGATTGCAGAGATTTCGTCTGGATTTGCGTGGACTGAAAGACTCAAGGTGAATAAACTTGGTGAGTATCTCGATGGTGCAGCTGTGGTGAAGTGCAGATGAAGTTTTTTGACTAGCATGTACCAGTGTACCATTGATCCAGTTGGAGCGATCGGGTTGGCTGAAAGGGGGAGTATTTTGGGCCAATCGTGTGTCTGGAGTGTTAAGTACGCAGATTTAAGGTGAGTCACACGATTTTGCATGTAGTTTACACATTTGTTTTTAATTGGATATTAAATATAGTGTTCGTTTTTCTTTGGTTCGCAAAGGTCGCCGCTCCTACCGCGGAGTTATTGGGAGCAGAGGCTTAACACGGTCCCCTCTAGCTCGCTTTTCCCGGCCAGGACACGTAGCTCCACCGAAAGTCCCACGACGGGAAGCATCTCACTTCGTTCACTCACCCCTCAGGCCCCACACGTTTGGAACGTGTTTTTCTCTTTTGTATTGGATGGGTCCCCACATTGCGTCTATCGATTGTGTGGTGGAGCGGCTGATCGAAGTTTTTGAGACTTGATCAGGCGGTACCACGGCGCCCAGACTGCCGACTAACGAAGGGGGTCCTCCGGATGTCTTCGAATGCTTGTGTTCTTGCTCACCTTGTGTACCCGACGGCTAGGCGTGGGTCGCTCCTCAGGTGGCGGGGACAGCGCACAGCGAATTCTTGGTGCAAGATTGAATTAACTAACTTGTGACGATACAACCGATGCGATCAGGCGTAGTCACGTGCGATCAGGTGCTTAAACCACGTCAATTAGCCGCGATCAGGCTTGATCACGTTTGGGCAGATGCTAATAACCGACGATCAGCAATGTTCCGTCTTGATCGCAAGTGCGGTCAGGCGGCAGTACGACGCGATCAGGCGCTGAAACGATGTAGATCAGTGGTAATCAGGCTTGATCAGGCTTTGGATGACGTTAATAACCGTCGATCAACAATATTCTGTCTTGATCGCAGAT
>CM047583.1:24891413-24901971 GCA_026184515.1 Peronosclerospora sorghi
AGTCATAATATTAGGCCCCCTATGGGCCTAATAAAATGTCCAACATTAGGCCCTATTTTAGCCTAATAAAAAGTCCGCTTTACGACAACCGCCCCTGAGTCTCGTCCCAGCCGTACAGCGGTTGGGGCGAGGGTCGATCATGCCGTTGATTCTAGGAATCATACTGCCGTTGGAGAATTTGTCTTTGCACCTCGATCAGGTCACCATCCATCTGTAGATCATCACCCATTATCTGCCCCTTCTCCCCTCAATCAAGCCCAATTCCATCAGGCGGTTACCGTTGGGGCTGTCCACTGCGACCTAACACTCGACCGTGGCCAACCGTGACAACTGCGATCAGGCTGTCTCGATCAGGCATTCACAGTCTGCTATGCCATCTTCAACGGACAGCTTGTCACCCCACATCACCAACGTTCCTGCCTTGGATAAGGCCGCAGCTGATCAGGCTATCGCCGCGATCAAGCAGGCCTGCGATCTGCAAGAGGCTCTCCATGCCAGCAACGAGCAGGTCGCCTTGTTGTCTGGCTCACTCTCCATGAGTGAAGACACGGTTGCGATGATTCGTCGGCGGCTCACTCGTACCCAACGCGACGCGGCGGACCGGAAGAAGGAAATCGAGGGAATCCTTAAAAAACTGGAGCCGCTGCGCGATTTTATCAACGCTGCGGTCAAGAAGCTCGAAACCCAGTTAAAAGACGCCAAAAGCACTATCGCCGATTAAGAGCGGACCATATACGATCAGGGTGTCCAGATCCGGGAGCTGGAGTGTCGCAACGACCGTGAACGCTACCTGCGATCAACGCTTGACGACACAATTGCATACCGAACGAAGGAATTGGAGCAACTCGGGCAGCGTGTATCCACGTTGCAGCACGAGCGCGATCAGGTTACTTCCCGCAATGTGCGCTTGGTCCAACGGGCGGTAAGTCTCACTACCAAGGTGGACAAGTACAAGGATCAATGCGATCGCCTCCAGAAGGAGAACGAGTCTACTCGCGCATTGATGGACGATTACACTGCCATTATGGCCCAAGCACAGGATATATCGGATCGGGTTGAGGCGGAACTCACTACCGCTCGACGTCACCTCGATCAAGTTTCCGCGGACCGGGACACATTGCGTGATCGGCTACGACAGGCCCAAGGCGATGTTGCGCGGTGGCGCTCTCATCAATCGAATATTCAGTCCGCACTGACGGACATATCCCTGCAGCTTCTGGCCGGCCCTGATCAGGTCCCATTGCCTGCTAGTCCCTCAGCTGCTTCGACGACCAACTCGGTAGGCAGTACCACTCCATCGTCCGGAAAGAGTATTTGGCGTTCCCGATCTTCTTCTCCGTCTAAGCGGCCACGTTTTCTCTCTCCCGCTTCGGAGGAGAAGACTGCGGAAGATGATCCCCCTACTTGCGATCAAGACGTTGAAGATGAGGACACTGGCCCGATCACCTCAATTCCTTCTACTCCAACCATTAGCGAGTTCGGGAGCGAGGGCCAGCCTGATCACGACCCGACCGTGTCTCGTTTTCCTCGCACGGGTGACTTCCAGACCTTGATCGCGGTTTCTGATGGTACCACTGACGCCGATATCCTGCCTTGGACTCCGGATCAACTCGGCATGTACAATTTACACAACGTCACGGCCCAAGTGGTTTTCGACTACTTGACCCGCCCTGCTGGATGGTTGTTCCCGCCTTCTGCGTTGGCCCCTCCTACTAGTGCGTGGTCCGGTCATTTGATCACCCAGGCAGAGATTGAACATTTATACTCCCAGCGCGCCTGGGATATTTTTTCGACCATGTTGCCGCCTCTTTCTTTTCGCTCGGCTGGCTGGTTCGCTGACCTGGAGACCAAGTATCTCACTTTCCTCGATCATCACGCATTGGAGTTTTGAGAATCAACCCATTATCTCCCTATAGCGAAGAATCTTCGTGATATTGATGACTTCTTCCGCGATTATTACATCAAACGTCGCCAACGCAGAAGCCGGGCTGGGGCGACCTGTAAACGTATCGTGGAGCTCATCTTGCGGGGTATGATCGACGGGAAATGTGATCTCGACATCTTCTTGGACCCTTCGATCACCCATTGTGCCCGCAATCGCCCGCTGAAGTTTGTCCCGGCAGATGATGGAGCGTGGTACCCTGGGTTTCTATCGGACCCGCCACCTCAGAGCCTACAAGAAGCGCTGGCAGATGTCGACGACCTTGAACCTTGGCGAGTTCAATATCGTTCCTTCCCCGAAGATCACCCTGGTCGTAAGATTCCTCGCCTTCGCCGTAAGTTCTATGGGTCTGAATAGTCGGTCGATCACGTTTCTTCAATCAATAGATTCTTTCGATCATGTCATTTCACTGTTGTACTTTGTCCTTAAATGCATAATATAAATTGGTAGTCCGTCGGCTCATCTGCCGTATCCAATCACCATACCTAGCAACATCCATCGTAATCACACCACTACAAGTCGTTCATTGTACCTCCATTAATCGTGAGTTTCATCAACCATTTCTGCGATCAGAGATTTTTTCGATCGTGATTCCTGATCGGTACGTCGATCGCGCGCTAGTTGGACTCTTCATCCACTTGCATGACGTCGAAACGATGTCTGTTCACCATATTCCTTTCGAAATCCTTGATCAAGGCATCGCAATTCAAATCTGCCTCGTCTACCCACGACGGCTCGGAATACCCCTTCCAGTAGACTTGATATTCTCGTAACATCCTTCCATATCTAGTCTTTCGACCCGATGGCACATCGGTAATACGACCAACTTCAAATTCATCGGAATCTAGCGTCCTTTCCCAGCTATCTTCAGGTAGCAAAGCTTCGTCGAAGTCGAAACGATCTTCTATTCCAGCTGCTAGCACAGTAGTGGGACGATCAGGAAATTCCTTGACTAATTTCAACTTGGACAGGTGTACCACTGGGAACATACGATAATCGGAGCCGGCGGTGACCAATCTCGCTGCATGATCGCCGAACACCTCCTCAACTCGGAAGGGTCCATGCCACATATGCGCCAGTTTCTTCGCGAACCCTTCTTTCACTCGATCAAGGTACAACCAGACCTTTGAGCCAGCCTCGATCTTGTGCGGCGTCACCTGATCGTTGTCTTTCTCACCCCGATCAACCATCGCTTTGTGCAATCGAGTGCTCACTTGATCGAGGGCATATCGGTAGTCTTTTTGCAACTTATATCTCCACCGACGAGCGTCTCGATCTTTACGTCGAATCCCTCCCAGTTGTAACGTTGATTCCAACGACGATCGTGGGTCCCACCCATACGCTAAATAGAATGGGGTTTCCCCGCGGATGCGATCAGGGGTTGAGTTTAGTGCGAATACCAGGCGTTCTGCATACAAACTCCAATCTTTTTGTCCAATATCCGACACATACATCTTGATCGCTCGCGTAATCGTCTGCACCGTCCTTTCCGCCTTGCCGTTCGCCTGTGGTCGATATGCCATAGTGGCATTCTGACGTTGTCCCACGATTTTGTTGAACGCGCGAAATACTTCCGACATAAAACCAGGTTCTCGATCATGACTGATCACCTCAATAGCCCCAAACCGTCGGAATACGCATTCTTCATAATTTTCGGCGATTGCTTGCGCGGTACGGGACGATCCAGATTTCGCGATCACCATACCCGTGAACAAATCTGTCCAAATCAGCAGTTCCGTATGTCCATCCGTTGATCGGGGCAGCGATGGGATATGATCCATGGATATCACTTGGAATGGGTACGTCGCCTCGATATTTCCCGGCGACATGCCCTTGATCGTAGGCTGGCCCTTCCCTGTTTCGCAATCCACGCATTTCCCGACAAATCTTTGTACGCTTCGGAATAGACCACGCCAATGGAAATACCGTCTGAACCGCTGATATGTACGCCCTATGCCTTGGTGTCCTCCTTCCAAACTCACGTGATAGTGGTGTAGGACATCTGCGTGCAAGGTCTCGGGTAGTACCAGCTTAATTGACGATCGGCGATCATCTTGATCATCCTGATCATCCCCGGTTTTCCTTTTAGCCGCATTTCCACAGTAAATCAGTAATCCTTGTTCGTCAACATGATAGTTGTCAGCAATTTTCGCACACTCTTTCACCTCGTCTGCGCTCAATTGGATAACGTCACCGTACAGATAACACCGCAAATCGTGGATCCATTTCTCTTCATCCTGTGCCTTTTTCACCCGTTCCATTCTTATTCCGGCTACTGGTGCATCGGTCCATGTTGACGGTCGTGGTTGCCGGTGGTTACGTGATCGGTTCGTCGCTAGTACTTGCGGGGCGGATTAATCTTCGTTCCATGTGATTACTTCGGGTAGACGGTTGAGATCAACTAATCCTTCCAGCTGTTTCTCATCTTCGATCTCAACTCTTGTTCCACCCTGCATAGCCATGGTGGTAATGTGATCTGCACTCCTATTCCACTCTCTCTTGACATGTACCAAATCATGATCACTCCACTCTCGTAGGAGGTTAAATGCACGCTGCTGTAGCACTTGTAATCGCGGAGCTTTGCACTCCATTTCTCCTCGCATTTGCCGGATCACCAAATTAGAGTCCCCACACACGATCACCCTTCCTTTGGGATATCGTGCCAACAAGTCCAGACTTAAAAGCAACCCGTGGTATTCTGCTTCACCCACCGTGATATCCGGTGCATGATCGGCGATCGCGATCATAATCTTCCATTCCGGTAACTTCCACACAATGGCACCAAATGCACCCACACGTCGCTTGACACTTGCCGATCCATCAAAACTGATCACGTAAAGTTCTTCACCTTTATTAACCGTGGTAGGTGGTACTTCGATCATCTGCCGCGGTTTCTTTTTCGGTGCGATCGCGACCAACGCTTCATCAATTTCGGTGCGAGGGGTGATGCTTGCGGCTAACGCCCCTAGCACCTCCTCTTCTCCATGCACACATTTCTTTATCTCGAGGTCCCACTGTGATAGGATCGCAGACCATCTACCTAATCGTCCGTCCAACCCACTGGATTTTAGTAACCACTTCAATGCAGATAGACGTGATAAAACGGTGATCGTCTTTCCGACCAGCATCGTGAAATAAACATCCAAAATTCGTAAAAGCGCCAGAACTTCCTTTTTGACGGGGCTGTAATTCAGCTCACCGCTTTTCAACGTTAGGCTAGAGAATGCGACGGGATGATACACTTGATCGTATTCTTGTACTAGAGCGGAAGATACTGCCCATTTGCTAGCGTAAACCACGAACACCGGCGTCTTGTCCTGGTCAAAGTGTCGCAAGGTTGGAGCTGATACAATCTTAGCCTTCAGCATGCTGAATGCCACTTTTGCTCTAATTAGTCGATCATCCTCGTGATTTGATTCCGCCTCACTATGTGATCGTTTCTTCAAATCTTGATAATCTATCTCCCTCAATTCGTAAAGCACGGCAGCATAAATTGAGAAATCTTCAATAAATCGACGATAGTAATTTAGGCTTCCCAAGAACGATTGCATAGCACGTAAGGTGCCAGGGAAAGGAAAATTGATCAGATCGTCCAGGTTATTTGGATTTGTTTCTAACTCGCGACAAGAGACGTGGTGTCCTAAATAGGGCACTTCGCTTCGCCCCCAGTACGATTTAGCCACGATGATCGAAAAATTCCATTGACCGCACTTTTCCAGCAAGTGCCGCACCTTATCGCATAGGGTGGACCAAGTAGGTGAAGGGATTAATATATCATCGATATATGATCGCCGTTGCAGCACCGACGGGCCAAGCGTTTTGTCGGGTTCTCCTGCTGTAAATACGTCAGCTGATTCATCTGCACCGTCTTTGACCCTAAGATATCCATATAGTGCATTGTCGATCAACCGCTGATAAATTTGCGGAGCATTCTTGAGGCCAAAGGGCATCCTATTCCACTCAAACAATCCAAATGGAGTGACAAACGCCGAAATTTGACGTGCTCGATCGGTCATAGACACGACCCAGAAACCACTCGCCATATCCAAAGAGCAAAACCACAACGCTTTATCCAAATCTTCGAGTAGATCGGTGATCAGGGGCATTGGGTACACCATCAAACGCGTGAGTTGATTCACCGCGCGATAATCGATGCATAGACGTATATCGACCCCATTCTTTTTCACGAGGATCAATATAGGTGATTCCCAAGGTGACGTCGACGGCTGAATGATCTTAGTTGCTATCAACCCCTTGATCAGGGCCGACAACTTCTCGCGAAATTGTGGGGCCACTTTCCGGCACATTTGGGCGATCGGGCGCGCATTACCCACATCGATATCACAAACAACTCCTCGTGCAGCGGGGGGTAGCGCGTTTCCCTTCCCGATCAACAGATGTTTTTTCGCCCAAATTATTTCGCGAAGTTGATCTATCTCCTCCACTGTGTTGACTGTGGGATCTCCGACTAGCAAATCATCTTTGGTTACTTCTTCGGTGCTTGCAGACACTTCGGGTAACGTAGCAAGCTGCTTCTCCAATTCTTCCACATATAAATCTCCACCTTCGTGATAACAAACCTGATCGTCAATAGGTGTCACGTCGAATTCGCTGGGGCTAACTGAGACAGGGTGATTACACGCATCTTGAGTAGGTGTATCGCTTGAAACAGACTGTTCAACTCCATGATTGAGGGTCGGACCTTTCACTTCCAGCCCCTGATCGCACCGCTCTTGCACCCCTTGCACCTTTTGCGCCCCTTCGGTTACCAACGCTACAGATGCGACGATCGTGTCCGTGGGGCGTACTAGGATACTTCGAGGAGTTGGATACTCCTTCTTCTCGACTAATGGACCCTGATCGACACTTTCTTGATCGTCAGATACCAGATCGGTGGAGGCTTGATATGCCAGATTTTTCCACTCTTTGTAACGGTTGGACCCGATCGAAACAAATCCGGGGCGGCGGGGCACATCATCTTTGTTCATCCAAATACCTAAAATAGTCTCTTCTTGAACAATGATGGGGTGATCGACGATGTTCGTAACACGTAAATACCTCAAATTGCCCGCGCCCCTAGCGATAGTGGGGACCCAATCTCTTCCACGAGTAATCCACAACTTGCGAGATCGCTGATCGTAAATTCGTACTTCGGCTGATCGACCTACTGGGATCTGTTCATACTGATCGAGCTTCATATAATTACCGCTAGACCCATACAACTGTCGACGTCCCTCCAGTGGGATGATCACTTCGTCAGGTAAACTTAGTGCGCCATGAGCGATATCTAATCGAACACCAGCTGGTATCATGAAATCCATACCCAATATGGCATCTTGACCAACAAGTTTGCCCACCCATGCCTGGAAATAATAAACCAATGAGCCCGCTAGCGTGATCTTGATTTTTGCACGTCCTTCTGTTTGGTATGCACTTTCTCCAATGTCGACACATTCTTGTGTTTGACTCGTGTCAATCCAACAACCCACCTTACGAGCAAAGGTTGAGTCGATGATCGACACTTCGGCACCAGAATCAAATAATATCATAGCTCGCTCGTTATTGATTTTTCCACTCGCCTTGGCTTGCTTGAATCATTTCTTTGGCGAGTGATATTTCCAATATCCACGTGATTCGCCTGAAGCAATTCGACTTCCATGATCACAGGTGATCGAGAAAACTCATCAATATGGAAATTAGCCAAACGTGGTAAATCAAGCTGATCGCGTTTTTCCTTATCTCTTGTTGCTACTCGATTAGCCCTCTTCTTATCCACAAATGCAAAAATACACAAACTAGAACGCTCGTCTCGTACCAGATTCCAACCTGGCGAGCGTCCTAGTTTAACAAATCTTCGGCTTCCTTGGGAAACAGTCCTGCATGCTTGGTAGGGTTATACCACTGGCGGATGCGGTTGTAAAATTCTTCCATAGGACACTTCCCCGCATCGTGAATCTCGCAGCATGCTTGGCAGAAGTACAGGCATTGATCGGTGGGGTGTCCTTTCTTGCCACACTTCAGGCAAGTCAGGCGCTTCCAGCAACGTAAGTTGTCGTGTCTGATCGATCCACAATGACTGCACTTCTTTATCGCCCCTTGATCGACTGCGTTGGAGTCGCTTCGTTTGCCTGATCGTGACTCGCCATGCTGATCGTGCGCCCCTGGTTGATCGCTCATAGTAGCAATCATATAGCGGCGCTGATCGCCATCACTTCCACTATCATCAGCACTTGATTCTTCGCTCCCAGACGTTACCTTGATCGCACGTACGCCCCTAGGCTTTCGCGTCGTGGCCGGTGCTCGATCGTCGCCGGATTTTGGGCGGAATCTGCTGGTGCCTACTGCCGCTGTTGGCTGATACCACTTGTTGCGTGCGTATGCCCGCAACGTTTCTTCCAAGTCCGAAGCACGATCCAAGCGTAGGTGAGCCAGCTGATCGACGAGTTCGCGATTGGCCAGAGTGTCCAGAAAATGTTGAACATGTTCGCGCAGACTTTCGGGAGGTCCATCTCTGATCGGTAACTTAGCTCGCAGTCCCGCCACATTCAGTCGGTGCAAATATTCGATAGGACTTTCGTCTGATCGATGCTTCATATAATAATACTGGCGGGATACCGATTGACCAGCTCCACAGTATTGTAGTTCGAATTCATCCACGAGACTTTTCCAACTTGATCGGGTGGTCCTACTCAACTGTCGATGCCAGTTGTGCGCTGGTCCCTTCAGTAAATCGCCCGGGATTAGACACTTTTCAGGATCAGAAGCTTGATCGCGCATAAATGCTGACTTGAGACGACTGATCAAGTTCCTCGCTTGATCTTCATCCCCTTCTTTTCCCGAATATTCTTTCAAATCGCTGATCGCAGACATCCGAATTCTGGCAATTGGCTGATGATCAGGTGTCCCAGTATACGCGGATGCCACTGTGGCTCGCCGTGGCAGTGTGATCGGTTCATCAGGGTCGACGTAGTCAATTTGAGACCGTTGATCGTGAAACGAGTGCACGGATTCCATATCCACATCTTTTACCGTCGTCGACCTATCTGGTTTCGACTGCTGACCACGAAACGAGTGTACGGACTCCATATCGACATCCTTGATCGACGCAGCTCTTCTTTGATTTGGCTGGTGGATTTTAGCGCCAACGACTCCAGTTGCCCACTTACTGCTCTCTTCAGCTAGAAACTTCTTCATGGCTTTGTCAAAAAACATCTGCCACTGTGGCCCTTGATCGTTTTCTGTCTTGATCGACTGAGGTTCCGTCTTGACAACCGGCAATTTGGAGTTGCCCTTTTGGCAAACTTCCATTCTGGTTATCTTGGGCTCCATACTCCCAGCGCTACTTGACTCAATTCCCTGATCGTCACCCTCCGAAGGGGCAGACCCCGAATGTCCCGCTACGTTGATTGACGGACTTGCCTCAATCTTCAACGGGGATTGTGGTGGCGAACTGGGGAAATCTTTATCTCTGCTTCGCCCACGATGGGTATCAAGAGGGAATACAACATCTGGGTGGCCTCTGACAGATCTTCGGAGTCCTGATCGAATACTTCCTCGGCATCGTAGGCGCCTGTTATCAGACCAGCCTGTTTGATCAGGCGTATTAGCCTTAGCACAATCGTTAGCTTATCTTTTCCCTTCGTGATTGGCTGGTTGACCGGTCTACTCAGCTTCCCGCTGATCGTGACCCCGAGAAGGCTCATGATCGTGTTCGTCATCAGGTAATCTTCCAGGTGCTCTCGGTAAATCTTTTGGTAAAACGTCTTTACCAGATCGGCTTCCGTTGGCGGCGTACTTGATCGGCTTTCGTCGCTCTCCGACCCAGGCGCTTTGATCAACATCTTCGGTTGGTCGGTCTTGTAATACTTCTCCATCGGATCCCAATCTGGATCATTATATACACGTATTTTTGGCGGATCATAACTTGCGTTATGATCCGCATGGGCTCCCGAAGGAGCCTCGGGAGGTGGTTGAGGCTTCTCCTCCTTTACGTAATCTGGATTCCTCCCCAGGTCCTGATGATCGGCATTTCCTTTCTTCTTCAGGCATGACGACGGCGAACTGCCTTCCGTCGTCACAACCACCTCCTCTTTTTCCACCTTGATTTTCACCTCTGCTTCAGCTTCCGTTTTCACTTTCACATCCGCGCTATCTTGCGTAGAATCGCGGTGATATCACGCGTCGCCCAAAGATCCGGGCACGCGCACCATTGTGGTGGAGCGGCTGATCGAAGTTTTTGAGACTTGATCAGGCGGTACCACGGCGCCCAGACTGCCGAATAACGAAGGGGGTCCTCCGGATGTCTTCGAATACTTGTGTTATTGCTCACCTTGTGTACCCGACGGCTAGGCGTGGGTCACTCCTCAGGTGGCGGGGACAGCGCACAGCGAATTCTCGGTGCAAGATTGAATTAACTAACTTGTGACGATACAACCGATGCGATCAGGCGTAGTCACGTGCGATCAGGTGCTTAAACCACGTCAATTAGCCGCGATCAGGCTTGATCACGTTTGGTCAGATGCTAATAACCGACGATCAGCAATGTTCCGTCTTGATCGCAAGTGCGATAAGGCGGCAGTCCGACGCGATCAGGCGCTGAAACGATGTAGATCAGTG
>CM047583.1:24914199-24943763 GCA_026184515.1 Peronosclerospora sorghi
AACTGCCTTGACCAAAAGTGACCAAATTTGTGGTACACTTCACCACAGCCGCCCCTGAGTCCGACCGTGTCGCACAACGATAACGGTCTGACCTCACCCATCACTTGACCAACTGGACCTTGGTCACTCACACTTCTTCACCATGGACCAAACATCTTCGACACTTGCGTCAGGTACTGCCTTTACTGCACTCGATCTTCTTATGCTTCCCTTTGACGCTTGTTCTTGTTGTTCTTGCAGAAACTCTATGCGCCGAGTCGCCCCACATTGCTTCACCTGTTTGGTCGGCCCGGTCTGACAGCGCACGTAACTCTCATGCACTTCAAACATCGGAAGGGTGTCAGACTGAAGCCGACACGCGGATGCAGGATATGCTCGCAGAGAACACGCGTCTCAGGACCCAGGTGGCTCACCAGGCAACACGAGGTACGCATCTTTGGTCTTTATCTTGTACTCTTCTTGACCCTCGTTTGTCTTCAGCTCTCATCCCTCCCAGCGTAGTCCAGGCAATAGGTGCCTTGGTTGATGCCGATAGGCAGTCCGGCGATGATTTTGACCAGCTCCGGCACATTTTGGAGGAGCTGATAAGCGCGCGCCATGAGTTGTCCCGTCTGGAGGCTCATCAGTCCCATCTCCGGGATCAACTTGCACTTGTTCGTCGGCAGCATCTGGACGGACAGTTTGACGCGACTTCACTGTGCATGCAAGGCGACGACCTCGCGCGACGCATTGTCGAGTTGCAAATTGCGATTCAAGACCAGACCGGGAAGGTCCGGTCCTGTCAAGACAGGTCCGACGCTTGGACGCAGGAGTCGGGTCGTCGTCAGGTGGCACTAGACCAGTGCCGCCAGCGCTTGATGAACTTGCTACCTCCGTGTTCGACTGCTTCCTCCAGCGTAGATTGGTCCGCATCGGCAACCTTAGTCGCCTCGGGGCAAGACCAAGACCGCTTGAAGCAGGACCAAGACCAGCTTCGTTCATTGGCTGATATTCAGCAGTCTGAAATTACACCAAAGTCAAAGAAGCGCGCGTACGCGCCGAGTAGCTCGAGGGCACGGGGAACTGCGCGCGGAACCAGAATCGGGGGGAAGCGTGCAGTGTCCCATAAGCGATCCAAGACACAGGCGCTTCTCATGGACTCGGACTCGGACGCGGACGACATCTACAGCCCCTCGGAAAGTCGAGTGCCCTCTCGCCGTACTGCAAGTCGCATCCAGCACACAGGGGTCTCGTCTGAGGAGGACTCCAGCGAAGGGTCCGGCGATTCCGAGTTCATGATCCCCATCCAGTCCAAGTCACGAACGAATTTGCGTGATAATTTCGTCCAAGTGGCGTCGACAGTGGGGTCAGAGCAGAAGACCGGTCTGCCAAGTGACGCTGCACCAGTATCAACATCCGCGACGCCGGCGCCTTCGGTTCTCCCCGGGACATCCGGACTTCACAAGTACGCCCTATTAAAGAACATGGCGGTTGACACCAGCTCCCTCCCGCCGCGGACGTTTGAAGTCAATTGGCTGTGGTTGTCGGGGCATATCGGCTGTTTGCGCCGGTATACCCTGACCAAGCAGCTTCTGGCCCGGTCTTTCTCTCGCCCGGACCCCTGGCTTTTTCCACCGGCCAAGAGAACCCCTGCCGCGTCTGCATGGAGAGCGGACTTGATTACGTCAAGTAAAATTTCCTATATAGGGAATAAAACTGATTTTACTTATCCTATAAAATCCGTTTTTGGTACGGATAATCAAAGGTTCGAATCCTTTTACTTCAAAAGGGCCTATAACTCAGTTGGTTAGAGTATACGCAATGGTAGAGCAAATGGCTGTTAACCATTAGGTTATAGGTTCAAATCCTATCAAAGAAGTTTTATAGCTGAAAGAAATATAAATAACTTTGAAAAAAAACCCAGCTAATGGTGGTATCCGGTATTGGTCATAATTTACAAGAACACTCTATTGTATTAGTTATAGGGGGTCGTTAAAAGATTTACCTGGAGTAAAAAATTAATATTTATTAATAAACTTTAATTTTTTTTTAATTTTAATATTTTTTTCAATATTTGAATCATAATTTAAAAAAAATAATTGACAAATTAATTCACCACCAACATTTAATTTTTTAGCTTCTAAATCAGTAAATGAAGCAAGAATGGTTTTAAGACCATTAGCTTTAGATATGAGAAATGATTTTAGCGGAGATCTCCCGCCTGTACGGCGATGAACCATGGAAAATCTTCGAACACTCCAAGATAGGACTTGTGTTCCACTTGACTCCATGGATCGGCACTTTGCTAGGCCGGGCGAAGAATTTCAACAGGATCCACGGCCAAGGAATTTGGGAAGCTTCCCACTACTTGGTGCTTCCTCCCGACCGGGTGCGACAAGATCCGGGCCTGGCGACGTTCCAGAGCAAGCGCAAGCGACGTCGAATTCGAGCGGGCGAGGCTTGGAAATCCCTGTGCCAGTACATTTTGGACGGGATGCGAGCTCGCGAGTGTGACGTAGACGTGTTCTTGTACCCGGTGTTCCTCCACATGCCAAGGCGTCGCGTTGAGAAGACCAGACTGCTGGACGACGACGGCACATGGTTCCCCGGTCTTGATTGCGCTGAGCCGGTCGCGGTCCTCAAGGATGCTTTGGTCCAGCTTGACCGGAAGGACCCCTGGCGTAACTAGTTTCAGGATCAAGTGGAACATCATCCGTCAATGGGCATCGGCCGTCTGTGGGGCGATAGCAAGTGAAGTCGTAGGTAGTCGACCAGATAACTCGTAATACATGTCATCATTTCTTTTCATATGTCCGATCGTCAAATCACTTGAACTAATTTTACCGCTCTCTCCATAGTTGCACCGAACACGTTATCGTAAACAGTTCCACTCCCATCACGAAAAATAGTCTTCACATTCATCATTCCGCTATTCCAATCCGTCACAGTTCATCACAATTTCACATCAACTCCGGACCTTCCACATCTTCACACCGGTCTAGACCGACCGATGCTACTGCGTGTCTTGGTCTTGGTCTTCATGGGTCTGCATTACTGCGAAGCGATTACGACTGACTCGTTCTCGTTCGAACTCTCGTAAAAGAGCCCCACAATTTAAGTCGAGCTCGCCGACCCAAGTTGATTCATCATGGTCCTTCCATCGGATTAGGTACTCTCGGTGAGTCCGACCGAACCTGGTCTTCTTGGTCGACCGAACATCTAAGACCTTCTCCACTTCAAACTCGTCTTCCTCTAATGGTCGTTCCCAACTGTCCTCCGGCAGTAACGCTTCATCGAAATCAAATCTTTTTTCTTCGTCTACCAGACAGGGAGTTTTGGGTCGATCCGGAAATTCTCGGACCAGCTTCAACTTGGACACATGCACAATCGGGAAGACCTTGTAATCTGTACCAGTTGTTACTAGACGGGCAGCGTGCTCACCAATCAGCTCGGCAACACGGAAAGGGCCGTGCCACATGTGAACCAGCTTCTTCGCATAGCCCTCTTTCACTCGGTCTAGGTATAGCCATACCCTCGCCCCTGGTTCTATACCGTGGGGTCGGACCTGGTCATTGGTCCGGTCTGCCCGGTCTTGTGTGGCCTGACGCAGCTTTTCGTTGACGACTTCTTTTACATGCTGGTAGTGTTTCTGGATCTGCGTGCGCCAGCGTCGAGCATCGCGATCGCGGGTCCGGGTGCAACCAATGGGTATCGCAGCTTCCAGTGTCGACCGAGGGTCCCATCCATATTTCAGATAAAAAGGCGTTTATCCTCGGACCCGATCGGTCGACGAGTTGAGTGCAAACACCAGCCTTTCTGCATACTCGTCCCAATATCGCTGGTATGGATCAGCAACGTACATCTTGATCGCCTTCGTTATGGTCTGCACCATGCGTTCCGCCGATCCATTTGCTTGCGGACGATATGCCATCGTCGCACTCTGTTTCTGGCCCAGCATGTTATTGAACGACCGGAACATCTCGGCCATAAAACCGGGTTCCCGATCGTGCCTGATGACCTCGCTGGCGCCGAATCTTCGGAACACACATTCTTCGTAGCTCTGGGCGATCTGCTCCGCAGACCGAGATGCACTTGCCGTCGCAATAACTAGACCAGTGAACAGGTCTACCCAGATCAGCAGCTCAGTGTTGCCGCGCGTCGATCTAGGTAGTGACGGTATGTGTTCATCGCTATGACCTGGAAAGGGTAGGTAGCTTCGATATTTCCGGGCGATCGCCCCTTGATTACCGGTCTACCCTTTCCGGTCTCGCAATCCGTGCAACAGCCCACATATTTCTGCACACTGCGGAAAAGACCTCTCCAGTGGAAGTGGGACCTGATCTTGTGATAGGTCCTGCCTATACCCTGATTTCCCCCTTCTAGACTCACGTGATAGTGATGAAGGACATCCGGCTGTAGCAACTCGGGGATCACTAATTTCGCCAATCGGTCCCGGTCTGCACTGCCTTGGTCGGCATCGCGGCAGTAATATATTCCATTATCATCCACTTCGTAGCTATCCGCGATCTTGGTGCACTCTTTCGCTTGATCGTTCGTCAACTTGGACAGTTCACCACGCAGGTAGGTCTTCAGGTTCATAATCTATTCTTCTTCGTCCTGCGCCTTGAGGATCCGTTCCATCCTTAACTGTTGCACTGCGTATTCGTTCAAACATTCCTTAGGGAACGATCGGCGAGACTTCTGAGCTTTCGATCTAGTCGCGACCATCACATGCACCTGGACTGGGGCGTTCTTGGGTCCGATCACTTCTGGGATCCTGTTTATATTAATTAATTCATCCAGAACGGCCTTCCCGGTGATCGTAGCCCCGGTCTGGTCTTGCATGGCCTTGGTCGCGAGGTAGTCGGCGCTTCTTTTCCAGTCCCGTTTCACGTGCAATAGCTCGTGGTTGGGGTGGTCCTTCAATGCCTTCATTACTCGATCATTTAGCGTCCGTAGTCGTGGAGCCTTGCAGTCGATCTCTCCGGTGATCTGCCTGATCACTAGGTTGGAGTCACCACATATGATGACTCTCCCCTTCTCTTGCGACGAAAGCAGGTCCAGACATAGAAGTAGACCTCGGTACTCCGCCTCATTAACAGTAATATCCGGCGTGAATCGGCAGCGGCTGCAACTATAGACCATTGTTGCAACTTCCACAATATGGCACTATAGGCACCAACCTTCTTCTTCACGCTTGCCGATCCGTCAAAACTTAAGACCAAGAGCTCTTCATCATGGTCGACGGTCGGTGGTGGTCTCGAAACTGACTGCCAAGGTTGCTTCCTCGGGGCAATCGCTATCAATGCCTCGTCCACTTCAGACCGAGGGGTGATACTGTCAGCCAATGTGCCCAATATCTCTTCCTCGCCCCCGGTGCACTTAACGACCTCGAGGGTCCACTGCGACAATACCGCCGACCATCTGCCTAGACGTCCGTCCATCCCATTGGCTGATAATAGCCAGGCCAAAGTATACCGTCTTGACAGGACCTTTATAGGTCGGCCGACCAGCAGGTTGTAACACACATCCAGAATTCGTAGCAACGCCAGAACTTCTTTCTCAACAATTCCATAGTTCACTTCATTTGGTTTTAGCGTCCGGCTCGTAAACGTGACTGGATGATACACACCATCGTGATCTTGCACTAAAGTGGCCGAGATAGCCCACTTACTGGCATATACAATAATGGTCGGCACTTTTTCGGGAGCGAAATGCTTGAGAACCGGTGCCGTCGCCATTTTTACCTTCAAGATACCAAAAGCAAACTGTGCACGCTTCATGATCTTCGGCCTCCATTTTCGGACAAACTACAGCAAGACCAGAGTCGGCGACCTCCTGTAAAGTTTCCCAATCTCTTTCGCGCAACATATGATAGTCAACTTCCCGGAGCTCGTACAGCACAGCCGCGTAAATAGCAAAGTCTTCAATGAATCGGCTATAATAATTCAAGCTTCCCAGGAAGGACAGCATTGCCTTCAGTGATCTGGGGAACGGGAGGTTACTAAGCGAATACAGGTCCTTAGGATTAGCCTCTAGACCATTGTTCGATACCATATGGCCTAAATAGGCGACCTTGGACATACTCCAAAAACTTTTCACGGCACTGATAGACAGGTTACAGCGGTCGCATGTCTCCAACAATCGTTCAACCTTCTCGCACAGCTCGTTCCATGACGAGGCAGGTATCAGAATGTCGTCGATGTACGACCGCCTCCCTAGAACGGACGGTCCTCTTTCCCGATCGGGTTCACCCTCTCTAAACACATCATAATTTTCAACGGGGTCCCGATCGGTCTTGATCTTGAAGTGTCCGTACAATGCGTTGTCTATCAGCCTTTGATAGATCTGAGAGGCGTTCTTCAGACCGAACGGCATACGATTCCACTCGAAAAGACCAAACGGCGTCACAAATGCGGAAATCTCACGGGCTCGATCAGTCATCGAGACCACCCAAAATCCACTTGCCATATCTAGCCAACAATACCACAAGGTCTTGTCCAGGTCTTCCAACAAATCATTAATCAGCGGCATCGGGTACACCATGAGTTTAGTCAACCGATTTACCAGCCGATAGTCGATGGACAACCTAATGTCGACGCCGTTCTTCTTGATAACAATTACGATCGGCGAGGCCCAGGGCGAGGTCGACGGTCTAATAATCTTGGTGACCAACAGTCCTTTAATGAGATCAGAAAGCTTTTCACGGTACTGTGGCGCCACGCGTCGACATCGCTGGGCAATCGGCTTGGCATCTCCAGCATCAATATCACAAATCGCACCACGGGCTGCAGGTGGTAAGGCGTTGCCCTTTCCGATCAGCAGATGTCTTTTCTTCCATATGATATTCTTCAACTGCTCGATATGGTCTGGACTGTTAAGGTCTTGATCACCCACTTGTAAACCATCCATTGTAACTTCGGGCGAGTCGGCAGACACTTCAGGGAGGACTGCCATTTGGCTTTCCAGCTCCTGAATGTACTGTTCCCCTCCTTCATGTATACAGACTTGTTCATCTTCTGGGGCGATATCACCTAGACCATCTGGACCGGCTGAACGCCCCTGGTCTTGATCAACGGGCTGTCCTTCGCTGATATCGGTCTGATTAGGAATACCGTCATGGTCCGAGCTAGCAATTTCATGTTCCACTTCTTCCGTTTCTTGCTCCGCTGTCGCCTGGTCTTGTGCTGACACCACGTTGACTAACCTTGTCTCGTCTACTTGATGGTCCACCGTTCCTGGTGACTGCGGCGCCTTTCTTCGGACCAACATCTTTTTCTGGGTGACATAACTTGGTCTTTCCACTAAAGGTGAGGTGTCCTCTTCCACCGACCCATCATCGCTGATAAGATCGGTGGTCGATTGGTACGCCAGGTTTTGCCACTCGACATACCGCCTCGACCCAATCGAGACGAACCCCACCTTCCTTGGTACCTTCTCTTCTGCTAACCACATGCCGATAATAGTGTTATTGTCCAGTGTCAGCGGCTTGTCACCGATATTGGTAACACGGACAAAATCACGTCGACCAGCACTCTTTACGAAGGTCGAGACCCACCGATCGCCCCTGGTCAACCATAACTTCCTCGAACGGAAACCTTTCTCGACCGGGGTATCGGCCGGCCGACCGACTGGGATAGTGAGGTCTTGGTCCCACCGGACCAGATCGGTATACGAACCATACAGAGGTTTTCGACCAGCCAACTGGACCTGGACCTCGTCCGGGAGTGAGCACTCCATGTGACAGGTCTAGGCGAATACCAGCTGGGACCATGAAATCCATACCTAGTAAAGCGTCCTGACCAGCCAACTTGCCAACCCAAGCGCTGAAAAAGTAGACCAGCTATCCCGACAAAGTAATTTTCACACGCGTTCTTCCTTCGGTCATATAAGATTTTTCGCCGATCCCGACGCATTCTTGTCTCTGGGTATCGTCTATACGACATCCGACCTTACGAGCAAAGGCGGAGTCGATTATCGATACTTCAGCTCCAGAGTCGAACAACATCGTCGCTTTCTGGTTATTAATCTTGCCACAGGATTTCGCCTGCTTGAACCATTTATCAGGCGCGTGATACTTCCAGTATCCGCGGGATTCTCCAGGCAGCAAGTCCAACTGCATAACCACCTTGGTCCGGGAGTACTCATCGGTCTTCAGACTGTAGACCGGATGGTCTGGGTCGACGCAATATGGAATAGAACGTTTATTGTCGGTGTTATCCTCCTTGCCGACATATGCATAGATGTGAACGGTAGAACGCTCGGCTCGATCCAGATTCCAACCTGGCGAGCGTTCTAGTTTAACATCTTTTCGCGTCCGGCGGCAGCATCCCCGCGTGCTTGTCCGGCACGTACCACTTGCGTATCATGTTAAAAAATTCTTCAATCTTGCAGTGGCCGGCCTCGTGGATCTCTCCACATGACTTGCATACGAAAAGGCAGTGTTCAGTCGGGTGGCCGCGTCTCTCGCACTTCTTGCACACCATCTTCTTCCAGAAGTTTGGACCATCGTGTTTTCTCGACCCACAGTGGGAGCACTTCTGACGAGGTCGGTCTGGATCGGACTTGCTTCCGTTCCTTCCCTTCCGGTCCACCTGGTCGGACTTCGACTTGGTCTTCGGGGCAGGTCCCGCAACATAGACGTAACGATACTGGTCTTCATCCGATGACTCCTGGCTGGATGGACTTCCACTTTCCCCTTCCGATCCCGTGCTGTCTTTGGCTACGATCGCCTTGACCTCTCGGATCGGTCTGGTCCAGGGTCTCTTGACCGGATCGGTCTGGGTCTGGGTCTTGGATCGGTAGCGACCTGATCCACCAGCACTCTTCGCCCTCATGCTACGCGACTGCTGTAGCGTCCGTAGAGTCTGTTCAACTTCACCCGCGTCCCTAAGACGCAGCAGAGTAAGCTGGTACGCCAGTTCTTGATCGTCCAGGGTAATAATGTAGTGACCCACATGTTCCAGAGCAGCACCGTTCGGCGGGTTATTCTCTTAAATGGTAGCCGGCACAAAGTGCAGCCACGTTCAACCGATGCAAATACTCGATCGGTGTCTCGTCGCTCCGCTTCTGCATATGGTGATACTTGCGGGCACTCGAAAATCCGGAGTTACAATATTGCCCTTCAAACTCTGCACATAGCTGGTCCCAGTCAGACCGGACATCCCGACCTAACTGTTGGATCCAGTTCGCAGCCTGTCCTTTCAACAAATCCCGGAAGATCAGACAACTTTCACTTTTCGGGGTCTGGTCTCGCAGGAACGCATACTTGACCCGACCGAACCAAGACCGGGCCTGTCTTCATCAGCATCCTTGCCAGTGAAGTCCTGGAGGTCGGTCGTCGCGGCCATACGGATGCGCGGAATCGCATCAGATCCAAAGTCGTAAGCAATAGTGGAGGCTAGGTTAGCCTTGCGTGGCTTGCCAGCGCCCGTACCGTCTGACCCACAGTGGTCGTCAAGACCGCCGACCGACTCCATGTCACAGTCACTTGTCTTGCTTGGTCTACGCGGTCTGGCCGGTTGTGGCTTGCGCTTCCCTTTGCCGACTTGCTTATCACTTCGAGTGGGCTTGTCCACCGATGTTACCGATTCCATATCCACATCTCGGCAAACATTGGCACTTTGCTGGGTAGACCGGTCTTGGACATGTGGGCGCAGAGGTGGTCTAACCCGGTATTCCATGAAACGCTCCATCATCGTCTCAAACATGGCTTGGACGTTAGCTGGAGTCATGGGCAACGTGTTGATACCCTCCTTTTGCGGAACTGAGGCCTGTGGGGGTTGCTGGAGCCCCGACTGGCAAGCAGCCCTTTGCTGCCGCACGTCCTTTTTTTGTTCCGGATGGGCATGGTCCACCCCCATGGTCATCCGCTCGACACCAGTCTCCAACTCTGATGAGCTGTTCGAGGCCGGTGGAGATTGATAAACCGATTCGTCATCAGAACCAATGTCAACAAGCACTGTGGAGACTTCAGCGACCTTCACTGCTGCGGTGGGAGTTGGGCGGCGAACCGCCCCCACCAGTGGGACCAAATGGTCGTGGAAGGTCGACATCGACGATTTCAGCCTCCAAGTCTCAAATTCAAATAGTTTTTGGACATCGGCGGGGTTCTGCATTTTAATGCCAACCTCCGCCAACATCGCCACCAAGTTCTTCACCAACAGTAATGGGCGATCACTCTGGATCGGATCGGTAGTGGGACCGAGAAGATGGTCGGGGATCTGGAAGTTCAACACCCGAAAGACCACGTCAAAGCGAACAAATCGTTTCAGCTCAAAAATGTAATACATCTTGTTTAGGTCTTCTTCAGTGATGCCTCCATCTCCGACCTGCGAATTTTCTTCGAGGTCGTCTTCGTCGGCCGGCATTCCCAACCCTTTCTTGGGCATCTTGGGGACCTTGGGGAGGTTGGTCTGATCAGCCTCCAAGTATTTTTCGTCTTTTATTTTTCCATCAACTTTTTTATGCATATACATAGGATCAGGACCAAGGTCCTGATCCTTTCCGGGACTATAGCAGGACTTGCTATAGTCCCGATCGGCTCCGGTGGGAGCTTTTTGGTGAGGAAAAAAAATATTAATCCCGAAATGGTCCTCCACCAGGCAAGACCGGACATCGCCATCTTTATCGAGAACGAAGACGTAAGGTGATAGCCTTTCCTTACGCCCTCTCCAGAACGATTCCAAATTCAAATCTTCAAATTCAATCTTTGATGACACCTCGCGGTGATATCCACGATCACAAAGTGATCCGGGCACGCGCACCATTGTGGTGGAGTCAAGTTCGAAATTGAATACATTTGTATCGACAACCTGACCACCGCCATCGTGCCCAGCCTTCCAGCTTACGGGGGGGGGTACCCCGCGGACCTCCACTCGAATTCTGGTCCGATCGTCCGCTGCTGGCAGACGACCGGTCATCATCCAAAGACACTTGGTCCGATTCACTTAAGTTCATCTCACCTTGTGTACCCGATGGAATGGGCTAGTTACACACTCGGTGGATCGGGATCGCAGATCGATCTGATTCTGTATTGAATATCGGAGAACGTGCTGGATAGGTGTACCTAGGGCGGAACTCATCACCCCAGGTACGTACAGACCAGAAACACTTCCGAAAGATAGATTCCAATAGGTCGATCGTCCAAACGATCTATACCTGACCAATACGAAATAATAGAGGGTAGACCAATCAACCGGTCTAGCCCCTGACCAATATGAGAGAAGACCAAAACCGGTCTAAACTCCAACCAATGTTACAATGATCCAATATGTCCACGTGAGGACCCAATAAACCCGTGAAACTCCACAAACGATATCTCCACGTAAAGAAAAATCCAGTGAATAGCACGTTCCAAACGTACTTGACTTAAAGTGTCGAGATCGCCAAATCGTACTCCCGTCGAGGGACTTCCGGTGGCCAAAGTGCGCGTGCGGCGCGTCCAGACCGGGTATAATAGGCGAGAGGGGATAATTCAACCCTCTGCCCCCAAACACTCCGCGGCTGGCGGAGGCGACTAGTGTACGTGAAAAGAAGAACGGCGACCCCTTGCTGCGGTGTAGAGCAAGACCAGAAGAGGTTTTGCCACTTATTCCTAGACCAAAAACCTTTACCGGAAAATCCGTAACCAAAAGACTCTTACTTGGAAAAACCACAACTAACCAATAATACTACCTCCCTATGGTCCCTAATGTACCCACACAAAATTATGTAAAATACCCAAAGTCAGGTGACTCACCCAAGACCAGCGTTCTTGATACTCCTTGAATTTGATAGGCTAAAAAGCCCCCCTTGCTTAGACCAATCCGAAATTCGACCAACTGCCTTGACCAAAAGTGACCAAATTTGTGGTACACTTCACCACAATTCCGAGTTCTTGATCCCTGCGTTATCCAAGTCCCGATCCGACCATCGCCGAGGTTCCGTTCCTGCGAAGCCTGCATCGGGGGCTAATAAGGCGATCAGCTCCCAGGGTGTTGGTGCTGCACCGACGCGCGAGTCGACCGGACCTTTGCCTTCGTTCCAGCCCGGCACATCTGGTCTGCGCCATCACGCCCGATTGAAAGGGTTGTTGACCGGAGATCAACCTCTCCCATCGCTGACTTCGGATTCCACTTTGCCATGGTCACCGTGTCAGATCGGTAGCTTGTACCAATCAGCCCTTACCAAGCAAGATCTATCCCGGTCGATGTCCCGACCAGATTTCCGGCGATTCCCTCCATCTCTGAAAAAACCCTGACCCATCTGCGTGGCTGGCGGATCTGGTCACAGGACCGCAAGTCGCCCGTCTGTATGCTGATCGACCATGGGAAGTGTTGCCCAGCGCCAAGTTGGACTCCATGTTCGCGTCGACTCCTTGGATCGATTTGCTTCTGGGTCAACTTCGGGTTTTTAACACAACTCACTGCCAGGCGATCTGGGAGTATACTCATTATCTCCTCCTTCCCACGGGTCGGAAGTTACGTGACCCAGACCTGATATTGTATCGGAAGCGCCGGAAACATCGTCGGAGTCGGGCGGGCGAGGCCTGGCTGATCCTATGCCAGTTTATTCTGGGAGGAATTCTGGCCCGTGAAGGCGACATCGACATCTTTTTGTATCCGGTGTTTCTTCACATGCCCAAGCGTCGCATTGAGAGCCCCCAGGAGTTGACTGAAGACGGCATCTGGTATCCCGGTCTTCGGTGCGACGGGCCAGTCGTAGACCTGAAGGACGCCTTGATCCAGATCGATCTACAGGAGCCCTGGCGTATTAAACATCGGGACCAGATCGAATACCATCCGGCATTTACTATCGGTCGTTTGTGGGGTGATTGAGACTCTTGATGTGTCAGATAGCTGACCAGATAATCCATAATACACGTCATCATTCTTTTTAAATTCATGATCATCCAATCAATTGACCAAATTTCATCACCTTCTCCAAATTTGCACCAACACGTTATCACACACAGTTTCCATCCACATTGCGAAAATAATCACCACGTTCGTCATTCTACTACTGCAGTTCATCACAGTTCATCACAAAATTCACAATAATTCAGACCTTACACATATTCACACCGATTGATATACTGATCGGTGCTACTGTGTGTCTTGATATTCATCCTCATGAGTATGCATCACTGCAAAGCGATTTCGACTGACTCGTTCTCGCTCGAACTCTCGTATCAGTGCTCCACAATTTAGGTCAAGTTCGTCGATCCAAGTTGCTTCGTCATGATCCTTCCAGCGGACCAGATATTCTCGGTGGGTGCGACCAAAACGTGTCTTCTTGACCGATCGGACATCTAGCACTTTTTCCACCTCGAATTCGTCCTCTTCCAATGGCCTTTCCCAACTGTCCTCCGGCAGCAGAGCCTCATCGAAATCGAATCTCTCCGCTTCGTCCACCAGACAGGGCATTTTAGGCCGGTCGGGGAATTCTCTGGCCAGCTTCAGATTGTACACGTGCATGATCGGAAAAACTTTGTAATCTGTGCCGATCGTGATCATACGGGCCGCATGCTCACCGATCAGCTCTGCTACACGAAAAGGACCGTGCCGCATATGAGCCAACTACTTCGCATAGCCTTCCTTGACCCGATCGAGGTATAACCATACCCTCGCCCCTGGTTCAATACAATGAGGGCGGACCTGATCGTTATTCCGATCTGCTCGATCTTGTGTGGCCTGACGCAACTTTTCATTGACGACTTCTTTCGCATGCTGGTAATGCTTCTGGACCTGCATGCGCCAACGACGGGCATCGCGATCGCGGGTCCAAGTGCAGCCGATCGGTATCACCGCTTCACGTTTCGATCGAGGGTCCCATCCATACGCCAGATAAAAAGGCGTTTCTCCTCGGAACCGATGGGTTGAAGAGTTGAGTGCGAATACCAGTCTCTCTGAATACTCGTCCCAGTTACGTTGGTCCAGATCGACCACATACATCTTAATCGCCCTTGTTATTGTCTGCACCATGCGTTCAGCCGATCCGTTCGCTTGCGGACGATATGCCATCTTCGCGCTCTGCTTCTGGCCTAGCATGTTATTGAACGATCGGAACACATCAGCCATAAAACCGGGTTCCCGATCGTGTCTAATAACTTCGCTGGCGCCGAAAATCTTCGGAACACACATTCTTCGTAGCTCTGGGCAATCTGCTCCGCAGATCGGGATGCACTAGCCTTTGCGATCACCAGACCAGTGAACAGGTCGATCCAGATCAGCAGTTCAGTGTTTCCGCGCGTCGATCTGGGCAGCGACGGTATGTGATTCATTGCTATCACCTTGAAAGAGTATGTAGCCTCGATATTTCCGGGCGATCGGCCCTTGATTATCGGTCTGCCGTTTCCGGTCTCGTAATCTGTGCAACAGCCCACATATTTCTGCACGCTCCGAAAAAGGCCTCTCCAGTGAAAGTGGGCCCTGATCTTGTGGTATGTCCTGCCTATGCCTTGATGTCCCCCTTATAGACTCACATGGTAGTGATGAAGGACATCCGGCTGTAGCAACTCAGGGATCACCAGTTTCGCTAGTCGATCTCGATCGGCACTGTCTTTATCAATGTCGAGGCAGTAATACAGCAATCCATTGTCGTCCAAATCGTAAATGTCCGCGATCTTGGTACACTCTTTCGCCTGATCATTTGTTAACTTAGACAGTTCACCGTGCAGATAGGCCTTCAAGTTGACGATCCACTCTTCTTCGTCCTGCGCCTTGAGGATCCGTTCCGCCCTTAGCTGTTGTACAACGCACTCACTCAGCCTTTTCTTTTGAGAACGATTGGCGAGACTTCCGAGTTCGCGATATAGTTGTCGCCATCATATGCACCTGATCAGGGCTATCCTTAGGCTTGATCAATTCCGGGAGCCTGTTTATGTCAATAAGTTCATGTAGAACGGCCTCCTCGGTGATCGTCGCCCCGATCTGGTCCCGCATGGCCTGGGTCGCGAGGTGTTCGGCGCTCCTTTTCCAATCCCGTTTCACGTGCAATAGCTCGTGGTTGGGGTAGTCTTTTAACGCCTTCATCACCCGGTCGTTTAACAACTTCAGCCGTGGTGCCATGCAGTCGATCTCCCCAGTGATCTGCCTTATCACAAGGTTGGAGTCACCACATATGATGATCCGACCTTTCTTCTGTGATGACAGCAGATCAAGACATAGAAGGAGTCCCCGATATTCCTCCTCGTTGACCGTTATGTCAGGCGTGAAATCAGCGGCGGCTGCTACTATAGACCATTGTGGTAACTTCCACAGTATGGCACTATAGGAGCCGACCTTCTTCTTCACGCTAGCCGATCCGTCGAAACTCAAGACCAGGAGTTCCTCATCCATCGACGATCGGTGGCGGCATCTAGATTGACCGTCGAGGTTGCTTCCTCGGGGAAATCGCCATCAATGCCTCGTCCACTTCAGACCGAGGGGTGATACTGGCAGCCAATGTGCCCAATATCTCTTCCTCTCCCTTGGTGCACTTGACGACCTCGAGGGACCACTGTGACAAGATCGCTGACCATCTGCCGAGCCGACCGACCATCCCATTGACTGATAACAGCCAGTCCAATGTCGACTGTCTCGAAAGAACCTTTACAGATCGGCCTACCAGTAGGTTGTAGCACACATCCAAAATCCGTAGCAAAGCCAGAACTTCCTTTTCGACGATCCCATAGTTAACTTCGTTCGGCTTCAACGTCCGGCTCGTAAAAGTGACCGGATGGTGCACTCCATCATGTTCTTGCACTAGACTGGCAGAAATGGCCCACTTACTAGCGTACACAATGACGATCGGCATTTTCTCCGGATCGAAGTGCCTGAGAATCGGTGCCGTCGCCATCTTGGCCTTCAGCACGCCGAAAGCAACCTTTTCACGCCTCATGTGATCCTCTGCCTCCACCTGCGGAAAATCTTCGGGCAGATCAGAGTCACAGCCCTCTCGTAAAGTTGCCCAATCTCATTCGCGCAACATATGGTATTCGACTTCCCTGAGCTCGTACAGCACGGCCGCGTAAATCGCGAAGTCTTCAATGAAGCGGCTGTAGTAATTTAAGCTCCCTAGAAGGACTGCATTTCCTTCGGTTATCTGGGAAACAGGAGGTTGCTCAGTGACTCCAGATCCTTGGGATTGGCCTCCAGCCCACTGTTCGACACCGCTGGAACCTGTCGATCAGTGCTGTGAAGAGTTTTGGGGGCATGTCTCCATTAACCGTTCGACCTTCTCGCACAGATCGCTCCATGACGAGGCAGGGATCAGTATGTCGTCGATGTACGATCGCCTCCCTAGAACGGACGGTATCCTTTACCGATCGGGTTCACCCTCTGTAAATACATCATGGTTTTCGGTGCGGTCCCGATCGGTACTGATCTTGAAATGTCCATACAGTGCGTTGTCGATCAGCCTCTGGTATATCTGGGGCACGTTCTTCAAACCGAAAGGCATACGGTTCCACTCGAACAGACCGAACGGCGTAACAAATGTGGAAATCTCGCGAGCCCGATCGGTCATCGAAACCACCCAAAATCCACTTGCCATATCTAGCGAACAATACCACAAGGTCTTGTCCAGGCCTTCCAACAAATCATTAATCAGCGGCATCGGGTACACCATGAGTTTAGTCAACCGATTTACCAGCCGATAGTCGATGCACAACCTAATGTCGACGCCGTTCTTCTTCATCACAATCACGATCGGTGAGGCCCACGGCGAGGTCGACGGTTTAATAATCTTGGTAGCCAACAGTCCTTTAATAAGATCGGAAAATTTTTCTCGGTACTGTGGCGCCACACGTCGGCATCGCTGGGCGATCGGCTTGGCATCTCCAACATCAATATCACAAATCGCACCACGGGCTGCAGGTGGTAAGGCGTTGCCCTTTCCGATCAGCAGATGTATTTTCTTCCATATGATATTCTTAAGCGGATCGATCTGGTCGGGACTGTTGACATCCCGATCACCCACTTGTAGATCGTACAAGGTGACTTCGGGTAGATCGGCAGACACTTCAGGGAGGACTGCCATCTGGCTATCCAGCTTCTGAATGTACTGATCCCCGCCCTCATGTATGCAAAATTGATCGTCTTCTGGGGCAACATCACCCAAACCGTCCTGACCGGTTGCACACTGCTGTTCCCGATCGGCGGGCTGCTCTTCAACGACATCGATCTGCTTAGGCGCGCCATCGTGGTCCGCCCCAGCAATACCATGTTCCCCTTTTTCTGTTTCTGTTTCCGGCTCCTCTGTCGCCTGTTCTTGTGACGCCACCATGTTGACGAACCTTGACTCATTTGCTTGATGGTCCACCGTGTCCGGCGACTGCGGTGCCTTTCTTCGAACTAACATTTTCTTTGGGAATACATAGCTGGGTCGTTCCACCATAGGTGAGTTATCTTATTCCACCGATCCATCATCGCTGTTCAGATCGGTGGTCGCTTGTTATGCCAAGTTCTGACACTCAACATACCGTCTCGATCCAATCGAGACGAACCCCATCTTTCTTGGTACCTTACCTTCCGCCAGCCACATGCCAACAATAGTATAGTTGTCGAGTGTAAGTGGCTTGTCACCGATATTAGTTACTCGAACATAATCATATCGGCCGGCGCTCTACACAAAGGTCGACACCCACCGATCGCCCCTGGTCACCCATAACTTCCTTGATCGAAAACCTTTGTCGACCGGGGTATCAGTGGATTGGCCGACTGGAATGGTGACATATTGATCCCACCTGACCAGATCAGTGTGCGATCCCTATAGGGGCCGCCGACCAGCTAACTGGATCTGGACCTCATCCGGGAGTGTAAGCACTCCATGAGACAGATCGAGGCGAATACCCGCTGGCACCATGAAATCCATGCCTAACAGGGCATCCTGACCGGCCTGCTTGCCAACCCAAGCGCTGAAGAAGTAGACCAACGAACCCGATATGGTGATCTTCACGCGCGTCCTTCCTTCGGTCATGTAAGAGTTTTCACCGATTCCGACGCATTCTTGTCTCTTGGTGTCGTCTATACGACATCCGACCTTACGAGCAAAGGCGGAGTCGATAATCGAGACTTCGGCCCCAGAGTCGAACAGAATCGCTGCCTTCTACTTGTTTATCTCACCACAGGCTTTCGCTTGCTTAAACCATTTGTCGAGCGCATGATACTTCCAGTATCCGCGAGACTCCCCAGGCAGCAGATCCAGCTGCATGACCACCTTCGATCGGGATTATTCATCGGTCGTGAGATTGTAGACCGGATGATCTAGATCGACGCAAGTGATAATGGAACATGTATTGTCGGTTTTATTCTCCTTGCCGACATATGCATAGATGCCAAACGTAGATCAATCGGCTCGATCCAGATTCCAACCTGGTGAGCGTTCTAGTTTAACAACTTTTCCACGTCCGGTGGGAGCATCCCCGCGTGCTTGCCCGGCACATACCACTTGCGCATAAGATTGAAAAACTCTTCTATCTTGCACTGGCCGGCCTCGTGGATCTCTCCACATGAATTGCACACGAAAAGGCAGTGATCCGTGGGGTGGCCGCGTCTTTCGCACTTCTTTCATATCAATTTCTTCCAGCAGTCCCCACCGTCATGCTTGCTCGACCCGCAGTGAGAACACTTCTTGGGAGGTCGGTCCGGGTCGGACTTTTTCCCACTCCTGCCCTTCCGATCTGCCTGGTTAGGCGTCGATCTGGTTAGTGGGGCAGGTTCCGTGATGGAAACGTGGCGATACTGGTCCTCATTCGACTCCATACTGTACAGGCCGCTACTTTCCTCTTCTGACCCATTGCTGTCTTCAGTCACAATCGCCTTAACAGCACGGTCCGATCTGGTTAAGGGCCTCTTTACAGGGTCGGTCTGGGTCTTCAATCTTTAGCGACCCGATCCAACGGCGACCTTCGACCTCATGCTGCGTGAGTGTTGCAGCGTCCGCAACGTCTGCTTCACTTCCCCCACATCTTTGAGACGCAGGAGAGTGAGCTGGTCTGCCAGCTCTTGGTCGTCCAGGGTACTGGTGTAGTGACCCACGTGCTCCATAGCAGCACCGGTCGGCGGGTTGATTTCCTTGATCGCTATCCCGGCGCGAATTGCAGCTACGTTCAAGCGGTGTAAGTACTCTATCGGCGTCTCATCTCCCCGCTTCTGCATATGGTGGTATTTGCGGGCGGTAGAGAATCCGGAGTTGCAGTACTGCCCCTAAAATTCTGAACATAGCAGATCCCAGTCAGATCGACCATCCCGACCCAACTGTTGGATCCAGTTCGCAGCCGGTCCTTTCAGCAGATCCCTGAAGATCATACACCGTTCCTTTTTTCGTTTCTGATCCCGTAAGAAAGCAGACTTGACCCGACCAAACCACGATCTGGCTTGCTTCTCGTCGGCGTCCTTTCCAGTGAAATCCTTGAGATCAGTGGTCGCATCCATGCGAATGCGTGGGATCACAGTAGATCCAAAATCAAAGGCGTTCGTAGAGGCTAGATTACCCCTCCGCGTTCTGCCCACACCTGCACCGTCCGACCCATAGTGGTCATCCGGATCGTCGATCGACTCCATGTCGAAATCGCTGTTTTTGCTTGATCGGCGCGGTCGGGCTGGCTGCGGCTTGTGTCTACCTCTGCCAACTTGTTTGCCACTTCGGGTAGCCTTATCCGTTGATGCCACTGACTCCATATCAACATCCCGGCAAGTATTGACATTTTGCCGTGCAGATAGGTCCTGGTCATGCGGGCGCGGAGGCGATCGGCATCGGTCTCCCATGAAACGCTCCATCATTGCCTCAAACATAGCTTGTACGTTATATTGGGTCATGGGCAGCGTGTTGGCATCCTCCTTTGGAGGTACTGAAACCTGTGGGGGATCCTGGGGCCCCGACTGGCATGCAGCCCCTTGCTGCCGCACGTCCTTTTTTTTGCTCCCATGGGGGTATGATCTGCCCCCATGGTCATCCGCTCAACACCTACCTCCAACTCCGATGAGCTATTAGAGGCAGGTGGATACTGATACAGCGACTTATCATCGGATCACACATCATCGTATGCTGCCGTGGCCTCAGCGACATTCAATGCCACGGTGGGAGTTGGGCGGCGAACCGCCCCCACCAACGGCACCAAATGATCATGGAGGGTCGACATCGACATCTCCAGCTTCCGAGTGTCCATATCGAACAGTTTCTGCACGTTGGCGAGGTTTTGCACTTTTATGCCAACCTCAGCCAACATCGCCAGCAGGTTCTTCACCAATAGCAACGGCCGATCGCTTTGGATCGGCTCGGTGGTGGGTCCGAGAAGGCGATCGGGGATCTGGGGTTTTAACATCCGCATGACCTGTTCTTCACGAATAAATCGCTTTAGCTCGTGGATGTAATACATCCTGGACAGGTCTTCTTCCTTGATAACCCCATCCAAGACCTGCGACTTTTCTTTTAAGTCGTCTTCATCGGATGGCATTCTGAGCCTTTGCTTGGGGACCTTGGGACAATGGATCGTATCGTTCCGATCAGCCTCCAAGTCGTTTTCATCTTTTATTTTTTCCATCAAAACATTCATTCAAATACATAGGATCAGGACAAAAGTCCTGATCCTTTCCGGAACTATAGCAAGACTTGCTATAGTCCCGATCGGCTCCGGTGGGAGCGTTATGGGGAGGAAAAAACTTATTAATCCCGATCTGGTCCTCCACCCGGACAGATCGGACATCGCCATCCATATCGACAGCGAGAACATAAGGCGATATCTGTTCCTTATGTCCTCTCCAGAACGATTCCATATTTAACTCGTTATAATCGATTCCTCGCGAGATATCATCTCGGTGATATCCACGATCACCAAGTGATCCGGGCACGCGCACCATTGTGGTGAAGTTAAGTTCAAAATCGAACACCGTAGTGTCGAGAACCTGACCACCATCGTGCCCAGCCTTCCAACTGACGAGGGGGGGGGGGGTACCCCGCGAACCTTCGCCTACGATCCGATCTGATCGGTCTCTGCTAGCAGACGACCGATCGTCAGCATAGTAGCCGGGATCGATTTCTGCGTCCCCATCTCACCTTGTGTACCCGATGGAATGGGCTCCTTACACACTTGGTGGATCGGTGCTGAGAATCAACTTGTGGTCTAAATGTGGGAAACCGTGCTTGGTGGTGTACCCTGGTCGGAACTCTTCACCCTGGGTACGGGCAGACCAATTATACTTAGGGAAAGTATAATCCAAAGGGCAGATCGCTCAACCGATCGTAGATCCCACCAATATGAGAATAAAACTCCAATAATCCAATAGGGAGATCCAAATGAGAACGTGATACACTCCACGAACGATATCTCCACGTAATAATCCAAAAAACTTAATAACACGTTCCAAACGTGCGTAACTTGAGCTTGAGAAGCCGACCAAAGTGTACTCCCGTCGAGGGACTTCCGGCGGGCCAAGTGCGTCTGTAATGCGTCCCGGCCGGGTATAATGAGCTGGAGGGGATTACTCGACCCTCCGCTTCCAAACACTCTGCGGCGTGCAGAGGAGACTGATGTACAAGGCGAAACGACCTCCGGTTGAGTTAAAGGCCCAACAATTAAGACGTAAAACCAATAACGCTCTTAGCAGGCAAAACCAAAACCAACACTAAACTCCCTACCCCCTATGGTCCCAATATGTACAAGCATGAAAATATGTAGGTACACGCAATCTCATGTGACTTACCAAAATCCGTGTTCTTGACACATCTTGCACATGATAGGCTTAAAGCCTTCTTGATTTCCACCAATCCGATCGCCGATAAGCCGATCGGCGTGCCGCTGACATAAAGTGACAAAAATGCTTGAGTCCGATTCACCACACAGACATCACCTTGATCGCGTGTACTGATTTAGGCTTTCGCGCCGGGGCAGGTGATCGAGCAACGCCAAATTTCTGACGGAATCGGCTAGTGTCTACTGCCGCCTTTGGCTGGAACGACTTAGTGCGCGCATAAGCCCGCAGCGTCTCTTCCAACTCCGTAACATACTCCAAACGCAAAGTGACAGTTTACCCGCGAATTCGCGATCAGTCAACGTGTCAAGAAAATGTTGCACATGTTCAAGTAAGATCTTAGGTGAACCTTCTTTGATCACCAACTTGTCCCGAATTCCGGCCACATTCAACCGGTGAAGATACTCGATAGGTGTTTCATCAGATTGTTGTTTCATGTAGTAATATTGGCGAGATGCCGATTGACCACTTCCACAGTACTGAGTTTCAAACTCATCAGCGAGAATTTTCCAGCTTCCACGAGTAGATCTGCTCAGCTGGCGATGCCAATTGTGCGCCGGTCCTTTTATCAGATCACCAATGACTAAACACTTCTCGTGATCAGAGACTTGATCACGCATAAATGCTGACTTCAAACGACTAATCCAATTCCGCGCTTGATCTTCATCCACTTCCTTCCCTGAAAATTCTTTAAGATCACTGATCGCGGACATCCGGATCCTGGGAATCGGTTGTTGATCAGGCATTCCAGCGCACGCTGACGCAACCGTGGCTTGTCGAGGCATAGTTATCGGCTCCTCTGGATCGATATAATCACGCCGGGATTGTTGATCATGGAATCAATATACCGATTCCATGTCAACATCCTTAACCGTCGCCGATCTTCCTGGCTTTGACCGATGATCACGGAGTGAATACACGGACTCTAATTCAGAAAACAACACCTTCGGAAGGAGCAGATTAATAACGGGATGATCCCGTGTGATCTGCTGCGTTGATCGACGGACCCGCTTCAATCTTCAACGGAGAGTGCGAGGGCTCCACCTTAGCAGTTTGGTCCACGATAGGACCCAACAGATAAAACAATTGCTGGGTAGCTTCTGCCAGATATTCTGGGTCCTGATCAAACTCCTCTTAAGCATCCTAGGCGCCTGTCATCAGACCATCCTGCTTGATCAGGCGTGATAGCCTTAGCACGATCGTGAGCTTGTCCTTCCGGACCGTAACTGGTTGATCAACCGGTCCGTTCGGCTTCCCGCTGATCATGACCCCGAGCAGGCTCATGATCGAGTTCGTCAATAAGAAATCTTCCAGTTTTCCTTTGTAAACCTTTCGATAAAACATCTTCACCAGATCGGCTCCCGTTGGTGGCGTACTTATCGACTTTCGTCGCTCTCCGACCCAGGCGCCTTCATCAACACCTTCGGCTGGTCGGTCTTGTAATACTTCACCACTGGATCCCAATACGGATCATTATACACACATATATTTTGCGGATCATAACTTGCGTTAGGATCCGCATGGGCTCCCGAAGAAGCCTCGGGAGGCGGTTGAGGCTTCTCCTCCTTTATCTCATCAATATTCCTCCCCAGGTCCTGATGATCAGCATTTCCTTTCTTCTTCAGACATGACGACGGCGAACTGCCTTCCATCGTCACAACCTCCTCCTCCTTTTCCACTTTGATCTTCACTTCTGATTCCGCTTCCGTTTTCACGTCCGCATCAGCGCCATCTTGCGTAAAATCGCGGTGATATCCCTGGTTCGAATACGGGCACGCGCACCATTGTGGTGGAGCGGCTGATTAAAGTTTTTGACGCTTGATCAGGCGTTACCACGGCACCCGGACTACCGACTAACGAAGGGGGTCCTCCGGTTGTCTCTTGACTGCTTGTGTTCCTGCTCACCTTGTGTACCCGACGGCTTGGCGTGGGTCGCTCTCCAGGTGGCGGGGATGGCACGCTGCAATTCCCTGTTGCAAGATTGAATTGAATTGTGACGAAGCGACTGATGTGATCAGGCGTGATCAAACTTGATCAGGATTTATCAGGAGCAAATAGTCGATGATCAGGACCTCTGGTCGTTGATCAGGGGGTGATCAGGGGTGATCAGAACCAATAGTCAAAAGTCAGATCGTGATCGACCTGATCGACCTGATCGGTCTGATCGGCCTGATCGGTCTGATCGGTCTGATCGATTTAGTCGATCAGACACTATTTGGCACGAGTTACGAGCGGATGAACGCGGTTCGCGAGTTGCAGAGTGTTGATCAGGTAGTGATCGGCGAAGGGGGTACTTTATCAGGCAGCGAAAGTCTTCACTGCCTGATCGCGGAGCCTCTGGAGTCTTAAACAGCTAAAGGAACACCCAAATATATGTATTCCTAACCTAGACCTACGAGGGGGGGGTAAATTTCACTAAATCCACCTAGTTCCCGTGGGGCGCTTACAGCAGCCGAACTCTAGGGGCAAAACGTGAACCAAACGGGGAAGGGGTGAGAGCGCTGCTCAATCACGTTCCCGTAGCCAAAAACCTTTACAAGAAGAACCGCTGACACAGCGGGAGGTGTTGCGGCCAGTTCTCAATACTCTACGTCTGCCGGTGGGCCAAAAACGCACAAAGTTCTCCCGCCCGGGACGTAGAGGTGTATACTAGAAGAAGGGAGGCCCTAAGTTGCCGTCCCTGTAAACGATCTGCCCGATTGTACGCAAAAGGAGAACTTTATTATTGCTTAAAAACCTAGAACTACCAATTACTTAATATAATGGGGTGCCATTACATAATTGATATTCAAGTTATAATATCACAGTTGAATTTCAGACGCGTTGTCTGAAATTCAAATAAGAGATTATAAGTTATTATAATCTACGAAGGAAAAGTCGATTCGGTATAAATACCGAATCATGCAGGTTAACTAATAGTACAGTTAGTTGAATACTTGATATTATTATATTAGTTAGGTAGTTACTATACTATTAGCCTCTAAACCACCCATTAAATAAACACTCTTAATTTTGCGTTCTTAGGCATAATTGATATTCTATTTGCTTTTAATATAGGATTAGTTGTCATCAACTAATCCTACCCCTCCCGTATTGCGCGCTTCCTCGCACAACACAGTGTAAGCCTGTAACCGGATCAGTCCTGTTACACCTGGTAGAACTTTGTGGTCCGTCCTAACGACCACAGTTCCGTTCCGCTAGTTAACTAGCGGAGCGAAGATTAAGAGCCGCTCGGCATCATGTCGCGAGACATGACGCCTGCCGAGCGAAAGAGAACGCTGGAAGTGGTGAAGGAACACTTCCTTCACTTCACGTCGCGTAATAAAGACGCGACGGTAGAAATTGCTCGGTACATGGGGACCGACATCCTTACTTTCCTCCTGGAGAAGACCCCGGAGGAAGCGATGGAGATGGTGCATCGCTTTAGGCGAAACAACCTCGAAACACCATCACGGACCGCGAAAGAGGAAGCGCGGACGGCACCTTCAACGCATAGCGTTGAAGTGGTAAAGGCGCGAGTACCGCCCTTTACCGGCGAAGGGGGCGAGCCCCTTTGTAGATGGTTCGCAGAGGTGGATGATGCCATCTCCGCGCAAAATATTGTTGACAAACGTCAACAGGCGTACTTCGCCACAACATGTCTGGGCGGCAGAGCCAGGGCATGGGAGATTAGTCGCAGAGCCACTGATGACTCTGCGTTCTTGACTTATCAGGAATTAAAAGCTGAGATAAAGCTCAACTTTGAAGCTCCAGAAATGGAGCTAAGTAGTCGGCAGGAGTTCATGGAACTCCGGCAAGGTAAGCTTGACCTTCAAGCTTACGCTCAGAAGACGCAATATTTGCTGTCAAATATTGTGTATGAGCCGGTGCCCCCTGCTATGCAGGTCACTGGCTTCATGAAGGGACTCAATGATGGTCCCGTCAAACAGAGCCTTTACCAGCACCCGCCAAAGACTCTAAGGGATGCCATTGATATGAGCATCCGTGAAGAGTTCAGCATGAGATCTGCGTCATCGCATGCTGGGTACAGCCGAAGGGCTCAACAGCCCTTCACTTTTGACATGCCGCAACAGCATGTCAACAAGCAGCAGTCGGGCAGACGAAGTTCACACTTCGTCTCAATAAACAGCCACCAGCGCCAGCGCATGGGCGGTGGAGGTCCAGAGCCGATGGACCTATCGGTTGCGGTTGCTTCGAGTTCGAAGCAACCGAAATTTAAAAAGGAGATTCGCTGCAATCGATGCGAGAAAGTGGGGCATTTTGCCCATGAGTGTATGGCACCGCGTCCGGTGCCAAGCTATCAGCGGACGGAACCGTCCGCTGCACGGCGACACCAACAAGGACATCACCCTGTTGGTGAAAAAAACGTAAATCACCAGTAAGGGCGGGGCGCCCTACTGGGAATGTTATCCCACATGCCGACATAGGGCATGTGAGGGGCGGGGCGCCCTACTGGGAATGTTATCACACATGCCGACATAGGGCATGTGAAGGTACTAGCCCCAGACGGGACTATGTACTGTCAAAAGGTGCAGGGTGATGATAAGCCTCTTATCACTCTGGAGGTTAAGCCGCACGGGAGCGATGTCCCAATGCGAGCTTTATTTGACACAGGAGCGTCAAACAATTTCGTTAGAACTCAGAGTCTAACGCTGTTGAGCTTCGTGGAGGTAGAAACCCCACGAAGTATGTTGTCCGTCCGGTTAGCAACAGGTGCAACCGTGACTATTCCAAAGCGTGTGATTAAAACACGCTTCGAGTTGAATGAACTGTCATTCGAGGATGAATTCATCGCCCTCGATTTAGATGACAAGCTCGATGTGATACTTGGAATCCCATGGATGTCCAAGTTTAAACCTTCGATCTACTGGGTTAACCTATCGATCGACTGCGGCGGACCCACAGGATCTGATCACCCTGTGTGTAATCCGGCTGTATCAGAAGATACAACCGGAGCGTCGGACAGTCTGATGGATAGCGATGGCACCACCAGGTCTGTTCCGACACGATCAGCGGAAGTTACCTCCGCTGGTGAGAGACCAGAGGGACTACCACACGCAACGGAAGAGTCGTTACGTGTTGGAGAGATATACACGGGTGATAAAGACCACCGTGAGAATGAAGTGATATCCACGGTGGGAAACACCCACCGTGAGAATGAAAATTTATCCACAGTGGGAAACACCCACTGTGCGACCGAAGGTTCCAACACGACGAAAGAATTCCGTGTTGATGAGAGTGAACTCACGATCGAGTGCAATCGTGAGCACAACTCCGTGGTGGCCAGTTCCCACCACGTTGCGTTAGCCATGCACACGGGTGATAAAGACGACCGTGTCGCAGAACAGGCGGCCGATCAGACGAGCACATATGATCGCCAAGAAAATTCCATGGTAGGCAGTGGCCACCATGATGATGAGTATTCGCACACGGTGAATCGTAATCACCGTGTAGCAGTCAATCAGACGAGTGCGTCTGATTGCATGCACAGTTCCGTCGAGACAATCAACGTCTTGACGCAAACGGAGACCGGATTAGCTACCCAGTCTCTGGTGATGGAACACCCTCCGAAAGAAGGTTCGGAGGTGATGGCTCTTCCAGCGCTAAGCTGAAGAAGTTTATGAAGAACTTGCACGAGGATCAGATCGAACAGATCTGTATCATCGTGTCAACAGATGATGTAGTGGATATTCGTGAACGAATATCCACATTACAAGTTGAAAACATTGGGAACGATGTTCCCAATGATCAAACCAAAGTTCAGCGCTTTGAAGCGCAGAGCTGGGAGTCGATTAAAGCGAACTCCCCATTTTATGAAGGACTTCGGGAATACGCTGACGTATTCCCAGAAGAAGTACCTAGCGATCTCCCTAAGGATAAGGGAACTCGTCATGAAATTGACCTCGTGCCAGGCACGAAGTATTGTGTCACGCGGCAATGGCCGTTGCCGCGTGATCAAGTAAAAGCGATCGACGAGTTTTTCGAAGATCGTCGTAAAGCAGGCCAAGTGTGGGAGTCTATCTCACCGCACTTTACCCCCACCTTTTGTGTGAAAAAGTCCACAGGTGGGTGGTGAATCGTTCACGCTTACAACAAGCTGAACGCAGCGACGGTACCGGCGCAGACGCCGATACCGCGAAAAGATGTCATCATTGATGGCATGTGCGGGAGCACAATCTTTAGTGCTCTCGATATAAGAGATAGATTTTATAAAATCCTAATGCGTGAGAAGGATATCCCTCTCACGGCGGTAAGCACCCCAAGCGGCATGCTTTGGGAGTGGCTTGTTATACCGCAGGGGCTTCGAAATGCCCCTGCTACGTTTAACAGATGCGTAACGCATCTATTACGCCCGGTGCGAGAATTCGCACCGAGTTATTTCGATGACGTGTTCATCCATAGTAAGGGTGAACACGATAAAAGCGATGTAGATGTCCATAGGGAAAATCTACGTCGAGTGTTAGAGATTATGCGTAAGCATAAGCTCTATGCAAATCTAAAGAAGTGCACCTTTGGTGCACCTGAGATACCCGTTCTTGGATTCTTTGTGGGCAAGCACGGGGTGCGTCCTGATCCAGAAAAGATCAGGGTGATCGTTGAATGGCCTACACCAAACAACGTTAAGGAGCTTCGAAAGTTCCTTGGGTTGGCACCATATTTGCACAAGTATTCGTGCAACTATGCTGGGCTAATACGACCTCTTTCTCAATTAATTAAGAAATATGTCGAATGGCATTGGGATACCCAATGCCAAGATGCTTTTGATGCAGTCAAGCAAAGCTTGACTGAAGCGCCTGTCTTGGCTATAGCCGATAACGAGCGTCCGTTCCACGTTGTTTGCGACGCGAGCGATTTCGCTATCGGCTGTGCTTTGATGCAGCGTGATCACGATGATCGTGATCGCGTAATCTGCTATCAATCGCGTAAGTTGCGCCTAGCCGAGCGCAACTATCCAGTGCATGACAAGGAACTCCTTGCCATGAAGTATGCAGTGGCCAAGTTTCGGATCTATTTCTTGGGAGATAGACCGTTTGTGGTTTACACGGACCATGCGTCGCTAATCACGGCCGTGAATTCACCACACATTTTTCAAAGAATGGCTCGATGGCTGTCATTCTTTGCTGAATACAACTTTACGGTTGAATACAAACCCGGAAAGTTGAACGTGATAGCGGTAGCGCTATCACAAAGGCCCGATTACGAGACGAAACCGTCCGTAACCGAAGGTCCCAGTGCAAACGCGATCCGTTGCACTGCTTTGTCGTCGTCAACTATACGACAAGTACGCGAGGCGTACAAAACAGACGAGGAGACACGTCTGTTGATTGATTACTTAAGTAATCAATCAAGTGAGAAGCGCGACGAACTCCCAGAGTTCCTCCGCGCTTGCGTGCATCGATATCGACTGCACGATGGTCTTCTGCTTTACAGCACAGACCAAAAAGATAAAAGTCGCATCGTCCTTCCAAACGACGATGATCTCAAACATCAAATTATGTTTGAGTATCATGATGCACCGATTTCGGGGCATCAAGGTCGAGAGAAGACATACGCTTCTCTCGCACGTGACTTTTACTGGCGAAACCAGTACAAGTGGGTACGGAAATACGTACGCGCTTGCGAGATTTGCCAGCGCGTTAAGCCTGCGCAGTCTGCACAGGCTCCGCTGCAATCCCTGCCGGTTCCGACAGAGTGTTGGAAGTCCATTTCAATGGACTTCGTATTCGGTCTTCCACCCGACAATAGTCGGAAGACCGGAATAGTGGTCTTTGTAGACCGTTTCGGTAAGATGGTACATCTTACTGCAGTATCAGAGAACGTAACTGCCGCTCAAACAGCGCGGATATTCGTTGATACGGTATTCCGTTTGCA